>ML975244.1:252296-628207 GCA_010015605.1 Decorospora gaudefroyi
ACCTGCGAACGTGGATGCGCGAGGCGGCTGCTAACCTTGGTGTGTCTGGTGCTTTAGGGGGTAAGTCTCTTTTACTGCGGCGCTCATAGCTGTTGCAAATTACATTAACCTTGGGATAGCCGGACTGGTCATTCACTTTCGACAACGACTTCGCTAGAAGATTGCATAGGGTCTTGCCTAAGCGTAGCCTACAGGACTACTCTAGCACCGTTCACCCCTGCGCCTGTTGCAGTGTCTTGGTAGATTCTGTAAGCGAACTGTGGGATGCTCAAGCTCGCCTCTCTGAGATTCGCCCCACCTCGAGAAGCTGTGCGCTCTGCAAACTACTCGTCCGGACCGCTGAACGCTTTCACAAGAACGAGAACGCTGACCTGAGTGTTGTTCGAGATGGCGCGGTACTACGACTCGGCCGTGAAGGTCCACGTATGCTGAGGCTTTGTTCTGACGTGGGTTAGTGTCCCTAGCCCCTCTAGTGTGCTAAAAACATTATTTGCTTACTCCCTGTCTTGAGTGCAGAGTACCCGCCCCCCGACAGAGATGATATCCCAATCGGCATCCCGGTTCTACCTGAGCCTGAAAGCCCTGCAGGCTTCGCGCTCCTTCGAAGCTGGCTCGAATGGTGCGACACAACCCACGATTGCAACCAACAGAACGTCAGATCCCAAGGAGCATCGCCAACTAGGCTAATCTACGTTGGACATGCCGATCCAGAAGTTCTACGCCTCTATGTCCCTCAGGAGAATGAAAGTGTAAAGTATACTGCGTTGTCTCACCGCTGGGGCAGCCATCCCCCAACAAAGGACGATCCTCGATTCTGCACCACTAATAGCAACCTTAGTGCACGACTGAACGGATTCAGCCGCTCTAAGCTACCAAAGACATTTCAAGATGCAGTCCGAGTGACCCGGGAGCTGGGCATCAAGTATCTCTGGATTGATTCACTGTGTATCATCCAGTGGGATGCGGATGATTGGAAGCGCGAAGCGGGTCGTATGGAAGACGTCTTCGCCTCGGCCTACTGCACAATCGCTGCAACGTTGGCTGTGGATTCGACGGCAGGATTCCTTGCCCGAAACAGAAGCACTGAGTACGTGCGTGTTCAAAACGCCGCAGGTTATCAAGTCTGTGTTTGTACCCATATGGATGATTTCGAGAACGATGTGGAACAAGCCGGGCTCAACAAACGAGCATGGGTTATGCAAGAAAGGGTCTTAGCAAAACGGACTATCCACTTCAGCGCCAATCAGACCTACTGGGAGTGTGGAGAGGGGGTTCACTGCGAGAACCTTACGATGATGAAAAGGTAAGTAGTCTACTCCATCCGAGTTTAAATATGACTAATCATACACCCCTATCTTCAGCTCACCTCGAAAGGCTTATTTCTTGCTAGACCCAAGCTTTCCAGACCGTCTCCTTAAATCAGGCAAAGGACGTACTGTGGAGTTTATCCACTTTCTGTTCGAGAACTACTCGAAGCGTGGACTTACTAAGGATACCGACAGATGCGTTGCAGTATCTGGGTTAGAGGCCCGCATTGCACGCGCGCTACCGTGCAAGAACAGTAGGTATGGCATCTTCCAAGAGCATCTTCACCGGAATCTCTTGTGGCAGGCGTTAGAGAGAAAGACGAATCGTATCGCGTATGGCGACAACCCACAAGTGCCGTCGTGGTCATGGATGGCATGCGGCGGAGGCATCGAGTTTATGAAGGTCGCAATTGCCTCCGTTAGCTGGATTAGTGCTCTGGCTTTCGATGCCGAGCGTGACTCTGCTGCGTTGATCGCTGATGTGGGAAAGTTCCGGGATTGCACGATGAAATCTAAGGGCGATCGCTGCATCATTCTCGACATCTCTACAAACAACGAGGCAGGGTGGATACGATATGATATCGAGGGCGGTGCAGAAGGCTCGGAGAATCATTGTGTCGTGGTAGGAAGGACAAAGGTCAGCTCCGTCGAGCAGCAATTCTATGTTCTGGTCGTTGTGCCAGCAGGGAAAGATGGCGTATACAGGAGGGTTGGAGTCGGAATGGTTGGAAACGGTTGTGTGGAGAGATTGGCGTCCCGCGTGCGAATTATGTGACCGACGCAGCCTGCTTCCGTTTCGGCTTTACAAGCACACGCGTTATTTATGCGCCTGCCGCTTCTTTGTGCCGAATGTATTTGTCAGATATAAGGGGTGCTGGAAGGTCCTCTTAACCGCCACAAGGAAGATGGCTAAAGGCTCAGACAAGCCAAGCCACTAGTGAGGGCTAGCTTAAAGCCACGAGCCCTCACCAGCTCGAAGAGAGCGACAAGACACACACACCACACAATCAACATCATCATAACTTCATCAGTGTTCATCAATACATTCAATCTGACAGTATTACTGATGAAAGGTGGAAGTTTTGATGCGAACTGATTGTATTGTGAAGCTATCGAAACTGAAGATATTCGTGCTGAACACGCTAGTACAGAAGGAGACTAGCTGTGACGTGGAGGGAAATCCTCCTCCTTCGGACAATTACCGTTTCCTACCGCATACTTGGTGTTCACACAGCTGTCAATCTTGAGCGATCAACATCTCCGAAAAGTGATGTGCTTCATCTCAACTCCCCGCCACTAGAAACCGGCCAGCACGCACTGGCTACAGCAGCTGTAAGTTAGTCGGCGCAAAGTGTGGAGGACAGCCCACCGAGGGCGGGGCCAGAACCCAAAGTACCTAAGCGGCTGAATTGGCTGGCCGCTGCTACGCGGCACAGCCACAGAAACATCTGAGCACGCTACTGTAGCTTGCTGCATGCCAACAAAAGCTAGATCGTAGTACCCTGTAGGGTGGGTCTTGGCGATCGCGCTTTCTTCGCGGAGAAACTGCCGGAATGCCTATTCTATACTTCAAGTTAACCTTTAGAGCCGCCTGCCCTGGCCTTTAACATATTAGCTTCCTATTTGCTTGCCTGAAGGCTTAATAAAGATGCGCTATCGTAGGCGAACAGGGGGGTACTAGCAGAGGGTTGATAAACGTTATTAGCAAAACGACCTGCAGAACGTCTAACAACACGCTCTCTCTAACCGGAGGCCACTATACTAAAAGCACTACAGCTGTAGAATTGCAGCGCATTGAGCTTGAGCTCGTACAGGTCTTGTGGCGCGATTGCGAAGGTCCGGACGAAAAAGTGTCTCGTCACACAGTGTGTCTCTTCACCCAAGGACGCACCTTACTAGTATTGGTTGTAAGTATGTGACGGGAGATTAGTGCTGCGCTGGCTGAGCGGAGTGAGCATTGGAGGAAGAAGAGTGGGATGGATGGGTATGAAAGCGGCCGTTGACGTCGTACTATGACTACAGCGAAAAACAAAAAAGGTTCTTGTCTAGAGCGATAGCGAGGGGGTCCGTGGGGCATGTAGCTGAGCGTTCTCTCATCTTAGATAAAACTATTATAAAAATCTGCCATAGCATCCCAAGCTCATGGGGACACAATGTAACAACACACCGATAGGAACTCAAACAGTGCTTCAAATGCGTCATCCTCAAAGCTAGGCCCTCTCACGCCTTCTCCGGTTCAGACAAAAGATACACATCCCTCTGCCCCATAACATCCTCAATAGTCTCATCCGTAAACCTAAGGTCCTCCTCAATCGGCACCGTATCCTTAATCTTGACCAACATAACCGGCAGCGCAACAACCAAGCTCCCAGCCAGCAAGATCCAGCTCGAAAGGAAAATGTCCATGTACGGCTTCTTGTAGCCGTCGAGGCGGAACACGATAGCCGCGCCCGCTGACTGAATGCCTTTGTAAAAGCCCGCAAAATTGGCGAGCTTGCGGCTGTTGTTGCTGATGGCGCCCATGAACCTAGATAAGGTTAGTTGGTGTGCACGACCGATACCTCGCTATATATGTGGAGACGTGAGAAGGGACTTACCAGTACACGCACGTTTGCCACGCTGCGTCGTAGAAACCGTAGGAGATGTACAGGACCATTGGTCCGCCATAGCCGCTGTCGGTCCAATCATAGTACCCACGAACGTTTTCGCGAGTGTATTGCCTCTGGAACGCGTAGCCTCCGCCCCACACAGCAAACGTAAGGACGAACATGACGACCCAAGCAACTTTCGCTCGTGTAGTTCGCCTGATGTTGGAAAAGTCTAGTGCGAAGCCAAAGACGCCTGCGCCCATGATCTGAGCCAGCCAATAGAGCGTGTTGTTGAGAGCGCGAGTCCTCACGTTGAATTGCGCATAGTTGACGTCGTTGAACTGGTAGGTGTAGAACCAGTTGGAAGCGAAGAACATGGGGAAAAGGAAGATGATGTAAGGATCTGTCCAAAGTGTTTCCCAGAGCCCCAAGATCTCGGATTGCCAGGTTGGGTGTTTCATGAGGATGATCTTGGTGCCGTCGCGGCGGATGACGTGCTTGGCATCGATCAAGGTCCAGGATAGACATGCGCCTAGGAAAGTGAGGATCATGAAACCGACATAGGTTCCGTTGGTAACGGCCGCTTTCTTTCCTTCGCGTTTGTCAAAGTTCAAGGCTAGTTGTACCTGGTGCTAGCATCAGTCCTGCATGTAACAAAAGCTCGTCAGAAAGCCACTTACGAGACCGCCGATGACAGCTCCCATGTTGAAAACGATCCAAAACCAGGAGATATATCTTCCTTTTAGCTTCTCTGGCGGGTAACTCATCATAATCGCGCCTTGCGCAGACCACAAAACACCTGCACAACATCCCAACAAGAAGCCAGCAAAGACGACATAACCCAAATTCTGAGTGATGTTGAAGCATAGGTATGAGCTGACGTAGACACAGTACCCGAGGCCGCCGAATGAGAGTGCGATCCGAATACCGAGAACATTGGTGACGGTACCCGCGAAGAAACCGACGACGGCAAATGTAGCATAGAGCGTGGTGTTTGAGGCGTTGCTGGCTTTGGCATCGTCATCGAGGCCTGCTGCTCCTATACCATTGACGGCATTGAACATGCCTGTATGTTGTTAGCATGATGCCGCTTTCCACGATGAACTATCCATACCAGGGCATAAAAAGCAGACAAAAGACACCAGAATTAACTGTGACTCTGGCGATGCATAGCTTGGAAGCGTGAAGGGGCCAATTTTCAAACTCTTGTACTTCCATCCTTTTGGTAACTCGACCCCGCTAGGTTCGTTGGAGCGCATTGGCTCTTGCACATTTGTAAATAGAACGTCTTCGTTGATATTCGTCATGCTCGGGCCGTGTCGTCGTGTAACAGATCGCTGGCTGTGTAACCTTTGGCCGTGGCTTTCAGTTAAAGGATGAAAAGCTGTGCCAATGCAGCCGATAGACGATGTGAATGATTTGCAGACGTGAAAGAAATGATGAAACGAGCGAAAATGCAAGTTGCCATGAAGGCTGGCAGCTGCATCAACCTAATCTTGTGAAACGTCTTTGACTGGCCCACACACACTTGGGGGCCGGAACATCACTCCACGACTTCCTCGCCTTCGATGATAGGCGCATCTTGTGGATACTGCGGCGAGGCTATGTTGGGTTTTAGTGTTACTGTCGTGTATCCAATGTCTTCGCGAAACTTGTACCAATCTGGTGGGTACTCTTAGACTTCCCGGAGTTTCCATTGATTTGTACTGCCAATGTTAACAGCTTTTGCTAAGTATTCAAGAGTTCGGATTAAACACTCTGTCATATACAAGAGTGTAATGTTCTTCGGCCCCTCGCGTAACGTTACTATTTGCGGCGCGGCGTCTCCTTGCATGAGCTGTGCCGCCCTTGGAACTATTGGAACGCGCATGTGAGCCTTGCTTCCGAAGGGGTGCATTCAAGCGGTCTAGAGATAATGCGGAAGAAATTAGCGTAATGTTAACTGACAGTAGTAGGTAGAGCCAAAGGCGCCGCAATGCGCATAGCCAAGTGGGGAGACCAAGACCTGCTTCGGTGTTCCCATTGTCCATACGTTTCGTGATGGGCGTGCATGCAGCTACTTCCTTGAAGTGCCTTCCTCTTTCTTGGGAGAGGCTGCTACATGAAGATTTGATAAGCCCTCCGTTTCGTGGCTCGAACAGACCGATCAAAGTAGCGGTTTCCGGACGCTGATAGATTTGTTCGTCTTTGTGTGTCGCCTCGATCCATTGAGAACGAGTAAGGGGGCACGGCACGATGAACTGTTATCTTCGCTCTGGCGTGTGACAGCTTTGGCGTTCCATCTTGGGTGCAAGGCTGTACTCCGTACTCCAACGCTAGGACAGTCCCCGCGTTAGACTCCAGCACACGACGTGATGCTTGTGGCGTAAGCTATGACGCCAACTCTTTCATGGACGTTGACACTGCGTAGCCTTGGATTCTCCGTGCCTCATGCATGCATTACACTGCCCGACCTGGCTTTCGCGCAGCTCACAGCGCGGACTTTCTTGAAGCACATACCTAATCGCAGGCATCAACCAGAAGATATGGGAGACACTCAATGTACGCCAGCGTCTACAGCCCCTGCTGTATTAACATTGAGCAAGGCGGCATGGAGATTGGGGATCTCGCTCTCGAAGCTGGACCATGACACCAAACCCGTTGCTACGGCACTCAGTGACCTCACTGGCGAAATCAAATCGCTTAGTACCGAATGCGACCTTATATACGCCAAGTTGGAGGAAATCGCCAGCAGAAGTAATTGCGACTCACCGCCACCCTACGATGGCGATGGCAGGATGTGGTTTTGCCTCGCGACGCAGGTGGAAGAGACGAGTCGTACGATACAGGAGTTGGAATCGTTCGTAAAAAGCGTCAGCATGCAAGAAGAGGAACGCCTGGGTGCTGGTTGTCGGCCTCAGCGACTCGTGGAGCTGAACAAGAGCAAGGACCAGATCGAAACGATGGGGAGGGATGTCCACAGACACACTGACAATTTGAGGACGACTCTCCTGCTGATACAAACGTGAGCTTTCACTCTGATCAGCAATTCAGCCATCTGGCAATGCTAAACATATCCCTAGAGTGCTCGCGCATCTTGCACCTCATCGGGCTAAACAACCACTCTACGTCGAAGTAGAAAAATTGCAGCGCATGGTTAAGAAGCTGCAACGATCATCGCAAATCGGGCCACAATGGCGACATTCGCATACCGAAGCCACGCTGATGCAATATGCGCAAGAAGCTCTCGTGAAAGGTACGACGATGCAGGCTGTAAACGTCGCTATGGAGCCGGTTGGTCGAATCTCGCGTGGCGCAAACAGCAATGCCGCTCTAAAATGGTTGGACACTCTCGAGACTATACGATACAATCTCTCCGCGATTGCCCCTAGCATTGACGAAGCGGCCAACGCTATATTGCGCAATTCGACTCCATCGATCGACGATATGCAAGAACGTGAAGGGTCAGATTCTGATGATGATCTGGACACTGACTTCGCGAAGGCAGCTTTGAACACCGGCACTGAAGCTTTCGATAAACAAGAATGGGAGGAGGCCAATTCTTTACTCCAAGAAGGTTTGCGAATATTGCAACCGCTTTCCAAGCGACAGCGTGCATTCTGCGACGTATTTGTGTTGCATTACAAGCTCGCGGTCTGCGCATACCATACCCAGGAGCCCGCAGATGCCGAAGAAGCACTCAACAGCCTGCTTCGACAGTCAATAAGCTCTGATGAACAGCGTCAATGCATCCACAATGCGACTCACCTGCTCTCGCAATTATACATCCGCATGGGCCAGGTCGATCGTGCACGGGTCGAATGCGAGAAGGCCTTGCAGGCGCGAAGGCGGTTGTTGGGCAAGCAGCACGATGCCTCGTTGGAGTCCATGGCGCTCATGGCACATATATACGTCCTGTTAAACAACCGCGCACTTGCGAAATCGTGCCTTGCCATGATACCAGCAGCACGCAGAGAGCCCATTTTGAGAAAAGTTGAAAATTGTTTGGGAGTGGACGTGGAGCACCTCGATTTTTCGTCGTTACTTTCTCGGGCAACCCCTGCAGACACGAATGTGGCCGCAGAAGGCTCTCGGAGCAGGCTTTCCACTAGCGATGCTGGATCTGTGATGGCCAAGTCGCCAGCCGCAACTTCGTGGGTGACACCCCCAAGTGTTGCATCTGAAGATATGGATCTGGAGGATTTGCAATCTTTTTTGAAGAAATCACCTCCAACCGCAGGTGGCGCAACAGAACGGCGGCCCCCTACGAAAGAGCAAGGAACCCAGAGACACTACTCAGATCGGAGTCAGACAGACGACGCGGTCTCTAGCCCCAATGAACCTCCACGAGCGGCCGAAGCCCCGCGTGGCAAGACTCTCACTCGTAAAGAGATACTCAGCAAAGTTGGATGCCAACCAAGAGATCGGACCGAGGAGGCTGTTTGCGAAGGTGATCATTCAGCCTTGCTCACCATTCTTAACAAAAAGAAGGGTTTTTGGCGGTCGAGCGTCCGTAAGCGCGGTCGTCCAGAGCGTGTGACAGCGCTACACTTCGCTGCACTGTTTGGAGAAGTCGATATGGCGCGGCGGTTGCTAGACGCCAACTTCAATATCAATGAGGTCCCTTTCGGATATAGCACAAGTCTCACGCCCTTGAACTTCGCCATTGGGGCTCGACAGGTGGCCATGGTGGACTTCTTGACGGCGAACGGCGCAAAGCCCTCCGAACCAGACACTTGGTCAACGCTGGCTGGGCAACTGATGAGCCGCTCATGGCTGTTGAAGACCATGTCGGAATCAGAGAGGGACGTCGTTCCAAACCGGATAATCGCGATCATGGATATCTTACTCAGGCACGGGTGGGATATCAACGCTCCGATGGCGACATCCGGGAGTACGGTGCTTCACCAAGCCGTCAATTTCTGGACGGGTGCGTACAAGTGGGACTTGAGTCTTCGCAGTGTCGTAACGTCCTATTTGTGCGAAAGAGGTGCCGATCCCTTTCAGGAAAATGACGAAAGCAAAACACCCTACGCCATGGCTAAGGCTTCCGGTCATCAGGACCTTGTCTTAGTGCTCGAACATTGCCTCAAAAGAAAGGAACTTGGTGACACGTCAGTGATGCCTGTTGAGCTTTCTGCTGAAGGCCAATGATTATATACGAGGGGTCGTTTGTTTTCCGTTTTCTTAGATGATATCTATATCGGTTAGCGTATTAAATAATGACGAAGAGCTGTTATGGCATGGGAGCAAAGATCTTCTACACGTAACGATCAGATTCATACCCCGTCGATAATGCGCCGATTTTGAACGCCACAATTATGTGTAAATCACTGTCTATGTACTCCAAATGAAGAAAGCGGAGAAGCCGTGCATCAAACGATCCGAAGAGCTAGAAGAAGACGACTGGGTCAGCCTGTAACTGACTCAGTCCAGGTAAAGAATCGTGTATAACGGTACAGAATACATCATGCGATGCTGGCGGATCATCCTGCTTGTCCGTCAGAGGCGTCAGCCGTACGTTGCGGACCTGATTTTTGGCCTCGGGGCTGAGATGACGTATAAAATCCAGGACTGGCAGATAGTTGAAGGCATAGAAATGGAACTGGTTCTCCGAATACACGACTGAGAGACACTCGTGGTAGATCAGGCGATTGGTGCGTAGGACATCGAGAGTTAGATGTTTGTCGGGGTGCGGGCGGCACTTCTGATTCCACTTTCTGCTGACGGCCCTTGAATCGCAGTCGGTGTAGAGGATGAATCGTTTGTTGGATGATGGCAAGACATATCTGAAGATCTCCCTCCGGACTTCGGACGGGATGCGGAGTAAGGGCGGGTAGTTGTCTAAAGGGGAGATGGTCTCTGGTATTGAGATCTGCTTCTCCACGGATTCCTTGGAATGACGTTCTAGGCGACGTAGACGTATATCATCCGTATTTTTTCGTGTTGGAGCCATCTTTGCTTATATCAGTACGGACGAGGACAGGACGTGGCAAGATAAGGGATCGCATACCTTCTTGGCAGATGTCTTGGCTGGCATGATGGCGATATCGGCGCGCGATCATAAAGAGGATAGTTTATGATACAGTGGAGGCGTACGGAGTATAAGATGATAATATAGACTCAGATGGTATCTGAACGTGCTACCCACCGCACGTAGTGGTCACGAGATGCTGTGTCCCGCAGATCGCGTCGCCCTTGAACGAATGATTGGTCGTGCGTATGAGGCGACAACAGATGTAGAGGAGTTGTGAGGGTCTTTTGAGATAGGGGACTGCGCAGATCAGTTGTAGTACAATGCATGGAAAGACGGTAGAAGGTCAAAAGAAGGCTGCGTGGTCGGTACATTCCGCGGCCAAACACGGCCCTAGCTCGTCTTGGCAAAAAGGACGGCCCTGGAAAAATATAGGACGCGTTCTGCGGGGGACAACAGACGGCTGCGCATTGCTCGACCATACCCCCCACGTTATACGACAAGCTCTCCCAAAATCCAGGCTTTGGAAAGTCTTAACTCGACTTCGTTGCATTTGCAGATCCAGCAGTCATGTCGTTCGGCGGTCAAACACCGACCATTGTGGTGTTGCGGGAGGGTAGGTGGCTTGCAGCTTTTTGTATTTATCGGAAAGCTAACAGTTGCAGGTACCGATCAGTCACAGGGGCGAGGCCAAGTAATATCCAACATCAACGCCTGTCTCGCGGTACAAGCGACGATCAAGGGAACATTGGGGCCTTATGGCGGCGACCTGCTCATGGTGGACGAGAATGGCCGGCAGACCATCACCAACGATGGCGCCACGGTCATGAAGGTAGCTTATGATGGAGCAGCAAGGCCGTGCAGCTACTGACAATGTGCAGCTCCTCGACATCGTTCACCCCGCCGCCCGCGTCCTGACCGACATCGCCCGATCGCAAGACGCCGAAGTTGGCGACGGTACCACGTCAGTGGTTGTAATAGCCGGCGAGATACTGAAGGAGATCAAGGACTTTGTCGAGCAGGGCGTCAGCAGTCAGACCATCATGAAGGGTCTGCGGAGAGCCTCCCACCTTGCCGTCAACAAGATCATGGACATCGCCGTCGACACAGCGGAGGGCAACCAGCGGGACACACTTCAGAAGCTTGCGGCGACCGCCATGAGCAGCAAGCTGATTCACAGGAATGCCGATTTCTTTACTAAGATGGTCGTCGACGCTGTGCTGTCGCTTGACCAGGACGAGCTCAACGAGAAGCTTATTGGTGTCAAGAAGATCACCGGTGGTGCGCTCCAGGACTCGCTCTTCGTCAACGGTGTCGCCTTCAAAAAGACCTTCTCCTACGCCGGTTTCGAGCAGCAACCGAAAACCTTCAAGAAGCCGAAGATCGTGTGCCTAAACGTCGAACTTGAGCTGAAGAGCGAAAAGGACAACGCCGAAGTACGGGTAGAACAGGTCTCAGAATACCAGGCTATTGTCGATGCAGAGTGGCAGATCATCTATAACAAGATGGAGGCGCTGTACAAGACAGGTGCCAAGGTTGTCCTGAGCAAGCTGCCCATCGGCGATTTGGCGACACAGTACTTTGCGGATCGAGATATCTTCTGCGCTGGACGAGTAGCAGCAGATGACCTCGACCGCGTATGTCGGGCAACAGGCGCGAGCCTCCAGTCCACCTGCTCTGACATTCAGGCCAAGCACCTCGGATCCTGCGAATCCTTCGATGAGAAACAAATCGGTGGCGAGCGCTTCAATTTCTTCGAGGGCTGCCCAGAGGCCAAGACTTGCACACTGGTCCTCCGTGGTGGCGCAGAGCAGTTCATCGCCGAGGTCGAGCGAAGCTTACACGACGCCATCATGATCGTCAAGCGCGCCATCAAGAACAGGAATATCGTCGCTGGTGGCGGTGCCGTGGAGATGGAGATCTCATCCTACCTACACAACTACGCCGACGCGAACATCCCGCACAAGCAACAACCGATCATCAAGGCGTTCGCCAAGGCCTTGGAGGTCATTCCAAGGCAACTATGCGACAACGCTGGCATCGATGCGACCGACATCCTCAACCGACTCCGCGTAGAGCACAAGAAGGGCAACATCTGGGCTGGTGTCGACTTCACAACTGAGAGCATAGCGAACAACATGGAGAAGTTTGTGTGGGAGCCCAGTCTGGTCAAGGTCAACGCTCTACAGGCAGCGACGGAGGCGGCTTGCTTGATCTTGAGCGTTGACGAGACGATCAGTACGCATCCCTGAAGTACGCAAATTTTGATGATTTCAAGCGCTAACAACCCAACAGAGAATCAGGAGTCGCAGCAACCACAAGCACCAAACAGGCCGCTACCACCGGGTGCCGCACAGAGGGCTTTGGGTGGACGAGGACGGGGCAGGGGCATGCCCAGACGGTAAAAGAGTTTGTCAGTGATACGAGGAGTGTATGTTACGGAATGCTAAAGCATAGACACGCCGATACTACGCTGACGCGAAGGCGCGCTGTCTACGAATAATGTGAAAAAGAAGAATTGAACGAGGAAGGAAGCATGTTCACCTGCATGCCCAAGTCCGGTGATGTCTAAATCCAACATCGATTGTTCCTAACAGCCACTACCTACTTCTTCACCCCCCTCTCATCCCAGCTGAACCCATAACTCCTCACCCTACTCCAATAGAACGGGCGATCATTCTTCAGCCCAAACTCGCCCCAATCATCCGTCAACCGGTTATAACTCCAATACCCCTGCCAACTCAGCTTATTATTCTTAGCCCCTCTCCCCGCATTGCCAAAGCCCAGTGCCATCTTATACATATACTTGGGCACCGCGCCCGCCGTCTCAACAATCAACGAACCCTCCTTCTCCTCTGCGCCCAGCACCTCCGGCCCCGTCATGCGCCAGCGGCCCAGTACCGCGTCTTTCATGGCGGCGCTGGGCAGGGCGCCGTGGTTCTTGTGCATGTGCTCCACGTACAGGTAGGGCACCACATCAGCTGGTTCGGCCGTTGTGAGCAAGGAAATACACGTGCCGTCGCGCAAGAAACGCAGGTAGCGGAAGTAGGTTACGATGTGGATGGGCGAGTTCCAGGAGACGGATGTAGGAGATGCTTGGCCGGGGCGGGTGTAGTTGACGGTGCTGATGTAGCATCCGTTGAAGCGGATGCGGGGGCGGTGCTGGAAAAGGGCGCGGTAGGTGGGGTACGGGGATGGGACGAGGAGTGGAGTGAGGGATGCTGGGGAAGGAAGTTCAGGAGTTGGGGCCATGTCTTCCGTGTCGGAGAGATCGAGGGCCGCGGTTCTTAGGATGATGCCGCCTTCGTCTTCGTCGGTGCCGAGCAGCGGTGCGCCGTCGACGTGGCAGGTCCATGTGTAGTGCATAGCCGCGAATCCGTATTCGTGGCCGAGCGCGACCCGTTTCCATACGCGATCCTCGGTGCTTACTAGGTAGGCTAGACGTTTACATACTTGGGCGAGGCGCACGAAAGACGAGAGATCTTTGACGGCGAGGTGCTCTAGGATCTCGACTAGGATTTCCTCGGGGATGGTGGCGATGGGACAGGGCGGCGCGGGACTTAGGTCTGTTGGTGGTGGTTCGTGCTGGATGGAGGTCGTGGAGTAGGAGGTGATGAGGGTTTGAAGATGCGAGGGGAGACCATGGAGGGAGTGGTGGGCGGTGTTGGGGACTGTGGGCGAGGCGTTGGATGGGTTTGGATCTTGTGGTTTTGGGGCTGGAGCTGGGGCTGTTGAAGCTGCAGATTGTGCGGCTATCAGTTTTTTGAAGTAGGAAGGCGGGAAGTGCTTCGCTTTGTATGCTTCTTGCACGCTGGAGTCGAGCTGGGTCATGTTTAGAGGCAGGATAGTGGAGATGTGGCGAATATCATGCGTGAACGTACCTTGAATGCTTTTCTGTACAAATCGACGCTGTCACCCAAACTGCCTTGACTTTCCTTTTCCACTGCTTTTTCGTAGTGGTCTAAAGCGGAGCTGGGTTCTCTGCTCGCTGCCCGGGCGGCGGCCGTCTCGGCGCTGGTTTCATCTAGCCTCCGGCCATGCTGTTTCTTGCCCAGGTCATGGTACGCGTAAGGCGATACTTGATCGACATGTTCTATGCTCCGCTGCCGTGCATGCGTGTGAGGTGCGACGTCTGGTGCATGGTTTCTGGTTGCGTGGGGTTTGCTCGAGGATGCAGCGGCGCTCTTGGCTGGGGCGGCCGGGGCCCTACCCTTGGATCGGGCAGTAACTTCTTCCCTCCATTTCTGGCGGAAAGACTCGAGCTCAGCCTCCGCGTTGGTAGGAACGTCCTGGGGGTCCATGGTAGTAGTAGGTACTTAGCGGCGATAGGCGTTATATCCGGGTTCGCAGGTTTGTTTATGAGAATAGGTATTGGATATAGAAGCTTAACGAAAGGCGTCTAGTGGGAATACATAGCTACACGGTACAGATAGTGTGACTCAGAAGGAATATCCCGGTACGGTGCGCACTTCCAGTGTGCATATGTTAAAAGGGCGCAGGGCGGAAGTCACAGCGATGACGGACGCCACCCACTCGATGAATGTGGTTCTGGCCCCTGCACCCATGCCCATCAGATATGGTAGTAATAAGCTTTCTTTTTCGACATGGGCCTCGGGAGCCAATCAGAGCCCACGCGCCTACCCGGGATGACGCGCGAAAGTTTGTGCGTGTCCGATGAATTAAGACTGTTGCGTCCAAGCTTCCCGTCGCCTTCGTCACCACTCGTAGAAGCCAAAAGACGATGCACACGCCGCCCTTTTTACCACTCCGCCATTTTGAAGATCCACGTGCCTTTCAGTCGAGGTAACGCGGGCTTTTGCGGGGATTGCACACCGGCACGCCATGGCGACGGCCACACAGCGAGCCGAGGAGGCGGATCGAAGCGGCGTGGGAGAGGTGTCGCTCGGGCAAAAGATGATGTCGGCGGTGTCTGGGAGTGTTCTCACTTCGTTACTGGGTATGTATCTCTACAGTGCTGGGGACGGTTATACGGATACGAATAGCTGTCGTCTCTTCTTTTCAAGATTTCAAACTAATTCCCATAGTCACACCGCTCGATGTTGTCCGTGTACGATTACAATCACAGGAAAGCGCTCCAAGCACCTCATCACGGCCGCGTGGATTCAATGGCGTTACACTCACACAATTCCGCGATGCGCCGCCTAACCTCGGCATTTCGTCATGCTGTAGAGAGGTCTTCTGGATGAACAACAAGGCACCATTCTGCGTTGCAGGGCCAACCATGTCACCAATAAACCCCGCAGACATGGGCTGTGCAGTGGAAGAGGTGGAGCGGAAGACAATAAACAGCACATGGGACGGACTGCGGAAGATTGCGCAAAACGAGGGGCCGAGAACGCTATGGAGAGGACTTTCACCCACATTGGTCATGGCAGTACCCGCAAATGTCATCTACTTCGCCGGCTACGACTGGTTACGGACAGCGCAGACATCGCCGTTGCGACAGGGTATATCCGATGCATACCTACCTTTAGTAGCAGGAGCGACGGCGCGAGTACTCGCTGCGATAGCTGTCAGTCCCATCGAGATGTTCCGGACGCGAATGCAGGCAGCAAACCACACGGCCACTGCGGCAGGTCACTTCCGCGAGACAATGGACGGACTGCGGGAGATGGTAGGCAATCAAGGTGTCTTTAGTCTCTGGAGAGGCCTCACATTGACACTCTGGCGTGATGTGCCTTTCTCGGCCATCTACTGGTGGGGCTACGAAGCGACGAGAAACGTCTTGACAGACCAACGAGGCAGAAGGGAAGCACGAAACGAGGGCTTCGAATTCCGCATTGGTCGCGGTGAAGAGAAGGTGCAACGAAGAAGCCGCTCGAGAAGTCAAGAGAACCATCGGGACACACTCGTCGACAGCTTTGTCGCTGGTGCCTGCTCGGGAGCAGTCGCCGCTTTCGTTACCACGCCCTTCGATGTCGGAAAGACACGGCAACAAGTTTTACGGCACATGGGCGAATCTGCGAAGGATATTGCCCAATCTACCCGCCCAGAAGACCAGTCCATGCCACGCTTTCTGATGCATATCTATCGCGAACAAGGCATGCCAGGATTGTTCAAGGGCTGGGCAGCCCGCTGTCTAAAGATTGCCCCAGCGTGTGCAATCATGATCAGCTGCTACGAGTTCAGCAAGAAGATGGCCCTGGATATGAACGAGCGACGAGAACGGGAACGACGCCAAGCATGAGTTACGACCACCTCAGTGTGATGCATTGCCTATACGTACTTGCACACGCACTTGTATTATTTTTTGCATAAGCGGTGTATGGGGAGCATAGAAGACAGAATCTACTCACGGTTGCATGGACGGTGTTTGGTTCGAAGCGCTTGGTGTTATTACACAGTAGTTTTTTTTTGGGTTCTTGGCCATCTCAGCGCGTATCCTCACAACGTACTCATGTATCATCCGAAACAAATACCACAACTCAACCAAGATCAACCGTTTCCTGCACCTCGTCCAGGCAGCTCAGTGAAGCGTACATGAAGTCGAGTCTAGGCAAGTCATCCAGGGCATCTAGCTATGTCATTTCGGAATTATCGATCAATGTCTTAACGTTTAACGGGGTTGACTGCTACTGTAGACCCGTTGGTGATGTTCGGCGCTAAGCCAGTGTTCACGTGACAGCGCGAAACCCTGCGCCCACCACAACACGTCCCTCACGGCCTAATGCAACACGATCACACCTTTTCTCAACTACGTCAAATTCTTGGAGCGATTCACAATGCTCGACGTTGAAGACTTCGATGCTGTCTTCCAAGGTCTCGGTTATACCGACGGCCTCATACACGAAATCCAACAATACCGGATGGTGCTCGGTGGACGCTCGTTCTTCGAGCGGCTTCTAGACCTTCTGAAGATCAATGGTACGTTGCAGTTCCACTTAGGACAATTCGATTGCTAACCCCAGATCGCAGCAAGGAAGATGTACCCACCCAAGACGCTGCACCAACTGCGAGACCTCCACCAGCGCATTGTTTCCGCGGAGACGACGCTGCACAACAAGCATTGTCTAGTCTACTACCTCCTCAAAGATCTGTCGCCACAACATCATGAAGCTACGGAGCTGTCTGAAGCTTTCGCGAAAGACGTTCATCTCGAGAAGCGTTTCTGGACGCTTGTCGACGGACTCTGGGCGCTCGACCACATCCAGTTCGCGACCGCGGTCGGCCACCTCACACACCCCAGCATCACACCCACCTTCCCAGACGAGATCATGCACACTCTGTTGACAGGGAGAGACAAGCTTGGCAATCTGGGCATAGAAAGGAATCCCAAGGATGACATACTTCCGCTAGCATACTACAACTGCGTCAAGCCGCCGCTGGAGGACGCGAAGGTCAGGGACGAGTTCGCAAAGTACTTCGCAGATCGAAACGTCACGGAGATGTACCACTGGGTCCATAGCCGAGCCGAGGACGAACAAAAGCCGCTACTGGAGCTCCTTATCGAGCAGACGCTAGAGAAAAATGTCTGGTCAGAGGGTACAGACTACGATGCCTACCCGCGCGATACTCGAGCTGTCGAGCTGGTCAGCCTGCCCTTTAGCGCGGAAGAGGAAGCATTCATCGAGAAGTTCCTGCTCGAAGGGAAGGGCCGCACGCTACAGGCCGCGCAAGACACCCTCATGATGCGTCGCATTGCTACTGGCAAGCTGACCGCTGTTGCGGCTGATCCAAGTCATCGCGGGCGTAGGGTCGATGGTCTGAACTGGGATCTATTGAAGGCTGGTGTGAAGAGAGGATTAGGGCCGCGCAAGGATGAAGAGGGATTCATGGTCTAGGACGTGTAGAACGACTAATTGGCTAGCGATCTACCTACGTTGAAAAGCGCGTCCGGATATTGTAGAGAAGTATTGCGGAACTATGGTATTATCGTAAGGTCTTCTTTCTTTACTTAAGCCGAGCAATACTATAGAGCCGTAATATCCTACCTTCATACATATAGGTAACGTGCGTAGCGTTGTAGGTAGGCTATCCTTCCGAACTCACATTAGTTTAGACTTTGGTGTTCGCAGTGGGCTAGTGCTGTGGCTGGTGCACGCTGCAGAGTCATCTAAACCCACATCGGACTTGCGGTATTAGTCAGGTACCTAGTAGTTTGCGATATCACGATATCGAACTTTGGTGTTTCACTGCAGCGCGCTCTCATTGGATGATCGATTCTTAGCGCCAATTAGCGTTAGTCTAGATAAATTAGGCCTAAAGTAGAACGCCGACATGCCGACGTTCATCCAAACCCCTAGGTAAATTTTGCTATGCTTGCACGCTCGTTTCTTGCTACTACTACGCAAATTTAGAGACATGTAAACTAACTGCATAAGAGCATACGAGGGGAACGTAAGGTATATGTTTGTGGAGCACTTGGGGGTTTTGTATTAGAGTTACGATATAGGTAGTTAACAGTATAACTAGTATTAAGACTATGGACTACACATAGTTTCAGGACATAGTTAGTTGCATTTTCCATAGCCCTGTTGACTGCGGAGGCTGTTAGCAAGGTCCTGCCAAAGTCGAGACATGGTCGAACGTACCATCCAGCGTTACAATGGTCAGCAGTCGAACCACACCACCCCGACACCGAGCAGCATGTGCCATCAAATGCGCCGCCAGCACACGTGATGTCTCCCTTGTCAGCTCCGCAGCTTCCATCGACCGAGGCAATATTAGACGACTGGCACTGGCTTGAATAGAGAAGTTGACTGTGATAACAGTTAGCGGCACGGTACTCGGCTGAGGATTTATGAGACATGAGCAACTCACCATCCTTGGCCACAGTGGGATGGTGTGCTCCCACACCAGCCACCCATTGAGCAGCAGTTGCCAAAACCGCTTCCTGCGCATGACCAGCCTTGGGAGCCTCCGCACGTGGCGTCTTTGCTAGTAGGAGGAGCGATATATGCTAGCGGAAATGGTAAGAAAGAGTAGTCGTAGTGCAGGGAGGAGGGTGCGCGCACTTCCCGTCTCCGGATCCCAAATAAGACTTGGGAAGTCTGTGGGAGTGCAGAATCCAAAGTCCGATTGACAGCCGGCTGCGCAATGGTTGTTGGAAGAGCCGCAGTTCCCCTTGCTTGAGCAGCAATCGCCAAAGCCAGAATTCTTGCACTTGTATCCCTTGGCGCCACCGCAAGTTCCATCTGGAGAAATGTCGGATGGAGAAGTCGGTTCAGGGATGTCGGATGAAGAAGTTGGCTCAGGGGCGTCGCATTTTCCGAACTTCGGTTGACTGAAGGCTATCCGTCAGCTCATCTTAGGGGGTATAAGAGAAAGAACAACATACCAACCCGTACCACACTCCAACGGGGTCCCACCGCATTTGTTGTCCTTGCCACAACAATATCCGCGCAAGACACCGCAGGTATAACCCTCACTCCCACCACAACTGCCGTCTGGTGTCGTACCCCATGTCCACGATTGAGTTGGCTCCGGCATTGGGGGTTGATCGCATGCGTCAGAATAACAGGCTGTCTCGGAACAGAAATCCGGGCCTGAACCGCATACGCCGTCATGGTTGCAACAATCTCCCCATTTGCCTGAGCATATCTTATTGCCCGTGCTGGGTCCGCACTTTCCATCGAGAGAGTACATGGAAGGAGGTCCCGTACAAAGACCCTCGTAACAGGTATCGACCGCACAATCCTCACTGCTTATACATCAACTCAGTCTCTTTTTTCAGGGCAATAGTAATCGCGTACAGGGACATGCCACATCTCCACGTCGCAGCGTTACAACACTGCTTATCAGTATCTAAACAAGAAGCATTGTTATGCTCAGGGCCGCAAAATCCATCGGGCGAAACGAGATAATCGAAGTCTAACGTTTGTTTTAGTCTCAGTGAAAACAATAACAGTGCGACAACGTACATCCTGCTACACAGTACTCTGTGTCAGGTTGGATGTTGTCGCATGATGGGTCTAAGGACGGGTTGAGTTGGAAAAACTTGTCGAGAGTGATGAAATAGTAGTCGGCGAAGTCTTGGCAAAGGTAGTAGTTGACAGCGGATGGCGTAGTAGCAGTGTATCTGCAGACAATGTCACCGACTGCTGCATTGGCGGTGTTGGAGAGCCATAAGATGGCCGTATAGCCTGACAGCGACGGAAAGAAACGCATCATGTGTGTCCGCGTCTTGGAAAATGGAAAAGCACTGCCGTTGCCCAACTTCAAATGCCTTCTGATTCTTGTGTTTTGTGCTGTGCTTGTTAGAACTTAGGGAACCCCCGTGCCGCGGTCCGGGACCCTGAACCGATACCTAAAGCTTCGGGTGCATTACTTGCCCCACGGACCACCTCGTAACCTCGCCTAGGGCGTAGGCGAGGTGTTCGAGGGACATGCGCTCAAGGGGAGGGCCGCGAGGTGGTTCGTGGGGCATGCGCTCTACTGTGTGGGCAAGGTGGCCCCTGAGGCATGTACACAGTAGTGTCCATGTCTCATATTTCGGTTACCGGTACGGCTACGGCCGTTCCAGACGTGCCGTCCCCGAGACCCTGACTCTAGAGGCAGCGGGTAAAGCGGGTAAACGGCATACACCTCGCCTATACGGCATAAAGTCTAAACTACCTATGCAGCATGCCAAGATATATGTTAAGGGTCCAACGGAAGTACCTAATGGAGCCATCCTGTCTCTTTAGGATTCTACTACCTAGTTAGACCGGTCACCGGTCACCGCACCCACCTAACTCTCCACCTACACTAAACTGTATAACGCCTAGCATATATCCTATCGGTACTGCCGGCACGAACGAGACAATTAATAGCTGTGTGGCTTCGTGTCCCTTACCTCGATTTTGTTTTCGAAAACTTCGCTTGCTACCTTCTACCACGACTCCTCGCCCCAGCATGGCTTCCAGCTCCCTCAACCACCGTATTCCCATGAGTGACGCATTTGAGCGTCTACGCTGGTCTATCTTCGAAGACGTATCCAGTATCCGCGTTGTCGATAATCTTCAGTCTCCAACTCCCAACCTCTCACCTTTTGTGGGTCATGCGATTGCAACAGAATCAGCCTCTCAGGTTCCTCTTACCAAAATTGCATTCGCAAGCGATGACCTAATGCAATACCTCGATCATCCACCAGAGGCCTTGATGGTTAGCAGAGCAGACGGCGGTATCGTCACGGTTGCAGACGTCGTTGAACAACTCTCGGCCTACTTCCTAGACCACAAGGAAGAAATACTTATGGCCATGGAAAGCCTTTTGGAGGCCATCACAACTGTTGGAGCGGACGGCTCGGCGTGCACTGCAATTGGCGTTGAAGGGGACGACAAGCCGGAAATCTCCCCTAACACTAGGGTCTTTTTCGATGGATTTTTCGGTAGCATAGAGCCGAGTGGACATCCCCTTCCAGTATGTTTGTGGATTGAGGGGCAGGATGGACAATCGGCCGAGGAGCATTGGGCGGAACGCGCTAGATGGAATAAAAGATGCGATGAACGGCATAATGACAATACGACTTAGAACGGCTCCGAAATTCACCCGCTACATCTATTTACAGTCTTTTTTCGTTGATTCGTGAGTAAGAGGTATCCTAAGATAGCCTTCAGGCACACAGCCGCAGCATTTAGCTCGTTTGGTGTCGTGCTGCCGTCTTTCACTGGTACCGCACAACTGTACTCCGTACTACCATGTTAATGTGATGTGCCAAGCTGTTAGGCCACTATTTACTACTTAGTATGATAAATGTGACGGGCTAGGCTATACTTCCCAAAGGAGTCGGAATTGGTCGGTGGTGCGTACCTACTCCGTACAGGGCCCAGGGGTACACAATGAGTCGATGACCTGACCTGACCGAATGAATTAATCACTTCCACTAACTCTTTTTGCTAGTGTCATGGCCAGAGTATCTTACGGATATGTCGGCCCTATATCCTGGCAATACGGCTTCAACCTTGACCCACTCGTGCCACCTTGTACCCGATGAACGCGTTCTTTGTCGGTACCGGGTCCTTGGTATCAACCTCTCGGCTCTCGAGTCGGCCGCTTTGAACACCAAATTGATGTATGATGCTTGCTTGGGCGGCGTATCTCCTTTTTAACGTAGACTAAGTTCTTATATAGGCATCGTATCTTCTATGCGGATTTTCAGACGGAATCTTTTGTTATTGTCCTTTTTTTTTTGCTTGCCTTGCGCCGTTGCTATCCTTTTATCAATATGGCTGTCAGTACCTTTGTTGTTCTGTTGCTCTTATGTATCGCACAGGCACAGTTTATCCAGCACTACAACCTCATAAACGGTGTTCCTCACTGGCGACGTCAAATCGATCCTAACCGTCAGAACCTCCGTGTTGTAATACCGATTGAGCCTATTGTGCTTGAGTACAATTGTTGGAAGATGCCTGCTATCTGCCAGAATGCTCATGCTTGGCTGAACAATGGTCAGCTTAGCAACTGGCCTTCAAGAGCTGGACATATGATATTCACTTACGATATGTATGCCGCCGAGGTCAACGCATATAGCCAAGGCATATCCACGAATGCTAGACCCACCACTTTGAAAAAAAACAGCGATCATAGGCAAGTTTTTTTTATCTACAGTATCGTTGGAACATGATGTGCTGATTGTACCCCCTTTATTAGGAGAGACCTAATGTGCCCATCACCATTCTGGCGTAATACCCACCCATGTCCTGAAACAAACCAGCCAACTGTTATGCCAGGCCCATGGCCGCATACCGGGCTTGAGACTATAAATTCTTTCGCCGCTCTTGAAATTGAAGCTCTGCGGGACGCTAACGGGGCGATACTACAACGTTCAGGCCGACAGTATTCATGCGACGAGTTTCCGCCCGCGACGTGGATCGAAGGCGGTGTAGGCATGCAGCGCGGTATGTCGAATATTTGTGCACAACAACTTACAAGTTCATGACTAACTGTTATCTCCAGCTATAACCCATGTTGCTGAAGGTGTTGGACAGGCTGGTCTGACTTACTGTGCTCCAATCGGGTTCCAATGCCGGAATCAGAATTTTCCATATCAGGTGTCCGAGCAAGACTGGTGTGTACCAATTCTTCACGTTATATCTTGATCAATCCTAACACTTAGGGCTATAGGCAAGCAGCCGCTCACCGGCAACTAAGAATCAAAATTAGGGCGCAAATGAATAAACAATACCACCAGCAAACGGGAGTTCAGTACTACCCTTGGGTCAGAGATACGGTCGTGCAATTCAACTTGCGATTGACAAATAATCCGAACGGCCATGCGGCGATGATCTGGTATTACGACTATGATGCGCGAAGCAGAGCTCAGAGCCCTATCGCGAAACGTAGCATTGAGAACGATTTTCCGGCAAACCTGGCAAGTTTCCTCATCATACCTAAGTACATCGGAAGATCGTATGCGCTAACTAACTTATGACCATAGACAGCCTCTCAGCGAGCTGCTTTTGCGTCGAGCTTAACTGTACGAGATCTGATTGACTATGGCTATCATGCAGATACCGTAGTGGACGTCAATGGTACTGATATTGTTATACGGTTTGCAAACGGCACCGAAATCCTTGATTCTGAGCTGCAACAATTCAGCGACAATGACTTGGACTTAGATTTCCCTTCGAATACGTCGCACCTTTCTTCCACACTCACCAGCCTGCGGCCTAACTCTCTTAGCGCCAATTCAACCTTAGCAACTACAGCACCCACTAATACTAGCGATATGCGACCATGGAATATCAGCGCCATCGATGTAGATGAGTCTCGTAAGCAATTCCGTATTACCAACGTCACCAAATCCATTCTAATCGTACACACTCTCATAGTAACGACCTACAAATTTGAGACCCATCAGAACCCGAACGGCGAGGTTATTGACATCATCGCTCTCAGCGAGATGTATATCATCGGCCAAATTTCAAGCTCCAACACGACAAAGAATGGCACCAACTGGAATGAGACGGCATCACACGCACGTCGCCGAGCGCTTCACCACCACCACGGAAGCCCACTCGGTCATAGGCACGCTCCCCAACCGAACCGACGAGCGGTAGAAGGGCCTACACAGTGCGGCCCCGGTCAGCCATGTAAAGATGGATCTTGTTGTAACAAAGATGGGAAATGGTCAGTTTCAGCGGTCCTAACCCCAATGCAAAAGTTTTTGTCGTACTGAACTTCGGCAGTGGTTTCAAAGAGGCACAGTGTGGTCTTGACGTGTGCCTCTCCAATTGCGATGCCAAAGGTAAGCAGAAATCCTCCATTGATGATTTAAAATTACTTAACATGCCTAGCTATGTGTGGAATTGACTCCGCAAACGGCGCTGCGCAATGTGGCTTGAAGCTCTGTTGCTCCTTTTACGGTTGGTGTGGTACCGAGGACGTGCACTGCAAAGACCCGGAGCCTCAGTTTGGCAAGACGCCATGCCAAGAAGGTTATGGTTCCTGTTCCATCAGCGAACCTCCATCATGTGGCAAAGGATCTGGCAGCTCCGCAGGCCGACGAGTTGCCTACTACCAGGTTCGTGCACCCTGCTATGAATCCCGGGAATTCACGTTTGACATAATCAGGGCTGGAACACGCGCGAGAGGCAGTGCGACAAAGTCAGCCCCAAGCAAATCAACACAGCAGGGTTGAGCCATCTGTTCTATGCTTTCGTCTTCTTTCATCCAACCACATTCGAGATCATGCCAATGACCGAAGCAGATATCCCGTTGTACAAGGAATTCACTGACCTAAAATCCAACGATCTTCAGACCTGGGTTGCGATTGGCGGTGTAAGTTTTTCTTCTTCGTTTTATTTTACAGCAATCGATCACAGTGAATCACGAACTCCCTGATATATATCTTGCGCTAACTTTAGCCCGCTGACAGTGGTCCTTCAACGATCCCGAAGCCGAGACTCGCACCGCCTTTAGCGACATGGTTGTCACGAGAGCAAATCGCGCAGCCTTCATCAAGTCCTTGATGACCTTCATGGATACATATGGCTTCCAGGGAGTCGATATCGATTGGGAGGTAAGACACGTTTAAACACCAGTCATCTACAGCCCTAACTAGTAACTGATGGTCTCTTGCACTGTACAGTACCCAGCTGACCCAGAACGCGGCGGTCGCCCTCAAGATACCGACAACCTCGTTCTCTTAATGAAGGAAATGAGAGCCGCTTTTGGTACTCGTTACGGACTCAGCATTGTGCTTGCTCCTGACTATTGGTATTTGCGTGGCTTCAAGCCAGCTGCAATGCAGGAATATGTCGATTTTATGGGTTTCATGTCTTATGATCTGCATGGCCCATGGGATACCGACGTATTGACCCTTGGCTCGTACGTTCATCCCAAATACGCGATCCATTTCGCATGCATTTCTAACTCTCGGTACTCAAGTGTTGTGCGTCCACAGACCGACATTACTGAGATTGACAAGGGCTTAACGCCGCTATGGTTTGATGGAGTGGATCCTTCAAAAATCAGTAAGTCACGTAGCTGAGCTTTGTTTGAATGGCCCTCTAACACTGCCATAGATATGGGTATTGCGTACTACGGGCGAAGCTACAAACTCACGGACCCCGACTGCGGACACATGGGTTGCTCTTTCGTTGCAGGTAAGGGAGGTGCACCAGGAGCGTGCACTAACTCGCCTGGCGTAATGTCTAATCGGGAGATCCGACAGCTCATCACAGATGAGAACATAACGCCGATCCTCAATGAAACGGCAATGGTGAAATACTTTACCTATGGTGGAGACAGCTGGATTGGTTACGATGACGACGAAACGTATGCGATGAAGCAGGGCTTGTATGTTTCCCCTTGACAACTTGTCGGTGTGACAAGCCGTGTTAACCATATCCCACAATCAGTGCGGACGATCGTTGCCTTGGCGGTATCATGATCTGTAAGTCAATCGCAATGGAGATATTGACTAGGCCGAAGGCTGACCAAGTGCTCTCATGTAGGGTCGATCGATTTTGACGCCACTGTAGGTGGGGGAACTGGAGCCAACTCGACCATCAATGACAATCTTGTCTGGATTGATCCGAAGATTTGGGAAACGCCTACCCCTACTGTTCAGTGCTTCTTCCCATGCACATTGGTTCTCCCTCCACTCCCTGCTAAAACCCTGACGACGATCGACTACCCACGCATACCTGTCACCTCCGCCAATACCATTCAGGGTACTCTTACATTCCCTCCCATCACCGTCAGCGAATATGCGCTGAACACGATGGTCATACCCAGTGGCCAAGCCCAAGTGAACAACAAAAGAGCTGCAAGCGATGCTCAAGTGACAACCCAGGCTAGTCGCTCTAGTATCACGTCACTAGGCAAGCTTTGCTAACTGTATTTCTAGCCTGAGCTAAGCACAACAATTACCTGGCCCATAAGCAGCTGGAGTGATGCTGCGGGCTGGATTTACTCCACGCAACCAGCAGAAGCCATGCTCAACTTTCCTCCTCAAGGCTATCAGCTGCCTTACATGCCAACGCTGCACGTGCTCAATGGTGCACCGAGCCCGACGGTCTCGCAATGCGCTTTCCCCGCGCTTTCCTGTCCTTCTTCGGAGTCACATTCATCGCACAACCCTTGGTGGGGCAGGATTCCTCGTCGTATCCTGGTCAAAGGTCCGTCTTCCCACGATATAGAGATACATTCTTGGGGCCCTGGAGACATTCCAGACTCCGTGGATGTTCTCCAAGAGCAATGTAGCATTCGCGAAGATGATGACGACCAGAACGAGGATCAAGACGACAACCCAGATGACCCGGGTGAGCCTGAGGTCCCACCGCCCGACCTGGAACCTCCACTCCCCCTTCCACCAGTCGAGCCCATACCTCCTCCTCCTCCTATCCTCTTCCCTCCCCCCTGGCTACCATCATTTACCCAACCCCCGAAGACTCGGACATTAACATCCCCGACGGAGCGCCCACACCCGACAACGACAAAGACTGGCCCCTCCGAAAAGCCAACCCCAGTAGAGACCCCTGACTTCTCCAAAGACCCCAAGCCAAGCTGCTTCGGTAAGGGTGTTCAGTCATCCCGTTCTTCATTGGTCAAGGCCATCGATGCTTGCTGCAACGAAGTCGGGAACTCTCTAATCAAACGCAAGAGTAAAGACTTAGCCCCGGGAAAGTTCGACGACAGACACAGCTGGACCATAAGTGGTATCTCCGCCGGAGACGTCATCATCTCAGCCGCCTACCTCTTTGAAATTGTCACCATGTTTGAACTCAGAGAAGGCTGCAAGTGGAAAGATTACTCTTTTAACGACTGTGCCTCCCAATTTAGGAGGATTGTGGACGAATGTGACACCAATGGCGAGGACAATAAGCATGGTGGAGTTCTGAAAGGGAATTGCATTAAATGGAGAATCGATATAGACAGTGAAAGAGTAAAGTAGACAAAAGAGTAGAGCTAAGTTGGTTCTTTTACCTTTAGCAATGAACTAGTGCGTAGAGTGTGCTTGTTCTGAGTAGCGGTCTGCACCTACCGTGACGAAGAAGCAATTCTTCTCTAGAACTAACAAAATTCTGCTAAGATTGTTTATCTGGACTAGGTCGGCCGTCTAGAGACTAAAACTGAGTCGCTCGTGAGAGCGCGTATGAAATGTCGCTTTGGTTAGTTCGAGAACCGCTGACCGTCTTTGTTTGATTGGCGAGGCTCCGGCCTAGCACACCCATTTTACCTAGGTAAGCGGGCTGTTTCTTGGCGTTATCGAGTCGTCGGCGGCAAACAACTGCGAAGCGCCATCCTCTCCTTCTCCCGCCTACCTAACCCATGCTGTTCCTTGAATATGCTAAAACCCATCCGCCGCTTCTGCCTGAGATCGCTAGGCACCAAGATTACCCGGCGTGCCATTTCAGCTACTTCGATGTCTCAAAACACCCTGGCCACCACTTTGCAGGGAGACTCAAAATCCGCCCACAGTCAGTCTACTAGTGATGCACTCGGCATCACATAGTCACAGAACTAACAGAACAAAGGGATGAATCCGTTTACGTACACAAGCGGCCACTGGCTCAAAAATGACAGACTGCAACGCGAAGCTCGTCACATTGAGTTCGACTTTGTGGCTCTATGCAAAAAGGCCATACGAGCATGTCCTGGCGCTAATAGAATTGCCGGACAGGAGAAGAAGGAAGGCACCTACAACAGAGCCTTTCTTTTCCATATGGACAATGGTGCTAGGGTTGTGGCAAGAGTACCATTCCGAGTCGCCGGTCCTAGGAAATTGACGACCTATTCTGAATTAGCAACTATGGCCTACAGTAAATGACGGCCATACCCGTGTTAAGAACGAGGCAACTGACTATCTTCCTAGTTCGTGCTCACACCTCTATTCCTGTACAGAAAGTGCTTGACTGCCAACTGGAACGACGACCCTGCCAATCCCATTGGCACTGAGTACATAATTATGGAGCATGCTTCCGGGGTCTAGCTACATGAAAAATGGAACATGATGAATACGCTTCAGCAAATGCTGTGCGTCAAGTCCGCAGCCACGGTAGTGAAGGAGCTGGGAAAATTGCAGTTTCCGGCATACGGAAGCTTGTACTTTGCCGATGCACCAATCGATCCATCGTTAAGACTGGACTTTTCCAACGGATTCTGCATAGGCCCGCATTGTGCCACCAATATTGGTGCTTGGAACCTGGAGAATCTCGCTATTACGAATTCTTGCCCCTATCAGCCAACTCCGCAGGAGCTCATTAGGCACGCAAAAGAGTGGGAGGATTTCGAAACCTTCCAGCGTCTCAAGCTGTTCCTCGTTCGCTCCATCAATTCGAACACCGACAGTTGGGTGCCCTCCGAGGCCTGGGAGGCAGCCAAAGACGCAAATCAGTCCGTCTCTGAGGAATGGATGCAGACTGCGGCTCAATCTGAGGACCCTGACATGAACGAAGATCGAGGTAGGAAGCTGTGGCCGTTTGACGTCAATATTGATGGCTGATGCCAAAGTGCCGTACGTGTATTGTTCACCATAGCTAGCGCCTTGGCAGCCCTTAGCGGTTTCGAGTTGGCTTACCGGGCCGCGGGCGCGCCGGGCACTCGCACACGTGCCGCAATACCTGTAACCTGTTTGCTTTCTGTTCGATAGCCCTGAGGTTCCTGCCCCTATGGTACCATGGTTCACGTACTCTCGGCTATCTAGCCTGTTTCCATCTCTAGATACTCTCCCCGCACCGTAGCACCTAGAATATCATCACCACAGTATACACATAATATCACCACTACCGTTCAGTTCATCACTTTCAATCCAACTTCATTCATTCACATCATGGGCCCTCTGCCACAGGAACTGATCAACCGCATCGTATGGTTCGCAGAACGTTACCCCGGCGCAGAGAAATGGTACCCGGCGATGCCGGTTCTTGAGTACTTCATGCTCACGTCTGAGCTTACTGGAGAACCAGGCAGACTGCACATTTCGTACCATGCGCCTGGAAACGAAGCGGAATGGGGTGACAAAGGCCCAGAAGATATTCATTGCCGAAGGATTTACTATGCGTGTGAGATTGGCAAGGGTTGGGTCCCAGAACCTGAGACTGCGGAGGGCCTGAGAGGTACGGGCATGGAAAAGTTTGGTGGGGAGGTCATCGAAAGATATCTGGGGAGTCTGTACTATTGAACGCATACCGGTACGGTAGAGCACGCTCTCAGGAGACGAGAGCTCGCCAGGCTCCAGCTGCAAAAAGAAGCATGCGCACACGCTTCCTGATTATTTCGTCATGAGACTTCGGGTAGCTCTTTTCATTCCCACACATCTTCGTTTTGCTCAACTGCACGAGTCCGAGCCTCTTTCAATGCTGCTTGGGCTATTGGCGGGCACGCGGGTACCTACCGGTAGGCGTTCCGTTTGATGTCGGTCCTTCCTTGAGCTCCCCGCGTTGCACAGCGAGCGGCGTCGCTGCTGCAACCATATTCGGCTTTCGCACAACACCACATCAACCTGTTTGGAGTCCAGATCCGAGATCGCATGCTCAACACTGGGAATGGTGTGCTCCATCTCATCCTCCCTGCTGCATGTGGTATAGGTAGGAACAGCCGAGGCGTCATCAGCTCGCCAAGACCCACCCGTCTGGCGCCTGCAGCTGCACCAGGCTCAGCCTTCCCTGACCACCAGCTTTCCAGGATCTTTTGCATGAAACCTGCTCATTGAAACATTTGCAGCGGTGTTAACTGTCGAAAGTATCTCGCGTCGTGCGCTCTACAATTTGTGGCGTCTCCACTTTCTGTTGATCTGTTTCCGGCAGCGGCGATGACAGCTTGAGCGGATTCGCAGCCTTGTACGGCGGAAATCACCACAACCGATTTACAATGACGGACGTTGCCCAGCACGAGGCACGATGTCTTATCGACCGGATCAGACGAGAATACACTTTGGATAGCGCCGTGGTTGGGCCGAGATTCGAGGCGTTAGTCAGCAACAGCCTCGAAGTGTGAGTTTTTTGTCGGCCGTTACCTACCGTATACAGCTCACCAATACCTATCTAACGTCGCCCAATAGTCTATCGAGCCAACTCTATGAGAAATCAACACACTTTTTGTTGGAACTCATTCAAAATGCGGACGATAACACATACAACACTCCCACTCCAACACTGAGCTTCTCTTACGCACCGGGTAGCCTTCGCATCGATTGCAACGAAGTGGGGTTTACCGCAGACAACGTAGAAGCTATCTGCGCCATCAACCAAAGCACCAAATCTAACAAAAAGAACGATGGCGATTACATTGGAGAAAAAGGCATCGGCTTCAAATCGGTTTTCAAAGCTGCCGACGTAGCGTGGATCGCATCCCGCGAGTACACGTTCAAGTTCGATCAAACCAAGTTTCTGGGCATGGTCACGCCTGTTTGGGCCGAGTTCCCTGGGGAGATTTGGCCTGGCTGGACTTCTATCCATCTCAGTCTTTCGAAAAGTTTTGAGGAGACAGCTCTTGTTCAAGAGCTTCGCATGTTTGACGCGAACCTGTTGATCTTTCTGAGGCATGTGAAAGAAATCCAGATTAGGATTGTCAGCGAATCCGGACACGTGGAAGAACAGAAAATCTCCAAATGCGAAGTTCGACAGGGGCACGATCGTATCATTGCCCTTCGTGTTCATGACGGTATCAATCGATATTTGATCCGGACCTACATCATCGAAAATCTTCCTCGGGAAAAGAAGCGTCTGGATTGGAACCGTACAAAGATTCTGCTCGGATTTCCTGTAGCCCAACGTCACGAAGCACCACAACATATTCCTCAAAAGGTCTACGCGTACCTTCCAGTCCGCAGTTACGGTCTCAAGGTGAATGAATCTTTACCTAAGCCCTTTATTCTGGCTTTTCCGCAACTAATCAGCATCTAGTTCCTCATACAAGGAGACTTCCTTCTCACAGCCAGTCGAGAGGACATTGAAAGCACCTTGCCTTGGAATTGCAGGCTACGTGATGCTGTTGCAGAAGCTTTTCTCGAATCGGTTCATCAATTTAACGTAGGAGAGATGAAGTACATATGGCCCTGGTACCTCCCCGACCCCGTCGCAACCACGAACGGCTTCTTCGATCTAGCGATGCAGACCATCATGACAAATCTACGCGAGCTTCCGGTGCTGGAGTCCTGCGCGGGAACAATGGAGAAAGCCGCGTCACTGAAACACGTACCTTCCGACATGTTCATTGATGGGAGTGGCACACCCTTCACACTTACTACACGCACTGCAACCAAATACCTGTCACCGACATACCCAAATTGGGCTGTCCAGGGCACCATATCGATTGGAGTGTCACAGCTCTCTTCACGGGAGTTCCTGGAAGACCTCGAATCGCTGATTAGGGAAGATCGGGACTTCTTTTGCGCAAAGTCACAACTATGGCATACACAGCTTGCAGAATCCCTGTATAAACTTACGACTGATGACCAGTCGCTATCTCTGATGCAGAAGATTTATCTCATACCGCTACAAGATGGTACCTGGGCTTCGGCCGAAGGAAAGTCGATGTTCTTCGCTAAAGGTGAATCATCCCTGGAGGTACCCAGCGGGATCAATGTGCTCATAGTAGACGGGGCCGCTGAGTCAGATGCCCATCGGCGTAAACTTCTCGTAAGCCTAGGCGTCAAGGCTTGGGAAGCACCTGAGATCTGTCGCCTGATCTTACGAGTACATGGGTCACCGGGTTTCGATGCCACTGCCCTTACTCCGGAACAGCTCATTTCGCATGCCGCGTTCTTTTACAAATCTTCCTGGCAGCTACCAAAAGACGTGGATATTTGGTTTGCTACCGTGCAGGACGAGCGTTGCTTCGGGCGGAAGCTATACATCGATGGAAGCATTACATCGGACTCATCGATGTCGAGGGTGTTCGCCAAACTTCGCGAAAGGTTTCCTGTGATACACAATGGTTACCTTGAGGCATTCTCGTCGGATTTGAAATGGCCTCATTGGCTGGTTGACAATTTAGGTCTCTCCATGGTCCCGCGGCTGGTCACACCGCTCATTGAGCCAAAACCACAGGCCGTATCGAAGACGCAGGTCTCTGAAGTGGCCCCCCCAGCTTCCTCGGGCCATGGCCAGACGACAGAAGATCTTGGAATAGATCTTGGTAACATTGACAGCGCTTTGGGTATGTGCTGAGCATCTCTTTCTGGGTTTGAGAATTTTCAATATTGAGCGTGTTTAGCAATTGCCGAAGAAGTAGGGCTGTAAGTGGTTCATGTTCTTTGCTTACATGCATTTAGTTGCCACAGCGGCTGAAACTTACCCCCATTCTGGCAACCACGCACTACAGGATTACCAAATGCAACTTATGCTCCTGGAACAGCAGAACAAGAAACGGCTGTTGATGGCACGGCAGGGACGAGAGGAATCTTATCCATCAGATTATCCATATCCATCAAAGCCTTCCGATGTAGGTGATGGTCACTCTTTTCCGGATATAAAGTAACATCTGTAAGGTATCGGATCGTAGTGACCAAATCGACAAAGCAGACAGCAATGGAGCCAAACCCTCTGCACAGGATCATGATGTGAAGGTGGTTTTCACACTATCGGATGACTTCATCTACATGTTTAGTGAGTGTCAATCATCCGACGTCCTTCAAATTTTGAGAGAAAATTGGCATCATTTTTCTCGCTGGATTGACGGAGCCCACATGTCATGGCAAGATCGTGAATTCGTTGCATCGAGCGTCGAATTAAAGAATCGATTAGGTTCATGTATAGTGAGCAGCGCAAGCGGCACTGTTCCACTACGGGAAACCATACTTCCGGCCATCGATCCTCGGCTTGATGATGGTTGTATCATACCCGCCCTAGACATCATGACTCCACAACATGCCGATTGGAGACTTCTGGGCTCCGTTGGTGTTGTTCTGACTGCTGACGTTCATTACTATCTTCGTTGTCTTATCTCTATCTCAGAACATGATCACGCAGATATTGATCACGTGGCATATATATACGACAAGATCCAGTCGTTCTATAGAGTCCATGAACCGATAATTCGGTACGTATGGTCTGCATTACTATGCTGCGAAGATACAGTATACTAAGCACAGATCAGCGCCGCATTCTTCGAACGAAACGTGGTCCTCACGCGAGCACGACAATCAAAATCATCCAAGTCACGCACATGGATAAACATGCACGATTGCTTAGCTCGGAACATAGCCATCGATTATGAGTATCCTAGTAGCTCATATCTTTTTCGATGCCTGAGTTCACCGTCGGGCGACCCGATTGCGTCTCTTGTTGCGATTGCAGCTTTGATCTCGAGCTCAAGCAAACTGGAAGACATTTCCCGTCTCTTCCGCAATATCAGCAAGGCGCTGAAGAATGTGACACCTTCAGAGGCAGCTCAACTGCTTCGACCCCTTCAGAAGCGTAATGTTTTCCCCATCCTCAACGACTCTGGAAATCATGTGTACGATAGACTTTCGAGCATTGGTGATACCTCTTGGTTTATTGCAGACCGTCCGCTAATCCGGAAGAGCTTCCAAAACAAGCTGCCCCTGTTAGCGTTATCGACTGGGGATATAGCTGCATCCGAAGATCTACTTCGCGTATTGAGACTTGAAGATCGCCTATTGTCGAAGCTTGCGACTAGTCGAACAACCCCGGTTGGGCGTGTGAAGACGCATTGGGCTTGGACATCGTCACTGCGCGCAAAGAGACAATTCTTCAAAGCGTGAGTCCGCTTTTCCCGTTGTGTATCGATTGTAGTGTTTTTCCATGCCTGATGGTTGGTAAAGGCTACTACGAGATCCGTTCACTCCTTTTATTCTTGTATTACAGCAAGGAGCTTACAGTCTAACACCGACATAGATTGATACCCCGGTCGCACAGCAGCAGCGCGACCATTATGCACCGGATTGAGAACATACGTGGGAACGTGGCGCCTTTCATATCGCAGATGTACACGATGAAAGCGGGCAGTGTGATGACGGAAGGCAACTCGATTGCTGGTCGAACTTCTCTTAGTGTCATTGGAAACTCACTCAGTCTATTTCTAACCGAAGAGCTGGCCAATACCGAAAGTCCGCCATACGAGCTTTCAATTCTTCTAGCGGATGAACTCAAGATTGAAGACGTCGGCCATCGATCTTTATTATACACTGTCCTGATGAACTCGAGTCTGGAGAACATTCACTCAACTTTCGTGCAACAAGGCATCGAAGTTGATGGACTGGTATTTGGTAACACCTCACCGCTCTTTGTCGTGTGAGAATTTCGAAAACTAATGATTCTGTAGGCAAATCAAAGAGTCGATATCTAGCCCACCGAGGAGATCTGACGCGCATTCCGTCACCTTTTTGGGGTAGCATGACACAGGGCAGAGAAAATGGCTTTCGTGGTCTAGATGGTTCCAGATTTGATCGCTTTCGAAGTGAGCGGTATTATCATCACCCGAATGAAGATCGTCGTTTGCCCATGAACACACTGATGCGACTTGACAGGTCCCTTGTAGAGGGTCTACAAGCTGTTCCAGCACGCCTTGTCGGAAGGGAGCATATCCAACATCTTGGTGAGCACCTGGTGAGTTTATGTGGCTCTTCTTCAGAATACATTCTCATCAAGACTAGACATCCAAAATCTTACAAACTCATCTGGGGCATTTGTACGATCCAGAAAGAGACTGGACTAGTGAGCTGCGATCCAGATCCGGTCACCAACCATTCCAAAGCTTCGATTCATACGCTGCCTTCACCCTTAAAGGTCATGAACTTGCCAGGCAGATGACTGCTTTCGTCACTTCATTTGGACGGCAGACGACGCCAAATTGGAACGCAATCTTGCCGAGAGTTTCTCCGATCTATCATTTAGACGTAGTCGTCAATCGTGGAAGCACAAGCTCCTCTTTTGTACTAAATACATCGCAGATTGAAAGGGTAGGCGTAACACACCGGTAGTAACGCGTATGTTTACTAATGATTATTTTGCAGATGCGGCGATACACAATGGCAGGTCAAGAAGTTGAACTGGATACCGATATCAACATTGCTCTTCTACTAAAGATAAGCGATGTCTATTTGAGTAATGCGCCTTCTGCTGAACTCATTGTCGATCCTTGGCGACTTTTATGCTCCAGCAATCTGCGACTGGATACAGAGTGGATGCTCACAGCAACCTTGGCACATGACAGCTTAGAGCACCCGAGGAAAAAGCGTAAGCTACCAACGCTCTCAGTGCCATGGCTTGCGGAAGGAAATCTCACCTCACGACAACTTCGCTCTGCTCTTCTAGAGCAACAGATGTTTTCCCATCGCGCCTTACGATCAGGAGAGATCCGCTTGATAAATGTGCTTCCTGGAACACCACAGGATCCGTTACAGGGAGTAGTCATCCATGTTCCATTGAAATCAGCCCCACAATATCGAGCGCTCTCTTACGTATGGGGAACGGGCCAAGAAACAGAAGAGCTTGTGACCCTGGATGGTACTCTCCCAATCACGTCCTCACTATGGAAAGCTTTGTGCACAGTACGCCACAAAGATCAGTCCACTACCTTGTGGGTGGATGCTATTTGCATCAACCAGCGAGACGGGAAAGAGAAAGCAAAGCAAATCCGCAAGCTTCCGGTGATTTTCCAAAATGCCTCCTTCACGTACGCATTTCTGGAAGGAGGAGATAGCAGCGATAGCGCGCTGGAGATGCTGATGCAGGTAGGCGTCAAAGCAGCGAATGAAGAGCGATCGCGACTTTGCCAGAACACCTTGAAATATGATTCTGACTCGCAACGCGAAGCAGAATCGACTGAAGAGACGCCAAGTGAAACTGTAGTCTCGGAAGACGAAAGCGAGGAAGACGAGAGCGAGGAAGACGGGAGCGAGGAAGACGACTGGCCCGATGATCTATGTAAAGTCCCAACGTCCTGGCGTGACGACCCAGTACCTCATTTGGATGATGAAGTTTGGACTTCTGTCAAGACGCTCTTTTCTCTGCCATTCTTTCGCCGAGTGTGGATTATTCAGGAGATAGTGGCGGCATGGAACGTGAAGTTTGTCTGTGGGAGGTGGACCATCGATTGGAGCGACCTCCATCTCGCTATGGAAATTGTCGATCGGCAGGTTCAGCTATCGGACACTGACACGACGCACCTCACCTCGACCTGGGAGCCGTTCTTGTCTCTAGCCGCTCAGCGAGAATGGGAAGCCAGGTCCCACCGCTGGTCACTCAGCATGTTGCTCGAGCACTTCCGATACGCGCAATCAACTCTCAGTCGCGACCGCTTGTTTGCATTGTTGGGACTCGCGAGCGACGGCAACGAGGCAGACTTCGAACCCGATTACGACAGCCCGCTTCAGGAGGTTCTGCTGAAGTTTGCCCGAGTTTTCGTCCGTCAAGGCGGGGGTATGCAGTTACTCTATCGTGCCGGCCTACAAGAAGACCTCGATGGAGCCACGTCCTGGGTTCCAGACTGGACTGTTCAGAGACCGACCAGCCTCGCCGACGTTTCCGAAGGCGGCATTACTTTCGCAGCTTCGGGTCCTCAACAACCCGTGATCGAATGCTCGCCTGACTCCGATGAGCTACTCGTCGGCGGCTACGCCGTAGATGAGGTTGAGATTGTCAGTGTATCGTCCAACGTGGAAGAAGAGCTCAGCATGTACTTCAACGAAGTCGACAAGATGATCGACGATGCGACAATCAGTCCAACCCAAACGTCGCGCGAGGACCTGAAGTGGAAAGTACCAATTGCGGGCGCTCTATTCCCCAAAGTGGCCACTTCTGGAGGCGGCGATTTACGATCTTCGTACGCAGCATTACGGAACTCGCTGAATTTCAAGGGCAAGGGCAAGGGCAAGTCTTCGGTCGACAACACAATGGGCTTTGTCCATCACGAAAACAACAACAGCAACAACCATACTGGAGCATATACAACATTCCTCGAGAAACTAGCAGCCAACGCTTACCACAACCAGGGCCAAGACTATCTCGCGATACTAGGGGATACCGTCCGAGGGTGGAGATTTGTAGCCACTAAGAAAGGCTACGTGGGCACTGTGCCGAACCGGACAAAAGCTGGCGACACGATTGCCATCATGAAGGGTGGACGTGTGCCCTTTGTTCTGCGCAAGAGTGATGCTAGAGCTACTCCCACCTTTCGTCTTGTGGGCGAGTGCTATGTTCATGATCTCATGAATGGTCATGGCCTGTCGCTGCCTGGCGTCGAAGAGACTACGTTTACGCTGTATTAGTTTTGTTGTTTGTGGCTTTTTTTTTCTGGATATATGGATGCAATGGTTTGGTCACATTTTGAGCGGGTTTTCTGTCAGCTAGCTTTTCGATGTTTGGACTCGTAGAAGTGGGCAGGATGCTAATCACCTAGATCGACTAGGTAGTTAGTACGAAATGAGAAAACAAATTGAGTCGTTGTCCTGTTATGTTACTTACCCATCGTAACGCTCGTGCGTCTTGTTACGGAGAGGTGAAAGTTGTGGCTGTGACAGGTTTGGATCAAGAATCGGGACTGGGACGGCCCGTTTAAAGTTCTCCAGCTACCTACCTAACCCGCCCACACTACCTAGCAGACTAGCTCATTACCTCAGGGTGGTACATCATCATCATCAACACGCCAACATCACTTTCCGACTCCGAGGAACTTCTCGCTTCACCTGGAGCAGCAGCAGGAGCGGGATAATATTATGAAGTAACGATTGCACCTTTTATTTTTAGATTTGAGACGGTTTATCATATCGCTAGCATGCTTCGTTGAATGAGTGGTATTTCGTCTTTTCCATTTCCATTTCCATTTCCATGGCCAAGATAGAATGTAATGTGTATCAAAAACCGGTTAGGAAACACCCAGCGAGAGAGAGACGGGTACGGGGGTAAAAAACCCCACGTGTGGGATGGTCCTTACGTATGCGACACATGATTCATAATACCCGAGCTCCATTAACCAACGCCTACAAAGTAATAGTCTATAACACCAACATCGAACAAGTTTCAAGGAAGAAAGTCGGTATGAGAACAAAAAAATTCTACACATTCTCCACGACCCTACCGACAAAGCCTTCAAGACCAGCCATACCTTTCGCGCCTCGCTCATTGCCACCCGAAAGCCCGGGCCCGCCACCGGGCATGACCAGAACCTTTGCCCCGAGCTCGACAAACTCCTTTGAAGCAATGAACTGGAATGTGACCACAACAGGCGGTGGCGCACTGTCATGTGCTTGTCGTTCCGGCTCAGGCTCATACCCCAAACCGAATGCGTCGTCTTCATCGTCCTCCTTGGGGACTGCGGGAACAATCTCAGTAGGCGCCGTGGCGACGGAGACGACCTTGGAAGATGCCCTGACGCTGGCTATGTACACAACCACTGCGCTTCCCACACCCAAATCCTTCACACCTTCCGCTTGTCCTTTCTCGAAACGAACTGTGATTACCTTGTACGCTTTCGACTCCCGCGCCGCTAACACCATCCCTTTCCTTATCCTGTTGATCGACGGGCTCAAAATTGGCGTGTCGACAGGCATTATACCCATCGTACCAACTTGACCAGCATGCAGCGTGCGGACCGGCAAGCGCAGATTGCGCAGGGACGTAATGCGTACACGGCGCCACGCACTATGTCGGTCACGCAGCGAGGCGTTTGTGGATTTTGTGTTCAACGCACCGGGAAATGATCGCGATTGCGGTATCGAAGATTTCCGTGATAGTCTTGCACTGCTGCTGTCACTGTCGTCCGAGCTCATGTCGACTGGGTAGGGTCCCAGGAGCAGTTCGTCGCCGATTGAAAGAGAGCCATAGCGGAGGTAGCCTCCGATGATGGCGGATCGATCGGCTGAGGTATTTGTTCGGACGCTGTAGACGTCCTCGATGTAAAAAAGCGGCAATTGTGGCGTCGACGAGGAAGACACATCCTGGGTCGGTACTGGGAGTCTCCGAAGGAGAGCATGCAGCTTGTGTATTCCTGTCCCTTTAACTGAACTAGTGAGAACAACTGGCACTGCAGAAAGTGGCGAATCGGCAAGAAGTCGTACTACTTTGTCGGCATCCTCAAGATCAGATGGTTCAATAGTTTGTAAATCGGCCTCGAGCACGGAGGTCGACGTATCAGTGATGATATATGGCTTTCGATCAACATCTTTTACTGCTGAAAGTAGTTTGGTCAAGGTTTGACGCAGTCCAGCTTTGGTAGCAAGATCGTACTTGGTGATGACAATCACAAGAGGAAGTTCCAAAGCAAGGCAGAGTTGCAAATGGCCATGTGATAGGTCGAGCTCTGCGGCAGCGGGACCAAGTAACTCTTCGGACGTCGGCGAGGCTCCGATTTTGCCCGAGGAGTCATCTGTGTTGTCTGCGGGGACACACAAAACTGTCCAATGCGGCTGCCTAGCATAGGATTAGCATAGTTTTATGGTTGCCTATGATAACAGTTGCAGCGCTAGTGGTCGTACTGGCTGTTCGACCATGCGCTGACAGTTACAAGAGCCGACTTGCTTTGAGCTCATCATGTTGCAGCTACCTTTACCTCTGTATCGAGAGGCTTCAAGCTTGAAATGACGAGAATAAGTCAAGTTCACTTACCAACCGACGATACCACGAACGGTCGTGCGCCTAAATCGAGGATGGCCTGCCGAATCCGAAAGAAGCACAAGCCTGCCATTCTCCGCAGCCCCAACTGCGGCATGTATGTCGATCCAGGAAGAGACGTCTCCTGACCCATAGCTAATCACTTGTGTCGCAGATGTAGTCTCATGATCAACAAAATCGCGATAGCCTATCAGCTCTTGAGTGACTGAGCTGGTCATGCCTGATGCAATTTCGTGCCGATGTTTCAGCAAGCTTAGGCGACTCTTGCCCCGACCATTGTCGAGCGTTGCGGTGGACAGTGTTCCGAGTAAGCTAGATTTACCAGACATGGTGGCGCCGGTAACAGATACTCTCAGCTGCTCAGTGGAACGTCGAGCCTCATTAGCCAACTCCGTTAGTGCCACGTCGCTGGACACTGAGTGTAAGGGTATGTTGTTAGCATCTTGCTGGGTCTCTTTCGTATGATCAATCAGATGTTGATCTGGACGAACTAGTGCTTCGGCGACCAACAACGACGATCTTTGCACACTTTCCTGAGGTGTGCCTGCATATTCAACCCACTCGCACTCACCCACAGACACTCTGCGCAGAACTTCGACACCGCAGCCGAGACTTGCAGCCATGGCGCGCAGGTTGTTGAGACTTTCCTCCATCTCATCTTCCGCCAAACCGACAATGGTCCCATCGTCAGCGATGCCAATTTCGTACAGCGCACCCTTACTTTCCTCCAGGCCCGGGAGAAGCCGCTGGGGCATATCAAGGGCGGACAGACGCACATCATCGGCGAGGTGGGGAATGACAGGGGCGGTTGACGAAGATATATGATAAGGACATGACTGTTGCAGGCGCCACAGTAGCTGAGTAGTCAACTGCTCCAGACGATGTTGTTTTGACTGCGTGGAGGCTAGTGGTGGCGTAGAGTTCGCCAGAAGAACCGATTCTGACACGCTGCGACCTACAGGGATAGGTAGAGGGGTGTCACTTCGACGCATGGAACCGGATATATGGCGTCCAGTGCTGGCTCGGGTGAATGACCGCCGTCGCCTAAGAAGCAGATGGAGCTTGTATTCTGTAGGGCCCTCCTGGGGCTCGGCCTCCAACCTCGTAATGCTTGTGTAGTCTATGGCGGGCGTTTGAGGGTTCCCGGCCGATTCTCGTTGGTCGCTGCTCCTACTGCACCTGGCAGGAAGGGGCTTGGACAGCGAATGTGGGGTTGACGATCTGGCAACGTTGCCAACCGGAGGAGTCGCCCATGGCGAAGAAACGCGCGGAGGGTCGGGATCGAAAGTGAATATGGAAGCCATATTGTTACGATACTCGCAGAGCGTATTCCGGTATTTCGGGGTCGTGTTGTTCCTGCTCGCAGGTTTCGATGGGGGTGGTTGGAGGAGATGCAAACTACTCAGATTGCAGACTGCCGCGTTGATCTAGAGAATATGGCGCATAAACGTGGTAAGGATCGCGAATTTGTGTGTGAGTAGTGCGTTCGGAATAATTGCGATAAAAGTGGAAGCATTTTGACGAATGTAGAGCGCAAACGATGAGTGAGACCTCGTCAAGCGAAAGCTGGTGACAACAACTCTTGGGCGAGTTGTGTGAAGGTGCCAATTAGGCGTTCACTAATTAAGAAGAGACATCGGTGTGAATAGAATAGTTTGGTGACGCTGTGGATGACGGAGAGGCTCGGTGGCATGAGAGTTCGAAGTGTTGGAGTCGTCGTGTTAGTCATTGGCCCGTGCTCGTACTGCGGGGAGTCACCGTCGTCCGGAAGCTATCCTCTCACCACCCACGGACCTTCAGCCCTTATGTGGATCGTCAAGTCAAAACGCCTTCGCCGCGCCCTTTGATGCGATTCATAATATTAGAGTATTTTTACTGTTGGCTGGTTCATCGTTGCACGATCCAATAGGTATCTTCATCGAGGAAGACTTGTACTTTTTCAGAATAACAACTCCTTTCGATAGAGACCTTCTCGATACTCAGGGAGGCACCTCAATCCAAGCCACTCCAATGCCATCATCCCAAACCAAGCGTACCTCCCCATCTAAAGCATCTTTCCAATAACTTCAGTCCGTTCCTATATTCTCCGCAGATGTGTACCATCATACCCGTCGACTTCGTAAGAAGCCCTCAAGTAGACATACGGTATTTCCTTTCCCAGACCCAACGACGAGCGTGAAAACTAGATGCCACCTAGATACCTCATCATACAATAATTACTACAGTATGCCCCTCAACACACACAGTAAATTCAGCCAGCCATAGCTGCCACGCCGAGACTTTCCAAGCACTGTATTTGCAACACGCACCAGGGCTTCGCTTCTTGTCACACCAACACCGTTGGCATAGTACCGTACGCCCCGCCCGGGTAACAAGCAAACTCGTGTCTCATCACAACGGACACTGTCGTGTTCCGCTTGAGGTCAGAACAACACCGAAGGCCTGGTAGGTAGGTAACGAGGTGTGTGTAGTCTACAGGTGAAATAAAAAAGCCAACGAGGCAGAGACGATGCCAGCATATGTGCATGCCACATCCCCCCAACCTTGCAGCAAATAATTACATCACGACAAGAAGAGGTGTTGCAAATAACACCACCGAGTCCAACATTAATGCGCAGCATTCAATCAAGGACCGAGCACAAATACAACACCCCATTGTTGAGTATTGGAACTTGTGGCACGACTTGACTTGCCGACTACATCTACCCCAGAGAATCCATGGGAACACCGCCGCAGCAGGTGCAAGGTTAGCAGCTTCCAAAGGGCCTACTACCTGTAACCTAACCACAACTGCAACCGACGGCTGAGGCTGAAAAGCAAACGGAACGACAAGGCCATGCATCCCGGCACCCCGAAATCCAATTTCTGACTCGTGCCTTACGGACGTAAGGTCTTTTCGAGCCGCAATTGTAGTGGTTTTGAAAAAAGGAAAAAGCGGGTTTGACGACCTGTGCGTGCTGTTTCCGAGCCAGCCAATGAAAAACCGTGTGCTCCAAGCGCGGTCGACCCGTATGCGTAGGGAAAGCAAAAGAAAGAAAAAAAAACGTCATACCGTTAGCGTTGTGGTCTGCGTCCGGTTTCCTAACAGGGGCAATGGCAGGGTAGGGTTTATAGTTAACTAAGTTGGAGAATTTAGCCGGCTTTCTCGAAGGTGTTAACACTGCATGCATGGTGGTTGTGGTTCTTCCCGCACGCTGCACGCACTTTGAGCCTGCGTGACAAGCGCTACCTACGAAATCAAAACCAGGGCTCTGGAAGTATGGTGTGTCGTGGCAACCCTGCTGGTCAGCCTTGCGTGCTGTTGCAACACAAACGCCAACCAGGATGCTGATGAGATAGCGGCTGTTTATGACCTCGTGTAGCAGCCCCTTCAGATATTATTATCATTGAGGAAGGAGAAAAGATGCGCAGGAGTTTGACGTGTTGTTGTTGGACTTTGAGTAGTGCGGCCGGCTGGTCTGGTCTCTCTCTTGCTTGCCGCCCACGGGTGTCCCGAGCCTTCTTTACGAATACCGCGCCACTTTGTCGTTCACACACAGCACACTCGCTAAACGCCCCCCCCCCCCGCCCCAGTTGCATAGTAGCGTAACCGGTACCCACTTTGCTCCCTACCTATTTTCGGATCCAGTGCCCAGTTTTTTTCTTTACTGTTCGGATGGGAGACTTCTCCGATGCCCATTCTTCTTCGCATGCGCCCGGTGCGGTGCGGTGCGGTGCGCCGCGAGAGAAGCAGCAGCAGAAAAAAAAAAGCCGCGGAAATGGGGGGTTCTAGCCGGTGTCGACTCTACTTCGCTATTCCGGATCCGAGCGGAGATGAGGCAAAGAAATATGGCATGATTTTGGTGCTTCAAAAGTACTTCGTAGTGGCGAAGCGATTATCAATGCCTTGGCCCTTCACTTACTCCGTAAACAGCCCATTGTTTTTCTTGCCGACTCATGGCTTGTGGCCGATAATAATAACCTAGAAGATGGGTCGGCGGGAGGAGAGGAGGCCGCCCCCGTTTAAGGCCGCCAATCGAACGTATGATCCTGACGCTTTGAGCATAGATCCAAAAAAGACCACGGGGGTGCTCAAAAATGCCCGTTGTTGCTGTGCCGCCGCCGGCGCCGACATTTGTCATTACTCAGCACGCCCCCGATGAACAGTGCGTGGGCAATCACGGTCCTTCTCTCTCCTCTACACAGTATACGTGGCACGGTTAGCTCCGTCGTGCAAGATTGGCGGGCGGGTCGATTGCCGGCAGCAGCCTCGTGTTGTTTTTATATGGCAGAGTAAAACTTAAAGTTGGACGCAAGCCCTGGGAGTAGTAGTGAGAGTTGTTGCGATTCCTGCCGGGTGTTGTTGTTAGCGCAGTCCCAACCAGCCCAGCAATTAACGGCAAATGTTGACCCAGGGCCATGGGCTCCGGCTGATACTGAAAGGTTGTAGGTAAGGAGACGAGGCGCCATGGGCATTTCGATGGGAACAGCCGATTGGGAATCTTCTGCCTACGATCCGCTAGGCATATCTGGATCCCATCCCCCTCCCCCCTTCCCTTCAAACTGACGGATCAAGTGACTGTCATCCTTCCCGTGCAGCCGCGCCGGCCGGAGAGCCCACCCCCCTTGTGTTAGCAAGGACCTCAGCGTGTCAGCACTCAGCAGTGTGCTGCGGGGCGTAAACGAACAGGGACCCTGTTAACGCTGGGGCGTCACTCGTCTGGACCGACCATCCCCGATCCAGGCCAAAGGCGGTCAGTACCAATAGGGCCAGGGTCAATCCCAGAACTTTGGTACCGAGCACACCCTGGTCTAGTTCGCAGCGCCTACGAAACGTTACCCAGATGCACACTCGTAACGAGCTGAAGTCCGCTTGCCATACGGAAATGATAATGATATTTCAAATACATACGTTGTAGATACCTACCCGTCTGTGTGATTGGGCTGGAACAGCAAGCATCAAGCGAAGAGCCAGCCACATGCCTTCTCAGGCTTCCTACCTATTCTGTATCTACTCGAGGACTCCCAATCACTGAACCTGTCTCCACCTGGCACCTGGGCAGGCTGCAGTGGAGGCTTTCTTGGCAGCATGCATGCTGAAGCTTCCCATCACGCATATCTTGCGCAAGGTCGAGCTGAGCAGCCAGCCGCAACCAGTCAGCCACCAAACGTGTGCTTGATTGCTTTTCGACCGGGTACATCCACGTCACTGGGGCACCCCACATCTACCTATGCATGCCTGCCATGTGCGACAGGTTCGGTGTTGGAACCGCCAACAAAGGCCCGGGCCCAATAAAATGCCAACGTACGCTTGCATGTTCCCGAACTAACACCCAAACACGGAGTTATTACTTTGTTATCTGATGAAGCGCAAGGTAAAACGAGGCCCGCACGCCTTGTTAAAAATGTCCCGAAAACGTGGCTCCAACTCGTGCATTGTAGTAGCCCCGGACAGACCTCGTCTGAAGGGGCGTTGCAGATTGGCTTTTCTTGAGTGTCAGCGGTCGTTTCGGGGACCACATACTCGACTTGCTTGCTGGGTCTAGGGCGGTGGGTTCAGGTTGCTCATTTTTCAAGCTTCCCTGCCCCCCAAGTCGTGGCGACAACGGCCCGCTAGTCTGATCTTTTACTCGAATCTGACCAAGGGCCTGGCTTCGTAGCTCTTGGCGTATGCAATGTGTGAAATAACCTGGCACGGTGATTGGTGTGCATGCCGTGGAAATTGGACGGAACCGCGAACCTGAGTAGATACGGCATGAGCGTACCTAGGCCGCTGTAGAAGGTTCGGCATGAAAAAGGTTTGTGATAGAGTTGACAGGCAAGTCATGATCAGAACCATGTTTATTATTGACCCTCGTTAGGAGTTCCATGCCGTGTGATGTGATTTCGCGAAATCGTAGTGGCTTGATAGATTGTCCTGGTTGGGGGGTGTAAACGGCTGTATACCAAGGCGGCAGTCTTCCTTCAAAGATTGCACTTGGCAATGCCGCTTCATGCCGTACGGGATGAGAGTCGGCCAACACTTTCTCCAACACTTTCTCCAGAGGTCTCGTGGGGAAGGATAGCTACATGCCAAAGTACACTTTCCCACCCAGATCGCTGGAACGCAGGGCAAAGCCAGAAGGAATCCTCAAGGAGCCTCGTTCCTGCTTCCACGCCTCTTCCTCCAAATCCTCCCGCAATCCCACAAGAGCGGATGCAACAAATGCTCACTTTGGAAAACACTTCTTCAACCCGAGTTAGGTATAAAAATCCGTGACGATGCTGCCTCTTTATATGAACAATGTACCAGTATCGAGAACATAGTAAAAACGAATGAAAATAAGTGTAAATGTATTGCACCTCGCTGAACGCTTGGGATAACGCCAAATAATGCACCGCTAGAAATCTTGAAAACTCCCTTCTTGAAGATCACTAGGTCTAATGGCCTAGATTGTATGTGCGAGCTGTTCGAAAAGACAAAAAGTTGCTGCGTGGCCCTAGGTCGCACTACAACCAAGCCGTTGCGCGAATATTCAGTGCCTCTCTGCATGTGCTACGCTTGGGGTCGTCGACGCGGAGCGATCGAATGCTGGAGACCAGATTCTCGCACCTTTGGTAACTTCGTGTTCTAGGATGAACAGAGTAGCTCGTGATGCAAAGGCGTTTCACTGCTGGTTTTCGCAGGCCGGTGGATCCCGGGTAGGTCGAACACTGCTTTACCAGCCTTGTTATCCGCTGGTTTCTGAGGGCCTGCGCGGCTTGCATTTGTCGTGCGCCATATGGCCGTTCCTTGCGGTAGTTCTTGTGAACTCGGCTCCACATCGGGGACAACTACTCTTTGACGCTGTTCCTGACTTTTCTCGTTGGTGCCGTAGCAGATTACTGAATGTGGAAAACTGTCGTCCATTGCACCCGTGCTCCCAACATTGAGGCTTCGGCCGGGAATTCAATACACGCGGCATTACTGAGTTGCTTTGGGTTCCAGGTGAGGACGAAAGTGCAGGTACTGCGCCACTGGGGGGCGTCGGAGCGCTCTGTGACGACTCGTAGGTTGGATACGCGGCTGGTGTTGTAGAAGACGGTGGGTACATAGTTGGTAATGGATGATACTCGCTGACGCTGTAAGTAGTTGGAGGATAGATTTGTGCACTAGACGATATCAGTTGAAGAGACACACCAAACTTTGAATACACGTACGGTGGATAGGTAATGCTCCCCAGAGACTGGCTTGGGATGCTATTGTGCGGTGCCGGGTATGTGTAGGAGTTGGCGCTAGAGGCCATAGGAGAGGCATTGCCTCGCATTGAGTCCACAGCCTGTTGATGTTGATACGGGCTACGCGGGAGTGTCGTGTGTTGAGGCTGATACGGTGGCAAGACAGTCTGCTGTTCGTGTCTTCTTTGTTGATTTTCGTGCGGCAATGCAGGACTTGAGGCATAGGATGAACCGTATCCACCCGAGTTTGAGGATCTTTGTTCAGCATAAGATAGTTGCGGCGGGTAGCCGGGTGAGTACGAGGTCTGTGATGAGCCGTAGTGGTTCATGCCGTACTGCGAAGGAGCCATCATAAAACCTAAGGTGCTGCTCTTATGAGAAGGTGCTCCTTTCCAACATTCGTTGCATCACATACCTCATATCTTGCAACTCAAGAAACGAGCCGTGCGGCTGATCAGGGTCTGTCGACAATTGCAGCTCAAAATCGTGGCTGCCAGAGACAGATGGCAATGGCGACTGGAGGAAGTCCGAGGTTTGTGTCGGTTGAGCTTGGTAGACGCGCGATGTTTGACCGCTGGCAAGAGTCGCGAGTCCGGAATCGGGCACTCCAGAGGCGTCGCGAGGCTGGAACTCGAGTTGTTGCGCAAGGAGAAGGTTGTGAGAGCGAGCCTGCGCGAGGTTCGTTGGATCGGGAGTGTCGTTGGGCGAAGTATCGGTGAGAAGGAGTGAAGTATTCCAGGCCAGCGAATCTGTGTGCGTTCCAGCCGTTTGATAATCAGAAGGATTATGGCGGGGTGTGGGCAAGGTTGCGGCGCGGCGCGGACGAACACTTCTTATTTGTGGAAATTCTGGTGGCTGAACAGATAGGTGCAGGTCGGCACGGTCCCTAAGTCTTCGTGAGATGGTAGTCGTCTTGGGTTGGTGTGGTTTGGAAGACCGATGGGTCATGATCAACAATGGAATGGCAACATTGGAGTTGGAGAGTACCAGTGGGGTAAACGTACGTTTGTGTTCCTGAACGGGCCGTCAGGCGGATTATACAAGCCTTATGGAGAGGTCACAGCGAGGCAGAATTGCTTCCCTAACCTTGACGTTCGATGGTGGCCTGCGCCCCTGCATGGGGGATACCTGTATTTACAGGAACAGAACATCTGAGCTTCATGATCCAACAACAGCAAAGCGCTTTTCCCGGATTTACGGCTGCGGACTGGTTGGAGCCTCGAAGGATTCACATCCTAGTCATGGCTCTTCGACCGTTGACTAGTCACAGGACGTGCACCCGCGATGGGTGCCTGGGCCGTGGACATGCCCACGCACCAGGGAACTGAGCATCCCCCTCTCGGTAGGCTAACAGCAAGCGGCCTTGTTGTTTTAGTGCATCATGGGGGTGTTTTTTTGGGAGTTCGACGTCTATGCAAAACCCCACCATCATCTGCTTCAGTACGCCGGACAGCGTACGAGTCGGCCAATCGGCGATTGATGCCTTGGTCGCCGGTCACGGAGTTGGCGAAGCCAGGCAGCGGGTGGTGTTGATAGTTGAGATGCAGATGCTCTTTACCAAGCAGGACGTTGGTGGCGCCCGAGAGTACCGCGCTTGGGACGAAAGGCCATACCACGTTGAGTTTGGTGTTTCCAGATGCCTGTCAGGCCTCCATGTAGGTATGCGTTTAGCCCCAAATGGCTGCGGCCGTACACTATGGAGAAGGAAAGAGCTTGGGGTGTCTTGGGCATAAGACACTGTCGAACAAGAGTGGCGTGTATCCAGCCTCATACTAAACCCTTGCTAGGATTGCTAGCACCGCCACGAGGTCGTCGTTGCTTGGCTCATCAACTCCGAACGCCGTGAACTTCGCATCGAGTGTCACGCTCTGACGAAGCTCAGCTCATCGTGCGGTTCTATATTTGGCTCTCTGCAGGTAACGCCCGAGCACGTGCTAATGCGAGCCGTGTGTTTCGGAAGCGATACCGTTGCTGTCAACGGTGAGACCCCGCGCGGCTGCGGTGAGGGAGCTTCTGGAAGCTATCGCGAAGCTTGGGATGGCGTTTGAGGCTCTCGAAGCATGTGAGAGACTGGCATGGGGGAAAGAGACGGCTGCATGTTCGTGGTGCGAAGAACATGACGAGGGCATGGGACCCCTTCACCATGTATGATTGCGATCGCGCATGTCAAACGACTCATCAGAATAATGACCTCTGTTGCGAATCTGCGATGCTGCTAGGTAGATTGGACTCATTGGAGCCGACGTCAGTGAGTTGATGCCGTCGTATGGTAACCCTTGTCCGGACTCCGGAGGAGAGTGCAACAATGCGCACAAGCCTCTCGCACCTACCTATTTCGCGCGTCAACAGTACTAGCATGCTCGTCATTGGGCCAACGCCGGGTCACTCTTTGTTTGGGTGTAACAGCTAATTTGTGGACAAAAAAATGTGATTTGGGCAAGTTCTGATTGGACAGCTTGTTGCGACGACACCCGAGGAAACCTTACGAGCCATTATTTGCGGCCTCGCAAAAGATGCCGACGGCAACTTTGTGGCATCTCATGAGCCACCTATCTACAATTGGCCTAGTGCCAGCATAATTGCGCTGGAATAACACCGCTAACTGAAGGAGTACTAGATCGGTAGCCTTGTCCTCAAACCCTACCCATGTGGCAGGTGCCATGGGAGGCCGGGATCTCCGAATCGCATACCGTAACTTCATCTCCATCTCCTATGACCATCTCCGCCCGGTGGACACTTTGGGGGGGCCATTTGCTGTCTGCCACTCTACAGTGTGTTGGGCTTGTATGCGAGTGACGGCCTTGAATCACATAGGACGCCGACCTGACACATCAGGACCCCCGGGGCGGCTGAGGCACAGCCTTGCAGACAGAGCAACAAACCCAGCCTATACGAACTCTAAACTGCTGGAGGCCTGAAAAGAAGCTGAAAAAAAACGTCAAAACAGATCTTGACCATAATGGACCTTTATGCGAGGCTAAACATTACCCGAACAATGCCCTGGCAGGTGCAGATGTCGCTTGCAATGCGGTCCGGTACCGTACGCTGCGGCTGCAATCATCCATGCCCCCAACTATCGTCATGTGCTTATACCTGGAAGGCATGTCCAATTTAGGACCATAGCTCTTACCACCCAGCCCCACTTACTGTGGTGGTCCTACGCTTTCTCCAAACAGCGCGGGTGCGGGGACCTGCACAGAGCCACAACGATGTCATTGTATGGCGCAATAATCCACGCACTCTAGGCGGGATCTCGGGAAGGACTTATCACCATCCAGTACCAAAGCAGGAGCCTCTTATTATTGCGTACAGCCTAAAAAATTGAAAGAAATTGCCGTGAAGCGTACGGTCCATTTTCTTTGATCTTTTTTGCTTCCGAGTGGTATTATTGTTCTAGGTACCTAGGCGAAGCCGTCATGTTTCCTGTCAAAACCAGCAACAGCACTCGAACATTCCCTATTCTCGAGTATACTTTTCAATCCTACCCAGCTAGTTACAACCATCACACGACTACCATTCTTGTAACTAGTCAGCGATTTTTTTCTAAATGAGGATTACCCGTTAGGCACCCAAAGACCAGACACACAACCCCCCCAACCACACGCCCCGTCCTCTCGGCCGTAAGAAACCCATCACTTACCACCCGTACGGTTCTGCCGTGCGCAGCCCCAACGCTACAAACAAATAAAAATAATTTGTAATAACTTGCCGCTACAAAGGTGGAGTGGGACTGCAATGCACTGCTCGAAACTATTAGGAAACGTTTGCGAAAAAAAGTCTCACTGTGAAAACATTGGGCGGGAGTGACGCTTACATGTGTGTGTGTGAGTGAGCTGACTACGGTGAGTGACAACGTCTTACATACGCGCGCTTGAAACCCAATCGAGTAAGGAATGCGAAAGAAAAGTGGACTTTTTCTCGATCGTAGAGGAAGAGGACTTGTCTCGAAATTCGGGCTTGTCGTCAGTGTTTTTTTGTATTCAGAATGAGATTAGTAAGAAGCGGAAATGTGATGTGGCAAGATTTTTAGTGAAATAGTGAAAGGAAAGCACTTCGTTTGACGATTCTGCTGTATGTTTAGAGCCAGTTTTCCTACTGCTGCTCCTCCTCCCCCGGTAAAGCGTCCAACGCCCTCTTGAACGTATCCACCAGCTTCGCCGTCTCTTCCAGCCCCACACTAAACCGTATTAGATCGGCCTCGACGCCCCATTTCTTACACTATCATCCAAATCGTCAGCAAAAATGTTCGTCCTCAAAAGAAAAGCATATGGATCCCCGGAACGATAAAAAAAGAGCCAAGGGGAAATCGTGGTACATACCCAATCCAGCTCACCATAGTGAGCCAAAATGACATACGGCGAGCTGAGCGTAAAATTCGTACCCAGACTCGGGCCTTTGACAGTATCTAGGTTGTCGAAAAAGGCGATGGCATCGGGTCTGGTGTGGAATGTGGCGGAGAGGAGTCCGCCGTAGCCACCATTTGGGTTTCGGCATTTTTCGTAGAAGGGGCGTGTGGGCGATGTTTTGGGGTAGTTGACTTGTTTTACTGCGGGTGGATTATGTCAGTTGGCAAACATTTGGGAAAAGTGGCATGGTTTTGGAGGCAGTTGGGAATTGAGGGCAGTAACGAACCGCGAGGATGTGCGCTTAGTACGTCGCAGATGGCTTCGGCGTTTGCGCCAATGCGGTCGATTCGCGAGACGAAATCGCGGCTGTTGCGCTCGAGGAAGATGCTGTCTTCGGCCCAATGGTTGTCTTCGTAATCTTCGTTCCATGTGCGTTTGAGTAGGGCGTAGTTCTTCGCCTTCGGGTTGAGTACCAGACTTGCATGCATCGTGAGTACAACATTCCAACAGCGATGGTGAGTACTCACCCCCCTCCCATAACGTTGCTATCTCCGCTGAACACCTTGGTCAGACTGCTGACAACCACGTCCGCATACTGGAGAACGTTGACGTTGATGAAGTTACCGATGGTCTCGTCGACTACTACGCAGAAGTCGTACTTGTCGGCTAGTTTACGTATCCGCTCGAGATCGGGCGATCTTAGGAGTGGGTTTGTTGGAAATTCTGTGAATAGCGCGGCGAACTTCTCTCCACCCTCTAGCTGCTTCTCTAGGTCGTCTAGTTCTTCTGAAGATCCGAAGCCGTAAAATTGCGAACCAGGTCCAAACTTTTCTGTAATCTTGAGCGTGTCGATGTACGGAAAGCTGGAACTGTTAGTGGGCCGTGTATGCAGTCAATATTTGGCTTACCCATAGACAACCGCTTTTAGCTGGCCTTTGGCTCTCAGCAGGTTCCGATGTGCATTGAAGATTGAACTCATTCCGGTAGGATACAGATAAACGTCATCTTCGGAGAACCCGGCAACTGGCCTAGTCCTCGTAGCATCCTGATCGAGTGCCATTGCTTCAGTCAGGCTGACATCAGCAGTTAACGATCCCGCAATACGCCTTCTAATGGCCAACTTCGCGTTCTTAGTCTTGGAGAGGTCCAAGTTCCGGCCAAACCTCTCCTCTACGAACTGGGTAGGATCTTGGACTTCGCCCGATCCGTTGGAGAGGTCCTCTGGAGCGTCTAGGTCGATCGATGTCTTCTTCTGGTAACGTCTTGGACCCTTACAAACTCTTGCTGGCTGGTTCAACGTCGATGCTTCGACCAGAACACCCTCTTTGAACAGTTGTTGGCAATACTCTGCTCTCCGACTTGACACGCCGTCTCCAGAATGCTGCCAGAACGTCTTCGCGATGTTGAAGCGCTGCTGTGGAAAGAGTACTGCCGAGACTCTGGGAGATATGATAGAGAGTTCATCGGAACGTGCTCTCTCAGCTGCTGGTAGGAAGTCGAGGATGCGGACTTGCGATGCATCGAGATCAGGTGCTTGCTGAAAGAAGAAGTCTCGACACCTCGATGCTGTGGCGTGCGTGGGAAATAGCATGGCGCTGTCTCCTTCCCGGCCATGACTCTCAACAATATCTTTCGCGAAGCTCTGAATGATTTTGTGTATGAAGAATCTTGGCGGTTAGTGCCTGTTTGCCATCTTTTTCGCCACAACGTACCTGGGGTAGCCGGTCTTCATCTTGCTAATGACCCATTCCTCGCCCTCCTCGTATCCTACGTTTGCTCGCCATGTTGGTAATGAGACACTCACAGCCTATCTCCTGTCAGTCTACGTTGCAGCGTCAAGCAGTGGGAGTTTTGACTCACGTGCTCGGTTGCCGGGGGAAGACTCTCTCCCACTTCGACATCGTTCTCTACTACCATGGGCGACATTCCGAAACTTTGAGAATGAAAGATGGCAACACAGGACTACCTAACGAATGTGAAGGACACCCACAACGAGGAGGGCAAATTAGATATAATGGCGCAATGAGTCCAGAGGCAATGAGTTATGCCAAAAGCCGTTACCTCCGACTTCGGCACTGGTAAAAATTAAGGTTACGCGCTAGCACCGATGTCACTTATCCGTCCATCGCACTCTGCTGCGTCACTTCCTCCACCTGATTGCAGCAGTTGAACCGATTTCCGCGCATACAAGACCCACACGTGTACAGAAGGGCCTCGGAAGGGTTGATGTATGCGCCACGAAGTCTTACTACCACGTTACCAGCACAAGCATCACAAGCGTACAGCAATGGATAATCTCACCCCCTCGGACCTTTTCTCGCCATCCAAGGCCCGTCAACAACGCGCACAGGCGCAGGACTGGGCGCATATCGACTCGTGGCTGTCGTACAAATATGCTGGCAGGACGGTACCCACATTCGAGCGCAATGAAGAGACGTTGAAAGTACTACGCGAACTGTCGATGGCAAACGAGCGGGCGGACGAGGAGAGGGCGGTGCTGGAACGCGTAGAGAGAGAAGCATTGAAGGAGCTGGACGAGGTATGACAGCTATAGGTCCGCTTCAGTTGCCATGCATGGAGCACAACGCTCACAACGGTAGGTCGAGAAGAACGAAGACGACGAACGGATACTGTCCACACTGGAAGCGAGTCTCACTCCGGAGGGCGAACAAGCACTCGACGCGCTGGCTTCTACGGCCGTGGCCCTCAACGCACCCACGGCTGACGCGCAAACGATGGCGCATATCCTGATCCAGCACACGATGACCGCACAGAACCTCACGAACCAGCTCGCACATATACAGACGCTCCAGAACTATCTAGACAAGCAGCAATCCCTCCTCCGAACCCAGCTAGACGAGCTCCAGACGAACCCGGCTTTCGCGACACCGTCGAACCTCGCGCGCCAGACGACCGAACAGACGCGTCAAGTAAAGCACCTCCGGGCCAAGATCCGCGAGCACGAAGACAAGCTCTCCTCCCTCCAGTCCTCACAATCGCGAAGCATGACGCCAGGCTCGCAACACATTGGATCCCCAGAGGCTATAAGTGAGATGTTGGAGCAACAGAAGGCGTTGAATGCACTGCGGGAGAAGGTTGAGCGCTTGGAGAGAGAAGTTGACGAGTTCGCGGGACTGCCTGCGGATAGAGAAGCTGCGAGAAAGGAGGTGGGTAAGCTGGAGGTCAAGCTGGATGAGCTGCGGAGAAGAAGAGATGAGCTGTTCGAGGGGCTGGTGAAACGATAGGATGTTCTCTTATTATTTGCTAAGGTCCATCCGCATCTCCAGCCAACGCCGGCCGTCACAGTAGCACGAATACCAGGTCATTCGTCGTGCTCGCAGTTTACTCGGGCGCATCCGTCAGCGGCACATATTGCACGCCATACAACTTGTTACGCTCAAGACTCCCGTCTTCCTTCTTATCGATCACATAGATGTGCTGCATGTATCCTTCTGCGACAGGCACGAACAGCCGGCCGGGTGCTTTCAGCTGATCCGTCAAGTCGATGTGGTGCTCTGCGGCCGCAGCGCCAACGTGTATCGCATCGTACGGCGCATCTTCCTTCCATCCCTTTCGCCCATCACCCGTCACAAACTTGACTTGCCCAGAGTCCAACATTCTCCGCCCTTGTTCTGATTTGGACATGTTCGTGTTTGACAGGTCCACTAACGGTTGTATGTGTTCGATGCCTACTACCGAACCGCTGGGACCGACGAGGTTGGCTAGGACAGCTGTGAGGTAGCCGGACCCGGAGCCGATGTCCAACACTTTCGCGCCCGGTTGGAGGTACGTGAGGAGCGATTCGCAGGCGTTTGCGTGCATGTGCGGTGCGGAGATGGTAGCGCGGTGGCCGATGGGTTGGGGAGAGTCTTCGTAGGGAGAGGCGGGTGCATAGTGGGCACGATCAACCTAAGGCTATTATGAACCCCCGACTCTTCGCAGCTGGTTGAGCGTTGTTTGTCATACCTGGAGCATGGCTTGCTTGACGCGCTCAGACTCAATGAGCTTGTTGCGCTCGAGGTTGGCGACTAGCACCTCATTGGACGTAGCCGAACTCCGCCAGGCCATGCTGAATGCTGTAGTTTGCGTGCCGCTACAAGTAGGGACGATGAAGGAAGCAAGACCGCGTGTGGTGCGGGTGAGCTTTGTTAGGAACGGCAGCTTGGATAGTGGCACAAAGAAGGTATGAATGTCAAGATGTTGTTAATAGGGGTGGAAGTTCGGACTGTCACGGAAGACAAGTGGAGATACATTTCAAGCACATGTGGATTGCTCGTGACATGTCACGTCACGGGCGTTGATGAGGGGTGATGTAATTGGGGTGAGGGTGAGCATGCACTTGATCCCCGCTATCGATAACGGGCTTGGCACTTCCGCGGCAGAAAAGTTGACCCAAAATTTCGCGTCGCAATTCGAGCACTCGCTCACGATCCCAGCCATGGCCGCGCCCGCAACGAAACGAAGAAAACTTGAGCATAGCGACTCGGAGGCTGAGAGTGAGGGGAGTTTTGCCGGCTTCGACGACACGAATGGCGTGGAATGGGACGGGAGCGACGCAGAAGATGCGTCTGAGGGTAGTCATGTCCCGATGAACGGACTGGAAGAGGTGGATGACGATGAGGACATGGGAGATGACGTAGAAGACGAAGAAGACGAACACGAAGACGAACACGAAAATGAGTTTGAGGGAGAGGAGGACGTTCATCCGAGCAGAAAGCAGACGACAGCTGGAAAAGCAACGAGCGCATCGAAGCCGCCCAAGAGACCTGCGCCGAGCCTGCAAGACGGTGTATACACGGCTGAGATGTTCAAGTCGAACATATTCAAGCTTCAGGTGGATGAGCTGCTAGACCAAGTCAAGCCCAAGTATGGAAAGAAGGAGGCTCCAGCTGAGAACGCGATGCGGACACTCAAGACCATCATCGAGCAGATACCGAGTCGCGACCCGCTTCCGGTATGGACATGGTCTACATCTTTGAGGCGCATACTAACAAAGTGTAGATTGCTGAAGCCGAGAAAGCGCTCAAGTCGGCTGGTGTCGCCGTCCCCTTCCCAAGCCCTCGGCCGCCGAAAGATGCGCTATACAAGCTGCAATATGTGCCACCTGCGAACGTGAACGCTACCGGTAGCTACCCGCTCAAGACCGCGACTCGGTCCGAAGAGGGACTATCGATCGATCTCGTCGTCAGCATGCCGAAGGCCCTCTTCCAAGACAAGGATTACTTGAACCACCGTTACTTCTACAAGCGCGCATACTATCTGGCCTGTCTGGCTGCCGGCATCAAGGCATCGAAAGAACACAAATTCGATCTGTCTTTCGACTGCTTAAACGGGAACGAACTCCAGCCCATTCTCGTTGTACGACCCAGCGGCAACGGTGATGCGGACGACTTCACGAGCTCCAAGTGCCAGATTACCGTTCTGCTAGGCCTACCAGAGAACACATTCGCACAAAACAAGCTTCTACCAAATTCCAACTGCGTACGACCGAAAGGTAACGAGGAAGAAGCGCTGAACAAGACCTTGACCGCGACACCCTTCTACAACAACACGCTACAGTCGGACGCAAACATCACTGCCTACCTCAGCCTCCTCCATGGCATCGCTTCCAGGGCTGAAGCGTTCAAGGATGCATGTGTTCTTGGTCGCATTTGGTTGAAGCAGCGCGGTTTTGGCAGTGAGCTGCGCAAAGGGGGATTTGGCAACTTCGAGTGGGCCGCCATTACGGCGCTTCTGCTGCAGCCAAACGCAGGGACAGGCGCTCAGTCAGTCTCTTCCGGATATAGTAGCTACCAGCTATTCAAGTCAACACTGCAGTTTCTTTCACGAGGTGATTTGACCAGGAAGCCTTTCATCTTCCAGGCACTTGACATTACGATCCCCGACGCCGAGACTGCACCTGTGGTCTTTGATGGACCCAGGGGTCAAAATATCCTATTCAAGATGACGCCATGGTCCTACTTACGTCTCCGATTCGAGGCGAAGGCTACTATCGCTATGTTGAGCGACGGTGTGTTTGATCATTTTGATGCCGCTTTCATTTTGAGGACGGAGCTGCTCAAATACCGCTACGATGCGACGCTCGAGATACCTCTCTCCTCTCTTGAACTTCAAACTGCGGGCGAAGCGTACCATTCACGGCTGAGCGAGTCCTGTCGAAAGATATACCGTAGCTTGACCCGTTCCCTTACGGACCGCGTCACTGCACTATCGTTCAGTATGCCGGTCGAGGAAAGCTGGTCAATATCCTCGCGGCGCCCCCAGGAGAAGCAATCCAAGAGCATACTCGTCAACTTCGCCACCGATCCCGCAAACGCCACACGCACGGTCGATCACGGACCTTCAGCTGAGAACAAGCAGGAGGCTGCTACTTTCCGCAAGTTCTGGGGCGAAAAGGCCGAGCTCAGACGCTTCAAGGATGGCAGTATCCTCGAAAGTGTTGTTTGGCCCGTCAAGGATGCGAGCGTATCTGTCATGGAGCAGATTGTCCGATACATTGTTGGTAAACATGTGGGAGACAAGGTACTGGAGCAAGCCAAGTTCACCAGCGATGCATTTGGCCACCTTGTACCAGCCGGCCGTATGCAGGGGCAATCTGGAACCGCACCCTTCCTCCCCATCATGAATGCTTTCAGTGCTATGGAGAAGGATATTCGCGATCTGGAGGACCTTCCCCTGCGACTTCGCCATCTCAGAGCTGCGGACCCGCAACTGCGCTATACTTCGGTCGCGATACCCGCCGCAGGTCACCATCCTGCTTCAGTTGTGTTACAGTTCGAAGGCTCTGGACGCTGGCCGGATGATCTATGCGCTATTCAGCGGACCAAGATCGCCTTCCTTCTTAGGCTTGCCGAGCTCTTGCACAAGTTGGATACAGGTTATGTCGCTCGTGTTGGCATTGAGAACCCGTCACAACCGGCTCAAAACCAAGCATTTCTGGATGTCACCGTGTCTGCAGGCTTTACATTCCGGATACGCATCTTCCATGACCGTGAGCCCACCCTCTTTGATCGTCAAATCAAAGACAAGTCTCTGGATGCGTCATCACGGGAGTCTGCTGCTGCGTCTCTTGCACTTTACAAACGCGAATTCGTTCAGTCACCTTTGCATGCTCAGGTACTTCAGACGTTATGCACCCGGTTCCTAGCACTTTCGCCCTCAATACGGCTGGTGAAGAAGTGGTTTGCGTCACATCTTCTAGCACCTCACTTTTCGCCTGAGCTCATCGAGCTTCTTGTCATTAGGACATTCCTGCAACCCCATCCCTGGCCTGTGCCGTCTACCGCGACCACTGGGTTCCTACGGACACTAGCATGGATCAGTCGATGGGACTGGAGACACGTCCCCCTTATCGTCGACTTTTCATCAAACTTTTCAGCAAACCCAACAGACTTGGAGGACACGACCTCAAGAGGCATGAAGCCGGAGGATCTCGAACGGTTACGGACGCGTTTCGAGGCATGGAGACGTATTGATCCTGCCATGAACCGCGTTGTACTTTTCGCAGCAACCAATCTAGACGAGGAAGGTACGACCTGGACCGACAAAGCAAATCCCGAGAAGGTCGTTGCTGCACGCTTGACGGCCTTGGCAAAGGCGGCGACGCAGGCTGTACGCGCGGATGAAGATCGGCTCCTTCGCCGCATCAATACTGGGACTATTGCGACACAAGACGGTCTGACGCCAATGTCACTCTTCACCACCAACATCACCGTGTTCGACATCATCATAACCATTTCCTCCAAGCACACCCTCAAGCCGTCTAAGAAGAGTACATCAAAACCGCAATTCAAGAACCTTGATCTCCAGAAAGCAAACTCCAATCTCGCCACACCCGCATCTACACCTCTGCCCCAGCTTTTCGCCGAAGAGCTGTTAGAGATATATGGTGACGCTGTGCTTTGGTTCTGGGACCCAGAGACACTGGATAAGATTGCCGGGCTATGGAACCCAGCCGTTACCGGTACGAGGAGTTGGAAGGTTAAGCCAGGTTGGAACAGTGAGCCGCTTGCGAGAAAAGAAGGGGTGGATATTCAAGCGAATAAGGCGGCCATGTTGCACGAGATTCGCAGATTGGGCGGAGACTTGGTGAAGAGTATTGATGTGAAATAGTTCATGTATGTATGTCCAGTTCCCGTACTCGTCCTTTTCGAGTGCCAAAGCAGAGAGTTCAGCAGAGTACCTATGGCTTGCTAGCTAGGTCATAGATGGGCGCGTGAAAAGTCTTTCAAAAATGTAACAAGACGTTTTCTTTCCGACCTAATTCCGACCTGGTTCCGATATCCATTGCCTCCATTATTCTTGATCAGCACAGCACTTCCCCAAGTTTCCTTGAACGAACATATCAGTACCAAAGCTTTCTAGCCCCGCTCTCAAGTACCTAGCCCCCTCCGAGGCACAACACGCTATTATACTACAGCCGACATCGCAGATCGCTTTTAACCCAAGATCGCACATATCTCGCCCCGCACGCGCTGCCTACCGTACGTACCGTAGTGCGGGGTAAATTGCTACAGTACTCCCCTCTCCACACCAACTCCCGAAACATGAATGTGGGGTCTTTTTTTGTCATCCCTCCACGAAGGCGGTGCGGGGGGGGGGGGGGGCAGCACTACAAGCGAAGAAAAGAAGTGTTTTTAACTTTTTCTACTTGCGGGGGCGGGGGCGGGTTGGTTCCGATTCGGGGATTGAGATGTCGGAATTGGATTGAAAGTTTGTAGATGGATGGGTAGGGGTAGTTGGTTGGTTTATTAGTTAAAAAGAGGGATGTTTGTGAAAGCGGGAATGGATGTGTGCATGCATGCATTGAGTTTTTTTTTTCAAGCCCGTACCTACCTACCTACCTACCGTAGAAATATCCCTAAACGTGTCCAATTCTATAATAAACCACTTCACCGACACACACACACACGCACCAACCCAACACCAACCACCATGTCCAAACCCGTAGCAATAATAACGGGCGCCGCCAGCGGCATCGGCGAATCCGTAGCCACGCACCTGCACAACCACCACAACTACCGCGTCATAATCGCAGACCTAAATCCGCTAGCCGGCGAACGTGTCGCCAAAGCCCTCGACCCAACAGCCGGCGGCACCGCGCTCTTCCACCGCACCGACGTATCAGACTACACGTCGCAGGCCCAGCTCTTCAAGCGCGCGTACGAATGGGGCGGCGGCCGTATTGATTTCTTTCACGCGAATGCTGGGATTGATGATCGGCAGGATATGTATGCTAGGGAAGGAGAGGAGCTGGATGGGGAGGGGTTGTTGAAGAAGTTGGATACGCGGCTTTTTGGAGTGAATCTTGAGGCGGTGGTACAGGGGCTTTGGTTGTTTAAGTATTATGTTAGGAGGAGTAGGGAGGCGGGTGGGGGGAGGGGCTACTTTGTTGCTACTAGTAGTGCGGCGGGGTTGTAGTAAGTCACTTTTCCCCTTTTTTTTCGTTGTGGTTTGGTTTGGTTTGGTGGATGGGATGGGATGGGATGTGACGGACACAAAACCAGACAACTAATCCTCGATTTAAAAAAAAACACAGCCACATGCAACAATGCCCGCAATACACAGCCAGCAAATACGGCGTCATAGGCCTCTGCAGAGCCACAGGCCCCATCTTCGTCAAAGAAGGCATCACAGTAAACGCCATCTGTCCCGCCTTCATCCCCACGAACCTCTGCCCGCCCGAGGTCGCCAAGCGCTGGCCCAAAGAACACATCACCCCGCTGTCCACGGTGCACAAGGCCATTGACGCGTTTCTGGCCGACGACACGTTGTCGGGGAAGGTGGTCGAGTTGTCGCAGGAGAACATTTACTTCCGGGAGCAGCATGATTGGGTGAATGAGAGTCAGAGGTGGATGGGGGAGGAGAGCAATAAGATTTGGGATGAGGGGTATAAGGAGCCGCCGAAACGGGAGGGGTACTGAAAAAAGGAAAATTGGGGAATTGTAGATGAAGGGGTTTTTTTTTTGGTTTAGATAAAGTAATTTCCAAACGCCTTGGTTATGTTCTACCGTAGTCGGGCCCGCGGGTTCACTAATCCAGGCCTGTTAGGCCCTTGACCATTCCAAGCCGAGTCTCTTCAAACGGCGGAAGTTTCTTCGTGAACTCTATCTCGTTTCTTTCTGTATACGCGCATCTCATCGACAGGTCCTCACCGGTAGTGTTCTCCCCACTGTAAGCCCAGTGCTAGATCCGCACACATACACTTGCGACGGTTTTTATAAGGGCGTTAAAACAAATATCATCATGTTCTATAGTCTGTTCAGAAATTCAACCCGTCCGCTTCTGCCCTCGTACTCTCTTCCCGCATGATCTCCGCATGTTTCTCGCTTCGGGGCGAGATATCGCATTCGAAAGGTTCGGGTACGCTGAAAAACCCAGGCGCCATCTTTGCACTGACTGGGACTTCTTTCCCATCTGGTCCGATCTTCTTGCTTAGGTTGAAACCCCAGAGTACGCGTGAGACGTTGATGAAGAGCGAGCGCTCCGCGACGTGGATACCCGGACATGCACGTCTTCCCGCGCCGTACGAGAAGTGGTCGCGTTCCGAGGCGTCGGCGCTGTTCATGTAGTGGGCCGCAGACGCCGTGTGATTGAGATAGCGCGATGGATCGAAAGTGGATGGGTTGGGCCAGAGAGTGGGATCGTTGTGTATTGCCCTAGGTAATCACATCAACACGTCAGTATCGTAGCGTAAAAAGAGTAAAGCAGCGAAATGTGTTTTACTTACCACCAGTTCAGAACCACGACCGACCCTTTTGGAATAAAATACCCTTGATACCAATCATCCTCGCTAGTCGCATGTGGCATACCGAATTTATTCACTGGTCGCCACCTCAACACTTCCTTAATCACACCCCTCACGTACGGCAATTTCTCTTCGTCTTCCCAAGTCGGTAGCCGGTCCTTGCCCACCACCCGATCCAGCTCTTCCTGCGCCTTCCTCTGCACATCCGGAAACAACACCATGCACAGCACAAAATTGTTCAGCGTAGTTCCCGTCGTTTCCGACCCAGCTTCAATGAGCCCGCCGCACGTATACGCGGCCGCCAAGTCATCGATGCCCGATTTCGCGGGATCGTTGAGATAGAAGGTTTTCGTGAAGCAGTCGCGTGCCGTTCCGGCGTCGGTCTCGCGTTTCAGTTTGTTCCAGAGATCGAGGTACACTTTGCTGTCTTGCTCGAAGATTTTCTCGCCGTGCGTGCGCCAGTTGCCGAGTAGCCATTGGGGGAGGCAAGCTAGGGATGGGAAGGATTCGATCGCGTAGGCGCCTGGTGCGGTCATTTCCGTAAATCTTTCTAGAACGCCATAAATGCGTTTGATGAGTGGGTCGTCCCAGCTCGGTATCCGGTACCCGTACGTGACGAGCATGATGACGCTGGCTGAGTAGCGTCGATTGATGGATACAAAGTCGTTTGGGTCTTGCATTAGCTCCTTCAGCAATACCTTGCTTTCAAAGTCTTGCACAGGCTGGTATTTCACACTTGTTGTGAGGTTCAGAAGTGCGTGGCTATGCTTCCGGATGCTTCGCCATCGTGGGCCATATTGCATGAACAGTTGGCGTCGGCCAGCAGATGCCACGTCCTGTGCGAGCGGAGAAGGAGCGCGGGACGAGTAGATACTGGATTTCTTGTCCATGAGGTCTTTCACGGTTTTGGGCGATGATAACCATATGTAGTCTGTGCCGCCGATTTTGGTGTAGAAGATATTGCCATATTGTTTGCGCCATGCAATGACGTTGCCGCGGACGGCTTCGGTGTCTGCAAGGTCAAAGAGGGATCCGACGAAGGGAAGGCCTTTGGGGCCTGGTGGGAGGTGTCGGCGGCGTGAGTCCTGACGTTGGGTTAGATGCGGAGTCATGCATGATATGGATGAAGCGTACCTGGATAACATTGGGCACGACAAAAAAGTAGACCGTCAAAATGAAGAGTATGGGCGATGTGATGACTAGAGCAAGCTTCAAGGTCCATGACGAAGCCAAAAGGCCTTGGATGCTATCGAGTACGGTCATTGTTGAATGTGGTCACTCCAAAGTACACTTGATGTGTTCGTCTGCTTCAATGCGTGGCTTGTCTATGTCAATAACCATCCATAACGCGGCTTCCACTATGGTCCATAAAGTTCTTTTGCCTTTGGCCGTAACGTGAGGCTGCAGAGTTCCCGAAAGTTGGGGTATGTCGGCTCCCTGCAGCTTCCCCGCAGACATTCAATGGCCCCACAAAGGAGTGCGTTACACCCCTGTATACAGGTGAACTTCAGTTTGACGAAGAGATAACAAGCTCAAAACAACAAGACCTTGGTTAAAAAATACTGGTAGCATCAAGCGCTCAGATTGTTAGCAGCACACATCATGCCATTGGAGCGCGACGCAGAGGGCCGAACATTCGTCGCCCATACAAACGGTCAACGCACGCACTACATTCTCAATGACTTCACGGACCCATGGAAATCCAGAGAGACCATTCTGATACAACATGGTTTCGGGCGACATTCAGCATTCTGGTACCACTGGATCCCAGTACTGGCGCGAAAGTACCGAGTAATCCGGCGCGATCTGAGAGGACACGGCCACTCCAGCTACCCATCTAGAGCCGAACGCGACAAGTACAAATACGACGTGGATACCATACTTGGGGAGATTGTGGAGACGCTCGATCAGCTCGGTGTTGAGAAGGTGCATTTCCTAGGCGAGTCGACGGGCGGTATGTTGGGAGAAATATTTGCAGCAGAGCACCCTCAAAGACTGCTGAGTCTGACGGTATGCTCTACACCAACACATCTTCCACCACCGGCATTGCAACTATTCGCCTTCGATAGAAAAGATTGGCCGACAGCGTGTAGAGAGTTGGGGTCACGAGGCTGGGCCGAAGCGCTGTCTCGCATTCCAGGGACGATCCCGGTGTCGGATCCTGAGTATCTTCCGTGGTATCTTGATCAGATTGCAATCAGCGATGGGGAAGGACTGGCGCAGTATGCCGAGTTCTTGTCGACGCTCGACGCTCGGTCGTTCTTGGAGAAGATTAAGATCCCAACGTTGATCTTGTCGCCGACGCAGAGCGCTGCGGTGAGGGTGGAGGATATGAAGAAGTTGACAGGGATAATCAAAGGAAGCAGACTGGTGCTGGTTGAGGGACCTGGGCATGAGATCTATGTGACGCACGCAGAAAAGTGCCAAGAGGTGTTTCTTGACTTCCTAAAGTCCTTAGCTTGAATGAGACATGTAGTAACTTAACCACCAATCCCTCCAGATCTCTCTTCTCTTCCTGCAAATAGCGCTATGCTACCAACATTACATAGCACGAGAGGAATCCACAAGTTCTGCATACATGTGATCTAGAATATCTAGGACGGTTATGGTATCGATTCTTACTCCAAGAAAAGAACCGGCACATCACATCTACAGAGAAAAAATGTCGCACCAAGCTTCCAACACGCAGCACAGGTATGCACCGCGCGCCAACCCGTACCGTCCTCACCCGACCAACACCCGTTTAGGTTGTTGCGGCTAGGTTCAGGGGAAAGGAAGGGTGCACGCCACCGCCCAGCTATCCAGACAGACATTACACTCTTGCGAGAAACCCGTTCGCTGAAGGCTACTAGGGGGTATTTGTCGGCGACTGCGGCGAGGTAGCTGTTTGATCTTTCGCGAGGATATACTGAGCAGCAGGAATGGGTCTAGTCGCTGAGCTCCACCTTAGGCCGCGAGGTTGGGTTTGAGAAGGATAAGGACGAGGGCGGGGATACGAAGAGGGAAAAGATAAGAAAGATCTGACAGGGAGAGAGTAGACGTGCGGATGGAGCAGGATGGACTCGTAATCACCGCTTGACTTGACGGCTGTTTCGAAAGCAAACGGTGTTTCTCGGGATATCACAAAGTAAGCTCTGAAGCTTGGGGGAATCTTACCAAGCCAGTTCCTTCAGACAATTCATTCAAGCATTCATGCGCCCGTTTTCCAAGTTGCTTGAGTAGGCCTACGCTGCAGAAGACGCAAACAGGACTTTCCTAGGTCCACCCATGGTCAAGCTCTTGGAGATGTTCCTACTACCTTCCATATTCTGAAGCATTCTGTCCATACCGCCGATATCGAGCTCGCCACGAGTCAGCAGGGCTCGATCGGTTCGCTTCCCGGCCTCATCCTCCACCTGTTCGCGTGCAAACATGGCGTTTGAATCGCGTCCAAGGGGTTGAGTCGTGCTGGCGGTGATGATGAGACGGTGTTCTGCTGCAATGAGCGTATCGCGTGCGACAGCCATCCGCGACGCTTGTGTTGTGCTTTCGAATTGCGAGATCGAGTTGATGGCCTCTCCATATAGCGCGACGTCTTGCACTTGAAGACCAGGACCGGGTAACGAGCTCCCGTTGCTGGCAGATGCTGTGCGAGCCCAAAACTTGGCAAGGTCCGCTATTCTGTTCATCTCGGAACCGTACCAGATGATGACCGAGTCTTCAGACGCTGCTCCGTTGGCCGACGGAGTCGAAAAGACCGAGACACCACCGCGTGTTGCAATAGCTGAATTGGGAGAGCTCCCTTGGAAGAGCGTCTTCTCTTTCCTGCGCCGTGTGTTGGGCGTCATTGGTGCCAACGAATTACGACTATCACGCTTAGGGCTGGACGCGCCGTCGGGGCCATCCTCTTTCTCAGCCGTACCGACAAACCCTCGTAGAGAGAAGGTCGAAGGGTCAGCAGGTGGGCTCGGGCCAGACCGGTCAACGTCCCAAACGCCCCACTCACCGTCTGCTAGTAAGGCAAGGACGTGCCTGCCATCAGATGCCCAAGCTGCGTCAATGATGGGTTTGCGTGAGGCAAGAACAGCAGGTGTGAGTGTGATGTTCTTGACGCTTTCGAATGGTGACACGAAGGTAGCGACAAATGCACCCGTTTCGTTGCGAGCGCCACTCGATCGTCGGTTGCGGCTGCGAGACGCGAAAGGATCGTAAATGCGCGCAGTGCCAGTCGAGTCTGTAATGAGTATCTGGGCGTGCCGGCGCTTAGGATACTGTGCGGTATTGAAGGCGATACGAGAGGCTGGTTTGCGCAAGGTGAGCGTCTTGTAGGGCGCGATTGGATGTGAGATCTTCAGTGCCGTCTCGGACAGCTCGAAGCGGAAGATCTTCAACAGCCCGCCTAGCTCTGCGGAGTGCGAAGCTACGAGTAAGTCAAAGCCTCCACCGTCGCGGGGCCGCGAGCGCGAACGACTCTGCTGCTTGCGACGGCGGCGGCCTGGTGTTGCGCCGACGCCCTCCTCATCATCCAAGTCCATGTCATCGTCTTCTGGGTCGTCTCTTACACTCGGCTCTCCCCTGGCGGACCAAGTGATGCTGACACCTCTTGGGATGCTCTGGTGGCCTTGAACCTTCACGACCTCCTCGCCAAATTGTGTTTTTGCGCCAAGCGACTTTTCTTTCGCCTCGTCTGGGGGAGGGCTCAGAGGCAGTGTGATGACGCGTATAGTAGCGTCGGCGCATGCGATGGCGAAAACCAGCTTCTTACTGAACAAGGGAGGAATGGTGTCTGCAGGCCGAAGGGAGGACGCGGTGGGTATTTGGGGCACGGCGATGTGCAGCACCTCGGTGTGGAGAGACAGAGACAGCTGTTGCACGATGGACGCGTATGGCTGGTCTGGGTCGAGCTCCTCCTCTTCCTCCTCGAACTCGGCGTCCGGTGGGGGCTGTTGTGCTACGGCTTTGGCGGGCTCGTCGTCGTCGGAGTCGATGATCATAACGACGTCGTTGCTCGTTCCGTTGACCTTGGCCGGCTTCGCTGGCTGCTTGGGTGGGGGCGCCGTCTTCTTCAGCGGACGCCCGCCTCGCCATAGGATACCCAGGCCCGTCTCGTGGGCGTACAAGACGATGGTGGAGCCATTGGGAGCTTTGACGGGGTAGATGGCCGAGTCGTAGACGCGATGGGGCAGCTCGTACCTACAGTAGCAAGTCAGCAATCACACTGCATGGTAGGCTTAGTAATACGCGCCTCAGCTGGGTTCGTTTGCCTGTTGTCGCGATAATTGGCTCCATGTTCGCCGCTTGAAGATGTGGAGCTAGCAACAAGGGAGCGGACGGGTAGGTAGCGCTTTCTTCAGTATGACGGGATTGTGTCCTGCTTAATAAAGCAGAAAGTAGACGGAGAGCAGACGTGTTCGAACTCAACGCTATATCTGTGAGTCGCGCAGTCCAAGGGGAGAGAGTGAAGGAAGTTCGGAGGGAGGTGCTACCGAGTTTGGCAGAATTCTGGGGAAGTCGCGCCCGACCACAAACAGCGCGTCACCTCAACTGTCGCGCCCCGCCCAAACAAGCCGCCCAAACCACGACCACGCCGATTGCCCTCGCCATTCTCCCTCATGTTGCCCGACGCGCTTCCGCATGGCCTCCCTTCGCTCCATCGGGGTCCACCAGCCCGCCGCGCTGCAGTACCTGGTGCAGGAGTCGATTCTCTCCGACGATAGCACCGACCGCGACTATGTCTGGCACACTTATGCCGACGAGAGCCCCGATGGCCCTACCGACGAGCTGGTCACGACCGAGTATCACGTGGTCTGGTCGCGGGGCGGCGTCATATGCAGAGTCTTCAACTTCAGCGTGGAGAAAGAGAAGGTCAAACAGGCGCTGTTGACATGGTTCCCGGTCGATGAAGCCTCGCATGCCGCTTCTTCTGAGGCCGCCGAAAGCGCTGCAGACTACAACGCCAATGAGCAGTCCAAGAGCTTCCTGACCCAGGGCACCCAGCCGGCTACCGATCCGAATGCGCCCGTTGACGCTGCCCCTCTCACGACCGAAGTCCGGTCTCGCGCCCTGGTCGTCTTTCTCAAGTCGCAAGCCCACGTCTTCTTCCTCTCAGGCACAACGCACATCGTCAATCTCCCGTTCGAGGTCGACAAGGCCTTCCCTGCGGCACGAGGTGTCGTCGTGCAAAGGAAGCTTGCGCCTCTGCAACCCGTGCCTACCAGTCCGCAATTGCCCTCAGCTCCGCCAAATTCCTTCCTTACAACGAATCAATCTTTTCTCGCCCAGCAGTTCTCCTTCTCTCATAGCTTCTCCCAAACTGCTCGCCGTAATGGCTCTTCACTTGGTGCGGCACGACATGGCAAAACCCGCTTGTCTGGAACTACCATGTTCCTAGATGACATGCTTAGTCCTTCTACACCGCTCAACCCTGAAGCCATACCCAGATTGTATTCCTTCACAGATCCTTTGTCCGAGCTGGGGCTGGTGGTTAACGTCGTGGTAGGTGGTGAACGCACCGGCCTTCTGACCACCCATGGCTCGGGGCATCGCAGACTTGAAGCCATCGATAAAGCTGAGGAGATCGTGTACGTGTCCCCGCGAAACGAGCTGCTGTTTGATCGCAGCGGGAATGATAAACCTCTTCTCCTCGTTGTCACGGCGAACCACGAGACGAATGTATTTACCATCTGGTCTGCGGCTTACCTTGAGCCAAAATCAATATCAACTTCTCGAAAACCACATCTCCCTCTGCCAGTAACCAAGTCTCGGCGACGTAGCTCATATGGTGCGACGGCACCAGGGACAGGAGCAACAACACCAACAGTCCGTGGTGCTGATCGACTCAGAGAAAGTTTCGGAGGAGCTCCGCGCAGCAAGACGCAGCCTCCCTCCTTCAACATCACTTCGAAGGAACGCTTGTCTGATCAGGCAGTCGATGACGCGCTTGCTTCACAGCTGAATCCAGACTATGAAATGACGCGCCAACCGAAGGAGTCGAGGCGCGTGAGCTCACTGCTTTCGCGAGCCGAGCTTTCAACGAGTTTTGATAAGAGTGCATTCCAGGACTTGGCCACATCTCGCAATAGCCTAGGCGGCAGCTTCAATGCAAGCCAGCGTAGTCGACACTCACTAGGCCATGATCGGACAAGCTTTGGTGGCTACTCACAGTCCCGTAATCGAGCGTCCACTCCCGGCAGTGTCACGTCACGAATGAGCTTAGGGGGTGTATCAATAGATGACACTTTTGAAGACATGATGGATGAAGATACATTCGACACCATAGAGGACTACGACGAGCTCGACGATCTATTTGCGCCCCCAGACACTAAATCTGGACCACGTCCTGGCGATGGTCTTCACAAAGAGCTGGTCATCAGCGTAATCGGAGAAATACCCGTCACTCAATATCTGCGGAGTGGGCTTTTTGCACTTGGTCGCCACGTAGACGCACAGGTATACAATTTCGGCTTGTAATCCGGACAACCAGTTATTCTAATGCCGACATAGGTCCAAGATCAGACGAAGGTCCTCACAATCAATGCACCTTTTAACTCAGCAACGCTTCACGAGAGGAAACTGTATTTGTACATATCCCATCCGTCACTGCAACAACCGTTCGAGTGTGAATTGGCCGTGACGCGGAAACGGCTATCACCTTCGGCTTCAGCAACCCAATCGGGCTCGAATAGCGTCGCTCCTCGATACGCGTGTGTTCCGAAACTAGTTGGTACTCGACAGCTAGACAACACGCTGGATCTCGTAAAACTCCGCGATGGCCGCGTCCAGCGCGTCGCTCAGCTTGTATCGACAAGCCCTCATGAGCCGTGTCTGTCACTAACAGCGGGATGGGGTAGCCACCTTCCAATCAAGTTCAGCTTAGGATCGATGAAGCTGTTTGATCCATATGCCATCTTACAACATGATTTGACTAGAACAACGGCTGGATCAAAACGAACCATTTTGGCCAGCCAGCCATTACGACACCTGTTGCCTCTAGGTCCAGGCGGAGACCTTGAGTTGGTTGATGGAGAATTTAGAAAACATCGCTTGGAACTCCGCTTGTCGCCTTCGGATGGCTACGTGGCAGAATTGTTCCGAGTTCTGTCCACAGTGCTGCCGAACTACGCCGGCGACTTTCTCTTAGAGATATGGTGGAACATCCGCAAGTCGTTATCGTCTGAGGGCGCGGAGCAGACGAGTGCGGATTGGACTGCCTTCGTGGCGACCGTGCTTACCCTTGCTGTTCCCTTTGTGGACGACAGGACGCGGAAACCGAGCACTCGTGCCAAGACTACTCAGCGATCAACCACAGGGCGTCCCTCACGTCAAGCAAAACCAGATGAATACGTCGACGACGAGAACTCCGCATGGCGTCTGATGTGCAGTCGCCAGATCGCAAAAGCACACATGAAGAGTTGGGAGTCGTCACCTTGGGCCTGGGCGTTGCATGCGACCCCAACATCGACCACGATGAGCCCACCTTCGAAACGCACATCACTACAACATCAGCCACCGAAAATTGCACAGCAAATCAATGTTAAGGATAACATGCTTCTCAATTGTCTTGAGCTCGCACGTAAATACAGCCAGTCACCTATCGGCAAAGCCACGAATGATCACTGGAGACGGTTGTCTCCATCCGAGAAGCAAGACCTTCGTATCTCGTCTTTGTCCGAGATTGTGGTTTCAATACACCTTTTCCGCGAGGAACGTAAGTTAGATGCCTTGTGCCAGGATTATTCGGGAGTCCAGCCTGGCAATCTCGCACCCGTGTTAGCTCAGATTGGTCACTGGTTGCGCTGGGATGCATGGGACTGGAGACAGGGTGGCTTCTTTGACCTAAATGGCGGGTCTGGCCACGACTGGGCATATGAAGACTCCGCACTGAGCAGCAAGGTTCGATTGCATGCACAGCCATGGGATTCACCTCCCTCAATCCTGGAATGGCTCAGCACTGTCACAGGATCTCAGCACTATGCTCCGTTTCCTACGCTCGCCATGCTTATTCGAAAGTCCAAAGCTTCCCCACACTCGTCCATCAATATAGATGAGATCATAGCAGATGTTACCCCTCGCACTGTCGCCTTACACCGATTCTTTCGCGACATAGACCCAACCTCAAGCCCTAGGAAGGTGGTGGAGTTGATGAAGAGGTGCGGCATCAGTCCAGAGATGCTTGCTACGCTGCCGGAAGCCGCCAAAGCGCCATTTATGGAGGCGATTACCAGGTGCCAAGCCAATCCACCGACAACGTGGTCGAGTTCATTACTCAGACTTGTGCAACGAGAAGACCTGGATCTTAGCCTCACTCCAACTGGGGATTTTGTGCATGATAGCCATCTCAACCCATCAGGTGGAATTTTGCATGTCGCTGGTGCTGCACGGGATGTCCACACCATTTGTCAAAGTGCGGATCGAATGGAGCCTATCCAATCCACCGCTGAAGTGGATCGCCATTACATCACGCGACTAATATTCCGCGAGGATCGTCGCTTCATGGAAGCCTATACTCTTCTGGAGCCATTACGGCAGACCGTTGCAGAATACCGAGCCGACAACAGGCAAGACGACGCAGCTGTTCTCGAGGGACAAAAGGCACTCATGCAATGGGTCATGGTTCGTACATTCTCCCTGCCTGTGGGAAGCTCCATGATCAAGTTCAGTAGCAAGAAACCCCTACTCACAGAAAAGTATCCTTTATATGGATTCTCAACGTCATGTCTCATGAAGCCAATGGGTAACGTTGTTACGGCAGAACGCCAGAATTACTCCGAAGAAAAGTACTTCTGGGCTTTCTTCAATGCCGGTGCTGCTGCCGGTCTCAGTATCTCGCGCGATGCTCAGGGTATCGACACTTCGTGGATCATGTACAACAAACCGGGTGATCTGACGAACAAGCACGCCGGCTTATTGCTCGGGCTAGGCTTGAACGGCCATTTGAGGACGATCGCAAAGTGGTTGTCGTTTAAATATCTCACGCCAAAACACACCATGACCTCGGTAGGCCTCCTCCTGGGTCTATCGGCGTCTTTCATGGGTACTATGGACACGCTTGTTACAAGACTGCTGTCAGTACACGTCACCAGAATGCTGCCTGCAGGAGCCGCTGAGCTAAACCTCTCTCCATATACTCAAACCACAGGCTTGATGGGCATTGGCCTACTTTACTACGATACCCAGCATCGTCGCATGAGCGAGGTCATGCTCTCGGAAATAGAACAGGTAGACGTTCCAGACCCATCAGAGCCTCCGGACGCTCTACGAGATGAAGCGTACAGGCTAGCCGCGGGCTTCGCGTTGGGCTTCATCAACATAGGCAAGGGCAAAGATCTCAGAGGTCTTCACGATATGCGCATCGTCGAGCGGTTGATGACTGTCGCAGTAGCCCCTAAGCCAGTAAATGTGATCCACATCCTCGACCAAGCCACGGCCGGGGCAGTTATTGCGATTGCCCTTATCTTCATGAAGACACATGACCAGACAGTTGCTCGTAAGATCGACATCCCAGACACACTTCCGCAATTCGACTATGTCCGCCCGGATATCTTCCTCCTACGAACACTTGCGAAACACATCATCATGTGGGACGATATCGAAGCCCACGACGACTGGATCATCAAGAACCTTCCTTTCGAGTACCGCGAGGCGTGGGATCTCAAACGCATCACGCGACTGCGTAGTGAGCAAATGCCGTTCTACAATATCCTCGCCGGTTTATTGTGGAGCGTAAGTCTCAAACATGCCGGAACAGGGGATATCCAAGTGCGGGATTTCCTGATCAAGTATCTGGACCAGTTGATTCGCATCAACAAACTCCCGGCCCTCCGCTACGACTCCAAGCTCTCGAAGAACACGATCCGAAACTGCCAAGACCTCATCGCGCTGGCAGCAGCGACCGTCATGGCAGGCACAGGTGATCTCGACGTCTTTCGAAGACTACGCGGTCTTCATGGAAGGATTGGCCCAGATATACCATATGGTTCCCATCTCGCAGCGCACATGGCATTCGGCGCCCTTTTCATCGCAGGTGGCACACAGACCTTCAGCCGGTCCAACAAAGCCATCGCATCCCTCATCTGCGCCTTCTATCCCATCTTCCCTTCGGACGTCCAGGACTCAAAAGCACACCTCCAAGCTTTCCGCCACTTCTGGGTCCTAGCCGCCGAGCCCCGTTGTCTAGTCGTTCGCGACGTAGATACCGGGCGCGCAATCAGCATGCCCATTACCGTATCTTTCAAAAACGTTGATGCGGAAAGCAAGAAATTCGTAGCGCCCTGTTTACTACCGGAATTGCATTTGATCAGCAGAATCGAAACTACGGACCAAACCTACTGGCCCACAACACTCGACTTTGTCAACAACGCACTGCATCTCAAGCGTTTTGAGAAGAACCAAACGCTCCACGTCAGAAGGCGGTCAGCGCACGATACGTATTCGACTTCTTTCAGCGCTACCCTCGTTGCACTTAACGACGCCCAATCTTCACGCACATCCCAGTTGCTATTCCATTGGATCTTCAGCCTCCCCTGTATATCCGAATTCGTCGGCATGTCGGACGCTGGGCTTGTCTTGCCCCTGGATCAGCATTCCAAGGCTTGGCTTGACCCCGGGCCGACTGTGGTGGAGAGTCGGTTGGTGTTGGGCAGGCTGGCTAAGAGCTGGAAAGTGGAGGAGCTGAGAGAGTTGATGGGTGTGTTTTTGTGGGCCGATGGGGCGTGCAAGGGGGATGGGAAGTTGAGGTGGATTGGGGGGGAGGTTGTGGAGAGGATTCGGGCGGGGGTGTTGGAGAGGGGGAGGGGGATGGGTGGGTAGGGGTAGGTGGTTTGCGTTTATGGGCGGGGGTTGAGTGGAAGGCGAGGTGATGTGTAAGGATAGAGGAAAAAGTTGAATGTATGTGTAGTAAGCCTTTTCTTCTAAGAAAGATTGTTCTACCTCTATGCTTCTAAACCCACAACCCATCTTACATCCCCCCATCCCTAATCCCCCACCTCCCCACTTCCCGCATCGCCCTCTCCCCACCCTGCTTCAACTCATCATCCCTCAGCACGCCAGCCAAACACAGCCACCCATCCCTGCCCCCACCCCACCTCAACACCTCCTCCTTATAGCGTTCCCCGTTCTCCCGATCGAGACTGCCTCGCTCCCCCGTGTGCTGAAAGACCTGGTTCCAAATCCTAGCCGCAAGCGCCCGATCAAACAGATAGGAATAATACGTCGCGCCATAGCCAAACAAATGGCCAAAGAAGCCCTGCCAAGCCACGCCCGCTGGTTCGGGTACACTAGCGTAGCGATTATAGACGTTGTGGTACACATGGGTGGAATTAAAGGACGGGTCAGCGGCAACAGGCGAGTGGTAGACCTGATCGAGGAAGCAGAGCAAGATCTGAGATTCGAGTTCCGCATGCTGACTCCGATTATCGATGGCGAGCCAATTCTGGAGGGCGGCCATGGGGACGGGCTCGTTGGATTCCCAGTGGCGTGCGTAGAGGGCGAGGACGTGGGGACAGAAGGCGAAGTGTTCCATGAGGACGGAAGGGAGTTCCGCGATATCGGTTGCGCAGCGGGTGCCGGAGACGTTTTGGAGGGCGGTGCGGCCGAGGATGGAGTGCAGCGCGTGGCCCATTTCGTGGAAGAGGGTGCGGACGTCGTGGATGTTGAGCAGGGTCGGACGCGGGTGGTGGGATTTGCTGAAGTCGCATATGAGGGCTATGGTGGGCAGTTGAAAGTATGTGTTTGTTTCTGGGTTGTAGGAAACGGGCATGCCGTCTGTGGCTGCTTCGATGGGGGAGGAGAATCGGTGGTGCATGTGCGCCATTTCTTCCACCTCTGAGGGCAGGATCTCGCGGCTGCAGCGGAGGGTGAAGTGGGCTGGGTTGGGTGTTTTGCCGGGCCGGGAGTAGAGGTCGCAGTATAGTACTGCGATGTGGCCTTCTGAGTCGGATATTACGTCTAGCCGGCGTACGCCTTCGTCCCATACTTCACCCGGTTGGGTTTCTTTGGGGACGAAGCGCACGCCGTAGAGACGGTCGAACAGTCGCGATATGCCCTGGAGGACGGTGCCGACGGAGAAGTAGGCAGCTAGCGAATCGGGAGTGCGTTGTTTGTAGTGGCCTTCCATTGTCGCGAGCATCTTCTGTGTGTAGTAGAACTTGTCCCAGGCGTTGATCCGGTCAGGGAAATTGGCCTGGTGAGCATCGCCTCTCTTCAATTCCTTCAACTCGTCTAGATCGGCTAGGACCGCTGGTCGGCTGTCTTCATATAGCGCTGTCAAGAAGGTATTGACGGCTTCCGGAGTGCTTGCCATTTTGTTCTCAAGTGTCATGTGTGCAAAGCTCTTGTAGCCCGACAGCTCTGCCAGCTCTGCTCGTAGCTTCAGCATCTTCTCCAAGCGTGCTATGCTTGGCTTGCTTGCTGTCCGGACAGCCTGGTACGTCTCTCGCCGTACATCTGCATCCTCGACAAATCGTAGCACAGCTTGCGACTCGTGATGCATTGTCGAAATCTTGGTCTCGCCCCATTTGGTCAGCGCCTTTGCCAGGTTCGGGTCCAGCCCTTTCATCTTTGTCGACTTGAACTTCAAGCTCAGTGTGTCCGGTGCCATCCCCTCGACAAACTGACTCCCGACTTCGGCAATCTCTCCACTCAGGTCCACTAGCCTCTCTCTTGTCTTGTCGTCCAATCCAATACCGAACCTCGCAAAGTCTTCCATGAGTATCCGCGCAACAATACGCTCTTCCTCGGTCCAGGCTTCGTGCACCTCGGGAATCTCCGACGCCTTCTTGAGCTGATCATACAATACGGGCGTGGTGTTCAGTTGGTTCATGTACTGGAAGACTGTTTGGTATGCCTTGACCGCCATGATCTGGAACTTGCGATCTGGATGCGTGCCGCGTACGAAGTCGGCCAAATCAATGACGCGACACAGCAGATCGCTGAGCTTGTCTAGGTCCTTGACCATCTGCTTGAAGTCGTCTACCGTCTGCGCCGCCGACACCTTCTGTACGACGGCATTGCAGCGCTGTATGGTGACAGTGACGAAGTCGACGAAGCCCTCTGGATGTGTGAGGTACTTGTTGCCTATGATCCCGGCCGGCTTGTTCTTGTGCGATGCGCGCTTGAAGGCGTCCCAGAAGGAGGCATTGTCGAAGACTTTGCGGAGAGCGTCGTCGTCGGTCTTCCCGCTGGCAGACAGGCCAGAGAGGGTCGATGGCGGCGGCGCAGTGTCACGTGCAGTCGAGGCGGCGGCGGCGGCGAAGGTGGTGTTGAATCGGCGTTGGCGGTGGGCTTGCTGGAGACACTGCTGGCAGATCCATGGCGGCGGCTTGGAGCGCGCAATCCGCTTGAGCATGGTGGTGGGACGAAGGAGGCCTGACAGCGCTGGAAAAGACGGGACGATGTCATATGACATAAGTAGGGTAGTGGGTACCTAGCCGGGAAAGATGCGGAGCGCACGGCCGTTTCCGGGCACCTACCATTGCTCGCAGGTCAAGTTCACAAGCTGGACATCCCCATCCTCCATCCATTGCGCCTGCCCCACGCCCACAATGGCCTTCAGACCGCTGTTACGGCAGGTGAGTCGTCTAGAGGAGTGCAAAGAATGATCAGCTGACGTCTGCAGCCTGCCGTCGTCCCTGCCATGGCCGCCCTGTCTGCCGCCGCAATCTTCGCACCACGGACGGTGTATGCAGAGGAGCGTCCCGCCGACTACTTGGTACGCCCTATCGCCCGAGAGCTTTTAGAGATTAGTCTCGTGAAGCGCTCGATACCATATACGATGCGCCATACTTATGATTCAATAGAACCGCAAACCCATCTACGATGAAATGCCGCTCGACACCACCGCGCCCACCCTGCCAGAACCATCCAAACCGTCTACGTCCCCCGAGCCCACCTACCGACCGACTCCCACCGACCGGCTAGCAGTCCAGATTGGCCGCGCACGCATGGCCCTCTACCAACAAGCCGTCCGCGGCGAGCAGGCGGTCGACAATGCGCTGACCGAAACCCTCCGTCTCGAGCACTCCTTCACAAGCACCATCCGCTCGTTAGGCCCACCGAGAGATTCCGGCGAGAAGATCTTCCCCGGCGCTCTCTATGTCCTCGTCGCATCCATGGCCGGCTCCATCGTCACCCGCAACCGAAACATACTGCTCCGGGCTTCCGTCCCCGTCGCCGTGGGCATTACTGCTGCGAACCTCGTACTACCTATTACCACCAGGAACGTCGGCGATCTCATCTGGACCTATGAGGAACGATACCCCGTACTTGCCGACACCCATCTACGGATGAGGAACCGCATCTCGCAGTTCATCGAAACTGGAAAGGCACACGCCCAGGGCACCGTCGGCATGGTCGAGGGGAAGCTAGCCGATACGAGGGAAAACTTGGAGGGCTGGGTCAAGAAGGGCCGTTAACCCGTGCGTTATAAAAGCTCATCTGGCACGAGTACCTGTACATTAGTAGGCGGCATACATGGATCGAGTACTTTCAAGCAATGTCGATAACATTTCTTTTGTTTCATTTCAGACCCCTTTCCATATACTTTCGCCACACTGCCGCTTTTACACCCCTCTGTTCAGCGTCTCCTAACCATGTAGAATGAAACAGACCGTTACTCCTCCGCCTGAGCAGGTTCTTCAGCAGGTAGATACTCAGCCAAGGCTTGCTTGATATCAGCTTCCGGGTTCTGGCGTCGCGACATGAGAGCTTGCGCAAGGTCGATGGTGAATTCTGCGGCATACTTGTCTATACGGAGACCGGCCAGCCAGCGCGGCTCACCCATGACGGCATATAGATCGACCAAAAACTTGCGGAACACTGACTTCGGACTGGTATCCCGGTATACATTCCAGACGACGAAGGGAAGTAGAAACCACTCGACCGGATCGTCGACGATCTCCTTGCGAATGGCTTGGAGGAACGCGATGTCCTCCAGTTTCTCCCCAAGTACGTGTGCAAAGAGCAGTCGCAGACCGCGGTGGTGCTTCCCTTTGTCGACTGGGCCAATCGGGATGTCTCTAGTATACAGCCACTGCATGTAGAAGTCGAAGCTGTCGGTGTCACCGTCCTCCAAACCTCGCTCGCTCAGGTTATCCGGCAGCGACATCCAAACCGAACGACACATCGCACAAGTCTTCTGCCTCGACAGCCAATCCTGAAGACAATTCGAATGGAAGTTCTGACCGCATGCGTCGCAGTAACAAAGCTTAGCAAAGCCAGCAACCTCCTCGCTACAGATGGAGCATTCGCCCTCGATGGCCTTGCGGTTTTTCTACAGCCGACTTTTGAAGAATTGTGAATTCGCACAGAGGAGATCTTCGTGGACTGTGAATGGAACTTTCTTGGGGCCGATTTCGAGATTGATAACTTTGTGGCCGAAGCTAGAGAGTTTTGTTAGATTAACAAAGAGAGAGGAGGGTTACAGGCGGTCTTACTGGATGCGTTTGTGGGTACTTTTGCGTGATGCGTGATGGGGTTTTGTCACTGCCATGTTGGGCTGCGGGTGGTTGTAGTTGGGAGGAAATGTGGGCTGTAAGAGATAGAGTAGGTCGAAACAGACCAGCACGAAGAGTATTAGATATATATGTTCACATAGGCTACACGGCGACGAAACATATGTGTGGTAAAGGCCGGCTATGGAGTGAGGAGAAGGTAAAGGTAACGGTACAGGTGATTAACTGCCGTCCAGACAAGTCATACTGGGCCATAGAGCCGTAAGAAAAGTCCTATGGCTACCTGTATAGGGCATTAGAAGAGTCTATGGTGATGCGGCTTCCTTATAGCCTGGAGCCACTCGAAAAGTCGAAGGCGCCTTCCTCACTCCTCGTTTTCACTTGCCAGCACTGGAGATTGGACTTTGGACCCTCAAATACCGATCAGAACAAACTCAAGCCCGAACCCAGACATCTTCGCTTACACAAACAACTACGCCACGCATCCTTTGGATTGCATCCATTACGATACACTATACAACTACATTTTTAAATGCACCGACTGGCAACTGCAGTATAACTACCCAGCCCATCACATCAATCACATTCGCAATGGCCCAGCCCAACACAGCAATTCCCGCGCCAGGGACCAAGGTTCCACAGACGTCCCCTCTACTTCGCATGCCTAGAGAGATGTTGATGTGGATCGCCCTGTGCGTTGATGGCGACAACAAAAGTACAGATCTGCTCCACCTCGCACTTACCCACTCAAAACTTCGCCGCCTAGCCAGCGAGAGTCTTGTTCGAAATCCCATATTACCGATACACACTATTCCCCGCTATATGGAGACCCTCTCTGCCCATTCCGGGTGGGCTCGCCAAATTACCGTTCTCACTATCAAAGACGACAAACGCTCCAATAAAAAGCCCCTGGAACCCTCAACATCAACCCTGGACGCCTGTCGTGAGCTTATCAAAGCCGTTTGGAGGAATGAACATGAAAATCCGGAGAAGATGTTAATATTGTTTGACGAGGAGCTGAAGTCGACGGACTTTTGGTACTTCTTGCTGTTTGGGGTGCTCCGTAACCTGGCGGAACTATCCTTGAAGGTCACGCCCGATTACATCAGCCCCACCCAACGGAGCTTATACAGTGGACCGAAGCTTGGAGGTGGACCGAAGCGTGGAAGTCGTAAATTAGTCGCATTCCGGTGTTGGGTCCAAAGGAGGTTTTCAGAGAGGCTGGAAAGACTTAGCGTGACTGCTACTCTGCCCCACGACGTCGAGCAGGACAACTTCCCATACCTCGGAATTTACCACTTCAAGAACATCAGGTCTCTGACTGTCACGTGTGACATCCTCTTCAAACCGACACCGACTTGGTCGCCCTATTTGCATTTCGGTCATCTCCCACTGCAGAACGTTCTACCTGACAAGCTCGAGAAGTTGCAGATCTTCTGCAACCACAAGATCTGTCCATGGAAATTTCTTGACGAGATGAACAGAGCTTTCGAACTTGGACAGTTCAGTGGTATCAAGCGAATCCAGCTCTTCTTCGACCTACCTCGTCGCTCCCTGGCACGGGACATTGTCTGTCCCACAGAGCCAGCGAGGACCAGCAAAATATACATTGATGAAATCAAGATATTCGAGCTACTTGAGAAACTTTCGTTAGTGGAGCATGTCTCCGTGCAAACTCTCTTTCCCAAGCCAGGTACTTTAGAGCAGCCTCGCCTGGACTCAAGCTCATATCAAGAGGGCTGTCTCGTGCGGGAGATACGTTCTGTACGTGAGGAGACGGCAGCAGCGATGCACTCTTCTGCCCCATAAAACATGATAGTACGACATGTTAGGATTGGCGAGAAACCGGTGGATGTTGGTGCTTTTGAAGTCGGATCCCGCTGAAGTGGCGTCGGTTCAACTTTGGATATGAGACAGGCACGATATTCGTTGCAGCAACGCCATTATCGAAACCCCCTCTTACCGTAAATGGCACTAGACACTACTCTGTCACGCCTCCCCGTAGGTAGCAAGACTTACAATGCCATATTGATAAGCCTCACGTCAGCAGTCTCCAATGACATATTGGAACCCTTCCAGTTACCAGTAGTCTGGCCAGCCCCCTAGATCAATACGAGCTGCCCACCCACTCACCCAACAGGATGAGATACTTGGGTCGATCTCGCCCGGCGGAATCCTTCGCGTGCAGGCCCACGCCGCCAAGGAAACCAAGTGGGCGCCGATTTACGAGAATCCCCCGCGGGGGGTTCGACGATAATTGTTACGACAATAATAGGAAAACAATAATAGAAGTTACTTCGAGCTCCCATGCACGCGCTTTTTCGCATGCAGTATGCAGCTCGCAGTTTAAGGGGCACCCCGGGCGTCCTGTCGCGTTTTGAAAACCGAGCAAGCGTGTATACAGTACACGGGATGTTTGCAGGAGTAGTCAGATAGGGCGCGAATCATGCGGGATTTCGAGTGACGGCGATTTTCTCTGCCATGGAAGAGCGTGTACCTGGATGATGGGCGAGCTGTCTTATCCAGTCTCTCGGAAGGGCCGACGCATGTCAAAAGCCAGTCACATGGTACTCGTTACATGAGGCGCACTACGACAGCTGCGATTCGACACGTTTTGCAGCGGCAGTGGGTCTCGTCTACACATGGCAAACAAGCGGTGGGAAGTTCAGGTGTTGCGGGGTTGGGGCAGGCCGTCGCTTACTGGCTTTCCCCGGACCCGTGCCTCGATTCGGCGTCGGCGTGACTGCCCCCAAGACCCTGGTGCTGGGACTCGAGGGAGCTGCCATCCCGCTGGGTTTCGCCTCCTCCCTCTCCGACACACGACTCGTCCAGCGTCACATCAAATAGTAGCGCAACCTGTAGCGCACACCACCTCCCCTATCATGACTTTGTCTGCGTCTGATAGTCTATGGAGGGACAAGCCGCGTCCGCTGTCCAGTGCCACCGATCTCACCGACACCACCGTATCCACCATCGAGCCTGATGTATGCCGAACCGCTCTCCCCACACGCTGCAGAGGGAGCACAGAAGGCTAATTGAGACTTGTTAGCCCGATCCCGACGCAGACGAACCACCAGACGCGTAACTCTCTCCTCTCTCTCTCTCTCTCTCTCCTTCGCACCTGCCCGCGCTTACACGTCGCAGCGACACCGAAAGCCTCACGCCAAGCATATTCGAGTATGTCAAGAAGTATGGCAGGACCTACCACGGCCTCAATGCCGGGGGTAAGCAATCCCCAGCGATGGATTCTCCGCACGAATGTTGTAGCTAACGTACGGCAGCCTACCCGTTTCCAAACGATAGGGTACGTCTTGCTGAGAGGAGTCTCCCTCTCGGTCTGCCCACCACTGACACGCACATGTACAGCCAGAAATAGAACGCCTAGAGATGCAGCATGTTATCATCAAAGCGCTCTTCTATCAGAAGAATTACTTTGCACCGCTCAAGTCAACGAGACCGAAGAGGATGCTGGACATCGGTTGCGGCACGGGGAGGTGGTGCTTCGAGATGGGTATGTCCGTGATGCATGCATCCACAGCAACTTGGCTAACCTTGAGTAGCGCAAGAATTTCCAAAGTGTATAGTGCGTCACCCAATCGAAATGTCGCCACTAATCTGACTTGTACACCAGGTTGAAGGCATCGATCTGTCCCCGATCCAAAATAAAGTGTAAGTCGCCCGACAATTGGACAGCCTATCCCAAATCAAGAACCTACCTAAATACTAACGCCGCTACAAGGACGGTCGAAAACGTCGATTTCTACATGGACGACATCAACCGGTCAGACTGGTGGCGCTGCCGCGTGCCCTACGACTACATCCACACGCGCATCTCCATGGGCATCTTCACCGACTTCCGCGAAATCATCCAAAAGGGGTACAACAACCTCAACCCTGGCGGCTGGATGGAGTCGCAAGAAATCTACTCCAAAGTCTACTGCGCAGACGACACCATGCCGCCCACCTACCCGCTCCTCGAGTGGACCCAGACGCAAGACGACGCCGCCATGAGCCTCGGCCGCCCGATCCGCATCGCTAATAAGCTCAAGAAGTGGTACGCGCAGGCCGGCTTTGTCGACGTGCACGAGGAGATCCTCGCTATCCCCGTCAACGCCTGGCCCCAGGACGAGCGCATGAAGGTGCTCGGCAAATGGTTCTACTGGAATATGTGCGCTGGCATGTACGCCTGGAGCATCGAGTACTTTGTCACTGCGCTTGGCTGGTCGCCCGCGGAAGTTGAGGTGTATCTTGCGCATATTCGTACGGCGCTGGCGGATAAGAGTGTGCACGCGTATTATAAAGTGTAAGTTTTTTTTAACACCAAAACGTGCTGCTTGGAGAGGTCTGCGTCTGGAATTTGACTGCTAATTCGCAATGCAAACCTATAGATACGTAGTCTGGGGCCGCAAACCCCGCGAAGACGAACCACAAAGTACATGCCCGAAACCGGATAATTGGCCACAACCGCCACCTGAGGGCACGTAGGAGCTCTTTATTTTTATTTTTTTGGGAGGGGTCGTGAATGATTTGATGGGCGGAATGATAGATACCATGGCATGGCATGGCATGCACGTTTTGATTCTTTAAAAAATTCGGTTCGTGGCTACCTGCCCCCCTTCCATTTCTCGACCGTTGTTGGCTAACGGATTCTCAAATCTAGGGTTCAGTTATCTCTAGGTATTCTTCGGTCCGTTATTTTGGGGAGGAGGAATTCCGAATGGGAATCTATTTCGAAGGCGCCGACGGCAAGTATCGGCGTTTGGCTGTCTTTCTTGTTGGGAAAGGGGAATGCGGTGGGTGGCTAATTTTGAAGTCTCTTTTGGGTGGATATGTGCTTTCTTGCGGCTGTCTTTTTTTTGGGGGGGTTTCCGGTAATGAAGACGAAAAGTTTGTCTTTTCTTTTCTTTTGGCGATGCGTGGGCGGTGGGTGGTCTTTGCTCTTTTTATGTGGGGGGAATATGCAGATCAGACTGGACACAGGAGGTATGGGAGAGTTGGATGGAAGTCCTGTCTTGCGGCGTCTGACGTTGGGGCGTGTTCTTACATAGATAATGAAATGGTAACGTTAGAAAGCTTTTGTGTACGTCTTGTGTGCATGGACTGACATAGAGCATATATGGTAGTGCGAATCCACTTGTGTCTGATCGGCAGCAGTGTTCATCGTAATTGTAGGAGCGACTCAGTGTCATTTGCTCTTACTTTCGTCCTACGAGCTAATCAATTGCTCTTCCTACTCGCCACGAAACTTGTCCTTTTACCTTTCGCCGCTGCATTCGACTCAAGCGCCCAGGTAGCCGTCAAACTTGCTCGTAGTAATTACAAACTTTCTTGACCCAAGTGACCGAACGCTGCTTTCCCACGTAAAACGCACGAGCAAGGTCGACGAAGAAGTCCTTGCAGATGCCCTAGGAATCTTCAATAATCTCCTTTGTACCCACAGCCCACCAAAGATCCACCAACAGAGAGCGACCAAGACTGCCTTCGGGGGTGCCATCGTACATGGTTTGGATGGCTCGGCCTTCGGGAAGGGTCTTCCCATCACGGATGTTGTCGTAACTTAGGCCATGAATCACACTAATAGTGTCGTTCTTGGCTCTGCTGTCTCGCAACTTCTCGGCTAGGATATAGAGCTGCACGAGAATTTGGAACTTGTCTTTCACCCTCTCTGGCGATAGATCTCGCGTCAGGCAGAGCATGGATATTGTGTTAGTATAGACGAGATTGACGTAGATGTCGAATGTTTCGGGGCCGTCCTCGGGTAGCTTGATGAGCCGTTCAGTCTTCTCAGCCCAGTTGCCGTTCATCGCCCGACGAAAGAAGTCGGAGCGCGCGCAGATGATGCCTTCGTGTAGCAGGAACTCTTGTTGAGAGTCTTCAGGCCCAACGTGGACAGTCAAGAAGGACGAAAAATGGAAGCTGCACTGATTAGCGAAATTCGACCTGCGAGTGTGTATGTCGCCAACCTCATTGCCGTAACCTTCGCCGTCCCTGTAGCTTTTTCCGACGCCATGGTCGCGGTCGATGGTATACCACGAAGAGCGGGGTTCGGTGGCCGTCAGAACGGTAGCCTCACACGTGTGGGTGGCCGAAGATGGGTTGGTCGGGGTCTCTTTCGCGTCCAGGGTTATCGGGTCGATGCCAGCAGTCTAACAGTTAGCCCGAAGCCGGTGACCATGAAGAAGTGGTGAAGAGGAGGGATGAGCAGATTGCTCCGCCCCGCCGACTGCGTGCAGCTTGTTTCGTACATACCGCAACTATATCCCTATCGCACTGCCGTTGTCTCACGGATTAACCCGGAGACCGCGCGACAGCGTGCAGGCAGTACCAACAGTGCCCGTCCCCTAGACAGTCTCAGTCGGTGGGGGAGAAGAGATCGAAGCGAGGTATAGTAGTGGTGGAGGATGACGAGAGACGCGCGATGTTATGGCAGCCGCGACTTCCCTTCTCAACCTCACCACGTGCGCCAAGACCGGTATTTGTAGTGTCATCGCACCTACCTCAGAACCTGGAGAAGCTCAGATGTGCGTCATGAGCAGCCTTACAGCTCAAGTAATTCCAACGTCTTCAATATGTATGGTACAACAGCTGTTGGCGGCGGTCAGCAGCTTTACCTAATAGTAGAGTCTATCTCTCTCTCTCGTACCTGATAGCTCTCTGTTTGATTGTTCATATGCACTCTTGAATGCCAATCTATCAGACCAGCCAAATTCAATTCATGCCGAGTGCTTTCAACCTCTCAACCGACTTCTCCTACTGTACATGCCCAGACATCTTCCGTGCATATGAAAACTCGCAGGCAGCAACGTCATATATCTCACCTTCACCTCCCCCCTCCCCCCCCGCGTCATCGCGTCCGTTTGCAGCCCCGCTTATCGTTTGCGTCCCCTCTCCACGTGTACTCTCTATCACCAATCCACTCACACCGCCTTGACTTGGAAGATAAATATTACAAAATTCCCAACTCTCCCATCAACGTCCTCCCTTGGCCTATCGGGTGGGTTCCTGATGCAATGCATAGATGATGCAGGAAAAAAACACAAAAGAGACGGAGTAGAGACATTAGTACCAGAAAAAGAAACAAAAAAAAAAAAAAAAAAAACTTGGGCTGAACTCAGGAAGGCGCGCCGGTTCGACCCCGGACGTCGGTCAGCAGATGCTGGGGGGGAGGGGGACGATTTTTTTGTCACTTTTTTTTTTGCAAGCATTTTTCTTAGACAAGTGGTGAAGGAGAGTTGCATTCTTTCTGTCTTATGACATGCAAATAAGAGCTGTAGACTAGAAAGCAGACAAAGACACAAAAAGACACAAAAAGAAACAAGAGTACCTAACAGAGCTTTGGATTTAAGTGACTTTTCTACTTTTACCGTTCAGGATCTCTTTCCGTAGTGGTAATGCAGCATAGCCATTTAGCATATGCATTGGCCTTTGCTCCCTCTCAGTCAGCTTTTTCCAGAGTTCCCCTATGCTCGCCCTTTTCGCTGGCAACATGCTGTACTGCAAACTGTAGAGATTACGACGATGTATTGGCGGCACGAATTGACCCGAGACAAGACACAACAAGACGGAAAGTGAGAAATAATGCTTGCGTATGCGATCGCCGAGCTCAAAGTAAGTCTGGAACATTGCACAAAAGGAGAGCGGGACAGACTACAAGGCGTGAGTATGGGGCTAGTATACGACTGAGCAGCGGGGCTTACCTTCAGCAGCACATAAGCAATGGGCGCTGAGTCCGGTGCACCTTTCAGGTGAGCATCCAGAGTGGCCGTGTTCTGCAACTCGAAGCAGATGCCTCCAGGTAGTCGGCCCGGATCCTTAAGCCGTAGCATGACTGCGAACAGCGGGAAATGATTGAGACACGCAAGCCCCATTTCTAGGCCGGCCTTGAGCGCGATGACAGCAATTCTTGCGCTCGCAAAGGTTAGGTAGAAGACAAACACGGTCGGCAAAAGGAAGAATTGAAGCGTAAACAGGATCGTGCCCAGCAAGAGTTGGTCCAAGTCGTAGTCGCACGAGTCAATTCGGTTGCGGAGGACGTTGCGCTTCTTGCCACGGAAGAGGTGGAAGAGAGAGATCATGATCATGAGCTGCCAGTGGAATATGCGCGCCGAAGCAACGTAGAACGAGTAGATGTGCAGCGTCAACAGCGAGACAAGATCTGAGAAGATCGAGATGGGCATTGTGGCGCCTGCGAAAGCCGAGAAACCAATAATCTGGATGAGAGCGGGCAGATGGGGCCGCAAGAGCGATATACAGCCTGCACCGGTTAGCGAACAGAGGCTATACATGTCGACATGATTTCACCTACCGGCCCAGTAATCAATGACCCACAAGAAGAGATCTCCCAAGAACGCAGCTAACTCGGTGTTCAGCTTGAGACCTCCGGGCCACCCCATAAGCCACGATATCATGCGCCGGAGCCCATCAACTGACCAGGCGCTGAAAATCGTATCGACCTGAGCTGCCACGAAAGAGGCATTCTCGATGATGAAGGTTCCCACAGCGATGCCCATTATGACATCATTGGCGACTAGCCAAAGACTGTTGTAGAATCGAATGTATTCTGGGTGACTGTTTGTAATGCTTTCCCAGTTGGCTTTCCGTCTGCGTAGGGTGATGTATTGAATGGGCCAGTAACAGGCTTGCTGCAATCGGATGTCGATTTGTTGAGCTGTAGCCGATATGTCTTTCAAGGCTGGTGAATCGGACGAGCCCGGGCGCCAGTGCAAGACTTGTAGAACCGCCTCTCCCATGATGCGATGTATGATGAGGCCGATGATGAAGAGCTGCGCAGCTATCGGCCAAATCCAGACTTTGAACAGATAGCTGAGCGTCATCCAGGTATAGTCCCAGAGGTCGTTAGCGGACTCCACCACGCGCTCACTAACACTCAGAGCCCGCTTCATTCGCCTGTCGATCATGCCAATGTTCTTTTGTAGTAGAGCATTGAGCTCGTATGAGCAATTCACCTGCTCTATGAGCTTAGGCAATGCCATTTCCTTCTGTGCGGGCGGATGAGCGATGACCTTGTGGAGCTTCAGTTTCTCGACGAGCTTTGCTTTTCTGTGACGCTCCTCTGCTTCGGCCTGCTCGAGCGCTTCGAACGCTACATCCCAATCTGCGACTTGTGTTTTGTCTCCTAAAGCGAGCGAGATGGGATTGAGGGAGAGGTACTGCATGCGTGTTGGGTGCGGTCGGTCGTATACGATGACCTGTATGGTTATAGAGACATTGGCGGGAGAGTGTAGGCGCGGGAAGCGAGACGAAGGGTCGGTATAGATGGTAAGAAGCTCTGCGTCGAACTCGTAGGGCGGGCTCCTTGGGTTCACACAGCCTAGAGCGCGCACAGCCGAGTGTCCACATCGCTGAAGCAACTCCTGGATATTGTGCGGACTGTGGCGCAGCAGCGTTCCTACGAGGAGTGCATTCTCGACTTGGCGTAGCTCCACTTCCTGCAAGACGGCTACCACAAAGAGGTCTGATTTTGAGTTCCTGAAGCCGACTAGAACCCCTGGCGAGGCGTCTTTTGGAGTGTCTGATGGCCAAAATACGCGCATCAACCCATTGTGTGTGACCATGTCCTCATCCTGCTACCCCGCCTAGAATGAACCGCGCCGTTTGAGTTGCTCGCGCGCAGAGATGCCGGTGCCCGCCAGTCGTGGGTGCTGTGTTCTTTAGTCAGCATTGGCTTCCCCTGTGTTTGAACGGTTCCTACTGACGAGATCCGTCTCTTGGGTCGCAATGCGTACGACAGGGAGTATGAAGAGGAAGAACAGCAGGGACAGTAGCGCGAACCCCTTCGCCGTCCTCGTTACCACCCCGTGATCCCACGCGAAGAGCCCTAGCTCGTAAAGGCGAGTGGCAAGATCCCAGCGGGCAGTCGAATACCCTGCAACGAAGATGCCGATAGTAACAATAGAGAATGGGTGCATTTACGCCGTCATGCCAAGCGAGAGTTGCGGAATTGTGAATGGGCTGGTTCAGCACGCAGGTGGAATCGAGTAGCGTCTGCAATAATCTGCGTCGTTCAGAATGAGGTGCGAGGAAATTACTAAGGAGCAGTGCGCTTGAGTGTACATGGCGCTTGATATCTAGTAAGGAGTCGCATCCCACGTCGTTCGCGTACGTGGAAGTCAAGTGCTCCGGATATTCAACATATCGCGCTAGTTCCGCATTTAGCCTAGCCTTGATCGCTCCAGCTTTCCTCAAGCCAGTGCAACACCAACCCAGAGCAACCAACCGTCGACGTCTCGAGAGACACGTGAACACCTAGCCATTGACAAACAAAGAGCGGAGGGAACGTTGTCGCATCACGGTAAGCACCGTTTCTTATCTCGGCCGTTTCACCTCTTGTACTTTCACATCATCTGCATTGCCCAATACGAAGCGCAAGCCGTCAATTAGTATCCAACATACAGTCTTCTAGGTGGCAGAGTCAGCTCGAGAGAGCTTCAATAAGCAGATACAATGTACCTCAATGCGAAACCTGTTTGCGCGGCTCCATCCACTGCTACCAAGACAATAGCGCTTTGTTCGCGTTGATTGGCTAGCGCGTCGCGTCCGTTCGCCTGGAGTTTCCCTTCACTCCCGCCTCGGTCCCAGCACTTCTAGCCTTCTTTCATCTATTTTCAACAAATTTATCTCTCTCATACTTTACTGATACCCACAGTTTATTCGGACCTCCTACAAGCAACCAAGCACACGGTGGGTTGGTTTCCGCGTCGATATGGCCATTTGCGCTTTCTTTCAGCGCGGCAACTGCAAGTTTGGGGGTAAGCATCGATAGAACATCACGTAATCGCAAAACCACTTACACCCCGCAGATAACTGCAGGAATGAACATCCCGGCAGCGCGCGAGACCCAAACCGGGGCGGCGGTGGCTTCGGTGGAGGTTCTAACAACAATCGCTTCAGCGCCTTCAACGGCGATCGTTATCGGCCAGGTCAAAACAGCGGGCCCACTACATTCGGGAGTACGTGCCGCAGTCTCACTAGATTCATCTCGTTTGGATATCTATACTTTGACCCCAAGACACCTCTACTGCGTTAGAGAATTCATTGATGAAAGCTAACCGTCTACAGGCGGTCGTGATTCCAAGGCGCCAGCTTTCCATCTAGACAAGGATTTCATCAAGAACGATCTCACAACGGAGCGCCCGGTCTATCCACTGTCATGTTATGGCCCTGGACGTGAGGCTCCACGTCAACTCGTTGAGGGGCCTGTTGAAATCAGCCCTGAGGAGCTCCGCTTGCGGTATTATACCTTACGGGCAGCCGGCAATGAGCCCACAGCAGTAAGTACCACCAAGCGCTGCAACGATCTTGTTGTATCTAACCAGGCATAGCAACAAGAAGAAGGTGCACTCAATGAGCAGATGCAGCAGCAAGTAAAAGCTATCCTCGACGACATCGCTGGCGCCATTCGCTATGTCGAAGAAGGTGTCAGTATCCATCCAAACCGGATCGATATTGCTAAAGGAAATGCCTCTTCGGCTGCACCAGCAAGCACGACAAATGGATCTTCTAGCTCGGCCACAAACCCATTTATGAAAGCACCAGCAAATCCATTCCAGGCTGCATCATCAACACAGCCATCGGCATTTGGGCAGACTTCTACGCCAGCCTTCGGAAAGCCAGCCTTTGGTCAAACTTCGAACCCGGCACAAACTACGTCGGCTTTCGGTCAGCCCTCGAATGCAGGACAGACCGCATCGGCTTTCGGTCAGCCGTCGAATGCCGGACAGACCGCATCGGCTTTCGGTCAGCTCTCGAATGCAGGCCAGACCGCATCGGCTTTCGGTCAGCCTTCAAATGCAGGACAGACCACCTCAGCCTTTGGCCAGCCATCAAACCCAGGCCAAGCCAGCTCAGCCTTCGGTCAGCCATCAAACCCAGGCCAGTCAGCCTCGCCATTCGGGGCCGCCTCGACAATGGGCCAAAAGCCATCACCTTTTGGTCAACCATCAGCATTAGGTGGGGCCGGCGCATTTGGAAAACCTGCATTTGGTACCCCTGGGTTTGGTCAGGCTTCGACGCCGGGTACTGGAAGCGCATTCGGGCAAGCTAGCAGCATGGGCCAAGCCTCCGCCTTCGGAAAGCCGTCAGCGCCTGGTGCAGCATCTGGTTTTGGACAAACTAATGCTTTGGGACAAAAGCCTAATCCCTTCAACAAGCCAGGTGGTTTTGGGCAGAGTGGCTTTGGACAAACCGCGCAGCCAGCTGCCAACGCCTCACCCTTCGGACAACAAGCACAATCGGGTACTTCGCCATTCGGACAGCAAGCGCAGACAGGCCCATCGCCCTTTGGTCAACAAGCTCAGCAAACGACTCAAACTTCGCCATTCGGCCAGGTAGCGCAGCAAACCCAGAAGCCAAATCCATTCCAACAAGGTCAGAGCCAGCAACCAGCCGCATCGGCGAACCCCTTCAGCGGCGCCGCATCGTCACAGCCTTCCGCATTCGGTCAGCCGAGCAACCGGCCATCTTTCGGGACCACGCAGCAGCCCCAAAACACTGCGTCACAACCACAAGCATCAAACCCCTTTCAGAAAGCAACGAATCCATCTCCATCTAACTCCACCTCGGTTTTCGGTACTCGGAAGCAAAATGACTCCCCTGCTCTCCCTCAATCGACCCCACAAGTACCATCGACAACCCAGTCTACCCCATCACCGCGGGCCCATACGGCGGGCGTGACTCCAGATGGTAAGCCCATCGATCCGAAAGACCGGTATAAAGAGGGTAAGCCAGAGGAATACGAGGGGGAGCAAGGGCAGATCCTAGAAGAGATCTACAAGCGAGTAGCGCAGCTTGGCCGCTTCAACGTGGACGAAGATATCCCGGTCACACCGCCCAAGTGCGAGTGGATCGTGCCATTGGCGTTGTAGTTTCGTCGGGCACCTCGTAGTAAGGGGCGGGAGTGTAGGACATGGGTATACATATATAGATAGCCGGTGCTTGAGGAGATGGCGGTTTTCATCCCCGCGGGTCGACGAATTTACGGAAGGCGTGCCTAGTATTTACAGTGAGATATTGACTGTAGGGCGCGGGAAAGTGGTCATTTCCTTTCTCGACTTCGGACGCTACCTAAAGAGGAGCTCATAGGAATTCATGAATTGAGACGACGAGCATTGTAAAGCCTGTGGAACGTGAAATATATGCTCGTCCGGGAAATGTGGTTCAGACGTTTACATTCGTCATGCTAAAATCATGTTAGGCAACGAAGGGCTATCAGAATAGCTACCGAGCTCAGCACCTGCTGTCTAGTCTCTTCTCCATCCGAAGAACAAAACCCACAGATAGGCTAGGGAACTATACTGAGTTCGAAAGCTCGAGGAGCTGATGCTTATCATTCTGAGTGGCTTAGAGACCAGACTCGGGGTATAGTGAGAGAGCAATAGTTCTCTAATTTAAGTTTTAGTCTTGCGGCGGTGATTCTCGTCGTGCAGTTAGTGCTGCAATACTATAGAGTTTAATGATTGAAGCATTGATTGAAGCATAAGTGGAGGGCACTCGGGCGGATCTACTGTGTGCATACGAGCTTGCCTCAGCTAGGTACCTAAGCTACGGTAACCCCAAAGGGGTTAGGTAGATATAAACAATGACGCAATCGCCAATGGCGATTCTCTCCCATCTACATGAACAGCTTCCTCCAACAGTACTATGGTTTGACAGAAAAGTTTGGCGAGCGTATCACTGGTGATGTAAAACGACTTTTGGTGTGAGATTCTGGAACCTTCGTGAAGGCGTTTGGTGCCGTTTGTTCGTCTCGTTTCTTCAAGACTTCTTTTAAGTTTTGGTGGGCCGCACCATCACTCCATCAGTCCTAGCATCTTCACCCCTGAACCCCCCTTTATCATATCGTCTTCTTCATTTGCATGACCCATCTTTTCTACTCAATTGTTTTTGTCCTTTGCACGCATGACACGGCCTTCCAAGTTCCTGCATCGTGGGTTCGGCTTGCGCTTTCTCCGGGCAAATTTGAGGCACCCTTGAACCTCGCCGGGACATATTTTTGGTGTCCGGTTGTGTTTATTAGAACACTCAACGGCATCTGGAACATTCCTGCAACTGCGCCAACGGAGGCGAGTCCCTTCACATTTGTTCAGGCATCCTTCTTCCTGCTTTGTCATGGGGTCTGTTTTCCGGGATCACCAGGAACTGAGGATTTTGCGTTGGAGCTCTATGGCCTTCCAACGTTGAGTCGTGCCGACTATGATTCGTACTCGTGTTGGAGACTGGCTGACTCCCTGGAAGTTCGCTCGAGGTTGCAACCATCTTAGCCTGCTTTGGCGGTATCGGACAGACACAGCCATTCGGCGGTTGTGGTTTACCTTCTGGCCTTGTGTTTACAGGAATTTCATTCTTCCGCTCTTCGGCCCAGGCTTTTTTGGTTTCCCAGAATCTACTTTTGAAGTTCTCTCGACCAGTTTTACTGAGGAATTGGAGCCTGAAATTCTCAACTTCAATGATATCGACGTCCTCATAGTACATCAGCACCTCTGGACTCAAAGGGATTCCTGCGGGGTATCGAGCATTGAGCTCTTCTTGTGTCGGGCGGATCCAGGACGCATAGAAAACTCCATTCTGCGGGTTTGGCTTGAAGTAGAGTATTTCCTCCTCCGAAGGGCAGTCGTCCAATACCCAATTGACATCAATTCTAAGGGTACAGGCAAGAAGTAGTTTGTGAACTAGTATCAAAGTACCAAGTCAGTATCCTTCATCAAAGTTGTTCGGGATGTTGCTTACGGTATATCACTACCCGACATGGCGGTACTTTAAGTTGACCGGCTTCGAAGTTTCGCACTGCTCGTCCAGCGTTCGGCTCTTGTGGTACTAACGACTCTCTCGCAACCTCTCTTTGCTCAACCCATATTTGAACAGTTGCAGAACCGAGGTCCTCATCGGGTTTTGTTTTCCGCCAGATGCCTTTGAAAGCCGCTTTGATTGATTTAGGCCTTTTCAGCACGCAGTGGCTTAAAGAGAAACTCCCCACAATGGCTTGAGATGTGAGTTTTGACTGGACGGTGCGTGCTTCTTCTAGACCGGAGTTCCCATCGAACGAAAACTTTGCATTGGAGACTCCTGAACGTTGGTCCGCCGTCAAATACGAGAAGTCTATCCAGGTTCTAGAATCGTGCATCTTTTCTGGGTTCCAGAAAGCATAGAGAGGCAAGATCTTCACGTCTCTGCGTCGAAACGAAATGTCGGTGGATCCTCGATGCGACCAGCAATGTAGACGCATAACTTCAGCGCGGGTCTCGAATGCTTCGAGTTTGGAATCCTCCCATTCTCTGTTAGACGCCTCCCAATGCCATAGTTCTATTCGATTGAGTTCCAAACCACCCAGAATCGTCTCGTCATCCATGGCCAGGACCTCATGTGCCCTGACGGCCGATGCGTTGGTAGAAGCTCTTTTTAGAGCGCTGGACAAAGTTTCCACGACCCTTGACATATCTACCCTCTCCTCAACGTTTGGCTTCAACATCCGGTTGATGAGTTCCAGGATCTTGGCCAGAAACTCTTTGCTCTCCTCGCTGCTGTCCTTGGATCTGGCATGAGCCCCCTGTAGGTTCACCATAAAGTCACAGATCTCCTTCTTTAAGACAAACTTTCCGCCAGGTGACTCTCGATAGAAGAACCGCTCATCAATATTTCTGGCCCACGAGGGCATCGCTCGACGAGCCTGGTCGAGCCCAACGAAGCTAGTGGCGCCTCTCAAGCCAACGTATCCTCGGACCATAAAAGTTGTCACCTCTAGCATGATGCATCCCAAAGACCAAACATCATATTTACGGCCCACATCCATCGTCTCGTCGTCTATTTCAGGTGGCGCGTATGCATCCGTTCCGAAATGGCCACCCACCCGTGGTGTCGTACCGCGTCGACCTTGTGTGAGTGCAGCTTGGCCGAAGTCTGTTATCATCCAGTTGCCATCAGGCCTCTGGACGAGAATGTTGTCTGGTTTCAGATCGAAGTGAATGCACACTTGGTTTTCCATATTATCGCCTTCTCTGCTATCATCCCCATCCCCGTAACCGTGAATTCTCTTCAGCGCTCTAGAGATTCCGAGTAGCTGCTTCCATGCATTGGCTAGCTCAATTCTGGCGCCTCTCTTCCTATCGTATTCGTATCTAGCGTCGCGGAGGAGATGGTCGAGATTTGTCCAAGCTTTTGGAAAGATGAGGTTGATCGTCGTTCCGTGGCCATAAGCTTTGATAAGCTTCACTATATGCGGATCGTTGAATCGTTGGACGTATTGGATGTTTGACCTTTCGAGGAAAGCCAATGGCTGCGGGGTGTCGATTCGCTTCCTGGCAAACTCGGTACGCAGTCCAATATTCTATACGAACGAGTCAGTATTTCGGCTCAATCTGGGGTAGAGGTTGCCTACTGCAAATTTGTTATACTCCCCGTACACCCTAAATGCAAAGACCCTTCCGTTCGCGCCTTCTGAGGTCCAATGGCCGTCTTCTTCTTGCCTTTTCCCGATTTCTTTTTCCTCGATGAATGGTAACATAACACTCGGATTATACTGCAAGAATTTCTCGGACTCCATATGAGGCACGGCGAACTTGGGAAGTGAGCCCTCGAATCGTCTCGCAAATCTCTCGAATCTGATCGCATCATTGCTGTAATCGCCCGTGAACTGCTTTAGGGTTTTTCGGGAAAAGTGGGCAGCGTACGTCACCCAAGACTCCAGCATATAGTCGTTAAAGGCCCGGTCTAGGAAACCGACGATGAACTGCGGATGTTCTACGTAGACAAGGAGGCCAAATACGCTGTAGTATGTCTTTGTCAGATTGTTAACGTCGAAGCTCCCTCCCATGATATGGTTGACATAGGTATCTCGGTCGGTCTGGTTCCCTAACATGCGCAAGTCGTCTTGACATTGACTGCAAGTGCATTTTAGAATCTCTTTGATCTTCTCGAATTTGAAGTAGCTTCGCAGCTTGTCCAGAGGAAAGAAGGTGGTGGCTCCATCTTCGAATTGAAGGTCTTCGATATCCTCGCGCGCACTTCTGCAGAGTTCAGGCATCTCGAAATTTGTGGTTACAATGGGTGCTGGCCAGAGGAAGGCTGACAAACAACAAGCGCGATAGGCGTTGGCGGAAGCAGACTACTAGAAATTAATATAATGCCTCAGCTATGGAGGCATGTAGGCACAGCTCAGCCTGCGGAAGAACGTGGCGCGGATAGACGGGTAAAGCGAGGAGAGTGCACGTGGAGAGGCTCACTGATGCCTTGTTGTATTATCCAAGATAGCAGGCTATTGCTACCTCAACGCCCAAAGAACGAACATTATTGAGGCAGCCTGATGGAGGACCTCAGGTAGGGGCGCCCAATTCGCGCTAGTGGCTTTGTCAATGAGGCTTGGTGGGCTGTGCAGGTCCAATTGCATCACAGCTGAATCAGAGGGCCAATGGTATGGTACTTAATAAGATTCCACCACCTACTTTCCAATGTAGCACATAATAACCATGGCTCCCAGCCTGCTCTGCCTACACCCCAGCGGCACGCACATCTTGCCGCCGGTATCATACGATCTCTATTCCTTTTTCGTCAGCTGCCTGAGCATGGCGCCGCCATCTACGCCACCATTGTCTCTCTTTGGGGGCATCGAGACACAACCACGCTCCAAAAGTCATCGTGAGCAAAAGAACCGTGAGAACGAGGAATAACCACATCTCGGGTGCGAATCGCAACGAAGCTGGGCTCTTCTTCGAGTTCACAGTGAGGTAGCCCATGCTGAGAAATTGCTTTTGTCGTGTCAGCCTACACCAAGACGCTAGGTACAAAGCGATCCGACTTACCGAAACGAACGAGGCTGGAAGGTATATGGATGTCAGCCATGTTACCTTTTTCAAGGTTGAGGCGTCTTTTTGCGACTTGGTAGTCAGCTTAACCATATTCTTGGTGTCAATATCAGCCAGTCTGGCCATCTCGTTCGAATTTTCGCTGCTCGTTCTCAACGAATCAAGACCGCGAAACGAGATGATATCTTGCATCTGATCGCATTAGAAAAAGCACAAGGTAGCAGGTGCATACAACCTACGAGCGTCGAGCCACTCCGCGTTCGCTCAAGAAGATTGCCTGCCCTAGATGACTGGAGCTTAAGCTCTTCGAGAAAGACATCTACGTTTCGATGTCCAAGAAGCTTGTCTTGAGCCTTCTTGCAAACACTGACGTTGGAACCGAGGATGTATTTGGCAGCATTCATTCGATCATGGATTACCTGAATGTCTTGGAAATCGGAGTACTCAATCGTCAGGACCGGCATCTCCTCGAGTATCTTGTGACCCCCTACTTGAGATACATGGGCTTTGGATATCTATAACCGCGTCAGCTAATCGCATCATGACAAATTAGTCGCGACAAATTGCTTACGAGTTCAGTCAGCTTTGACTCCCAGAATGTCAGGTACCATCGCCACTGCCATGTGGAATGAGACAAAGCCAGAATATGGAGATCTTGCCAGGTTGGCTGTCTTCCTGTCTTGCTTCGGGCATCTTTTAGGCGCTGTTGGAAAGACACCACTGGGTTGAGGATAATGAAGGTGTCATTCCCGTTAGCAACATCCTGCTGGTGGTATACTCCCAATTGCCGAATGGACCAAGGCTCCTCAGAGTCCTCACGCCCATGCCTTTCTACATTCTTTAGGAGGTAACAAAATTCTGGGCATTGTTAGTAATAATATTTTTTGAGCCCGATATGACTCACCGGAAACGTTGTCCCTCTGCCAACTATAACAGCCACCAAGCGAATCGCTCGCTTCCGACGTCAACTTTCCAAATGCACAAACGAGATCGACAAAGACCGGGAAGATATTCAGATGGTGAATGAGTTTCCGAAGAGCGTTCTCTGATATCGTCAAACGATCCCACGAGAAACGCTGCGGCACCAGTCTGCTTGCATTAGTACGAAGTCTTGGTCAACAATAGTGACACCCACATTATTCGCGTACCCTTGAACCGAGTCGTACGTAGGTAGTCTTCCAGGGCGTTGACTTCTGTGAAGATCCAATCTGCGTAGTTTGGTTTATCAGTCTCGAAGTCTCGGTTGCTAAATGGTTCGCTTCACCTTTAACCCCAACTTCAATCAACTTGATCTGCAATTGATCGTCAGGAACCAGTGTACGCTCAGAGTTACTGTGAAGCAAGTGTTCGAAATGGGCCGTATCGTAGACGTACGGATCGCAAGGCTGGTCGGCTAAGCACAGTGGACGAGGAGTAGCAGCCATACTGCAAACAGTAACGACAATGATGCACGGATCGCTGAGAGCAACGACGTAACGTGATTGAATGACGCAACAGTGCTGAGCGTTATTTAGGTAAGATCATATCCATTATAAGTGAAGCGGTTCAATCACTGGTCAGCCTATCCCATTCGTCACCGGTCCTTCGCAGCCACAATGTTCAGCGGGAGAACAGGGCACTTCCAGCTGATCATGTATTGCTGCTGCGCCTCCGTATCGTGTGACATCCTTTGTCGCATCCTGTTTCTGCCTACGGAGTATCAATCGACGAAAAGGCCTTGATTCGGCGTCCTAGCGCTTTGGCTCTCCTCCTGCAGCTTATCGAGCTCATCCTTGTTCAGTCAGCATCACGTCGGCGAGCAGGACCGGGAAACTATGGGTACTTTGGTCAAATGTCGCAAGGCTGTGAAAGAGATTCTGTTGTCTCGAGCCAACTTTGGATAGTCAGTATGGATCCGGCCGCCAGTTTGAGGCAAACGGACTTTGAGCTTCCATTGAGCACCGAACTCATCTTTTCTGGATTCCACATAGTCCACTAAGATACTGCTTCGGATATATCTGTACGCATTTAGCCCTGTGGAATGCAATCGTACCAAAACTCTCGTACCTTCCACTGATTACTTGGATCTTGTACTCCTCGGTTGCGGAATCTGCCATGGCACATGCACGTAGCCGTCGAGTGTGCCTGGGCGAAGGCGAGATAGCTGATATGCCTCTGCTATCAGTTGATTCGATTTGCTTTTAAGCTGCCAAATGGGCGGTGCTGGCTCAAAGCAATGAGGCGCAAAGGCTGAGAGGCCTCTTGGTGACTCAGTGAGAGCAAATGGCCAGAAAAGTGGAGTGATATCGCCTAAGGCAGCTATGGGCGGACTCCCAAAGTCCTCCAGCCAAATATTGAGATCAAGGTGGGCTGCATAGTATGGCTCGATCCGATGGTTCGAGCTGGTGGGGGCTGAGCGCGCGGCACATCCTGGAGCAGGCACAGGCGAGCCCTTCGTGTGTGGCTCGGTTATTCTCCATATACCATTCGCTATCATGTTAAACCAAAGTCTGCCTCTCGCAAAGGCAGGTGCATGTCAAGATACTAAAGAACTACTTGTACGCTCGTTCGTCCGGCATCCTTGAAGTGAGACTTGGATTACCCTGGACTCTACAACAGTGGCTTGCGATTACGCAGAAGACACTGAGCACTTCCAAGTTGGACTTCCCAAGAGCCAGATTCGACAGATCCGGGCTCCAATATTGGAAACTGCTTGTCATCCATTCAAACGTCACCGACTACAAGGACGAGTCTGTCTCAACCGGCCGTTTACATTATGTCTTACAACCATCACGCAACCGGCAACTTATGCGTAGATGGCCACAAAGGAACTCGCTCTCGTGGTCCCGTCGCAAATGCTTCATCAACTCGCGCAGCATCAGCTCCAGGGCAGCGCAACGGTGACCTCATTCCAGGACCTAGCTCTAGGCAAAGATCGTTCGATGGAACCTCTCAAGCGACGGCTGTATCCAGAGAAGTAGGGAGCACTGGCACCAAAGCCCACACTGCGAACGTACCAGATCCCGAGCAGGGCAACCCTCGTACCGAAACCCACAGTACCAACGTACCAGATCCCGAACAGGGAAACCCTCGTACCGACTCAAATAATACGCACAACAGTCTGCAGCGTCCAGATCTTGGTGACTTCAACGAGAGAGCCTTGGCGGCACCGCGGTCCAATCTTACCATACTAGACGTTGCGGCGCTGATTCTAAACAAACAGATCGGTACTGGCATTTTCACAACTCCAGGAGTGGTCTTACTCTCGACCAGATCAAAAGAATTGAGCATCGCCTTGTGGACCGTCGGTGGCCTCTGGACGTTGATGTTCCTCCTCGTTTACCTCGAGTTCGGGAACGCTCTACCGTACAACGGCGGCGAACTTGTCTATCTGGATGAGATATACCGCCGTCCCGAACTCATGGCTACGATCGTGTTCTCGGGCTTTTTCCTCATGCTCGCCAACTCCTATGGGAATTCAGTGCAGTTCGCTAAACATATCCTTATCTCAACCTTGCCGCATCCGGAAGACAGCCACGAGCTCGACCCGCGCTTGATTCGATATATTGCTATCTCGGTCGTCACCTTCATATGCTTGATCCATTGGTTCTCCAGCAGAGCGGGCCTGTTCCTGAACAAGCTTGTCGCATGGTACAAGATTTTTTTACTCTTGGCAATGTTTATCGCTGGAATGGTTTACACCAAAAAGAATGGCTCGCAGTGGCAGGATACGGGCGATCGAGGGGCCTCCGATGGCATGGCGGGCATGGTGCTGATATTTTACTCCTATCAAGGCTGGGAGAACGCAAATTACGTGGCTGGCGAGATCCGTGCCTCCCAAGGTCGCACATCTAAAAAGACGCTCAACGTTGGGGCTATCTTAGGTGTTAGTACCGTATGGATCCTCTACATCCTTGTCACGGTTGCCTCATACAATGTCCTCGATTACGATACACTCACAGGGCCCAACAACGATCTTGTGACTGCGACTCGCTTTGCGCCGCGGGTCTTCGGAGCCTTAGGTGGTTTCGAGATATGCATAGCTATGTCAGCCTTTGGCAATATCGTGGCAGTCACGTATACAGCTTCGAAAGTCAAGCAGTCGATCGCCATCCAACGCATCTTACCGTTTTGGCGATACCTTCAACGGGATGAAAAGACACCCAAAGGCGCCCTTGTCCTGCATTGGATCACGTCCGTCATCTTCATCGCAGCCGCACCGACTAGTTCCGATGGCTACAGCTTCGCCATTGGACTCTACACCTATGGTCACATACTGATCACGATATTCGTTACGCTGGGTTTACTGAAGCTCGAGAAGCGCATGCGTTCGCTCCCCAACCACCGAAACTACCGCCTCACCTTCTTGCGCTGGAAGCCCCTGCTCTACATTGGGACCTTTCTTTTCGCCATCGGTAACCTCCTCATCCTCGTCTTCGCTGGCAAGACAAGCAAGGTAGGCCGAATTCCGCGCTGGTGGTGGCCCATCACCATTTTCATCGTTTTCTTTGCCAGCTTCGTCTATTGGGCGGGCATGTACATCTTGCAGCGTCCGACAAGCTCCGTGAACAGATCGACGGGAGAGTCCAAGATGGTCGGTGAATTGGTAGGGCTTAAGGTGCTCGTATGCTACAGGGAAACAAATAATATACCGCCTGAACTTGAGAGGGATATAAATGAGGCATTGACGGTGAAAGTCGATGGGAGTGGGAGGAGGGTAATTGTGAAGACGAGCGGGTGGTTGAGGGGAGTGGGAAAGTGGTATGATGGCGTTAAGAATTTCCTCGACAGATTTCTGTTCTGATGTTATCGTATGCGACGTCAAGGTGTGTATTATCAGGGTTATAATGTACACTGGTTGCGAAATCGACATAGGCAACACTGCATCTATCTATGGTATAATGACGAGATCGCGAATATGCGTAACTGGTCGCCTCCACGTCTAGGAAGACAGTAAGAGTATATCGACTGAGGTACCTGGTGGGTTCAACAAACTTGCAACCTCAGAAGGGTCTATGTGGTGAATCAGAGCTCTGCGCACACTACTTACTCGTGGACCGTGGTGAAGTGAAGCTCTGCGGACCTAGGTGCTAGTTTACGCAGGAATTACCGGCTTCTTCGCCTGCAGATGGCTCACTGAAGTTAAGAGAAAGGCGGCAGAGGTGGTGTGGCGCGGGTGCATACCTAGGTACCTCAGGTTTTCGTCGAGCTTTAACCGCCGGATGGATACCGTATTACCTGACGAATAGGACCTTTACTAACCTGAATGCGGTATGGACTATTCGTCAGGTAATACGGTACCTTTTCATGCATGAGATGTCTTTTCTGAGAGGTTTCTGAAACACAAGTCCTTGTACATCTGGACAACCGCCGGCTCGTGGGACCGATCGATCTACCCCTGAGGGTTATTCCATGCCGAGCACCGGCTTCCGCGGCAAGAACTCGGGAAACGTCCGTGCGCTCCCTGGAACCCGGTCACATCCTTCACCGTTGACAACGACACCAGTAGAGTATCATCACAACGTTCAAAGCGTGATGCTCGACGTGGGCGACGTAACGCCCTCATACACAGTACAACCACTATTTCAGGCTGTAGCCTCTCACACAAAAATGAGCTCGCACATTACTTGATCACCTAGGTATGCGCCTTGCCCCTCCGCTCATTTCCACTTTGTGCCAAGCCTGCGGGATAATCGAACATTTTCGACACCACTACTCAGTTCCTTTCTGGACGGTAACACATGGCGTCTTCTACTACCGAACCGAGATGATGTTTCTCCATGGTCATACCACGTTGTTTGGGGTTGAGACGTCACTTTTCATTGAAGTCATGCTCATAGGAGATATATGCAGCTAAACGCTTTGAAAAACAACAAGGCCATGTATTGCATACAGAGCGGACACAGAAAACCACGCCTAGGCTGCAGGACGTCGAGCGTTGCAAGGGGGCCTTCCGCCGGACGACCCGAAGGGATGCCCTCGCGGCCTCGCCCGTGTTTCACGTGTCCTGAATCAAGAGCCCGTTGTTCTTGCACCTAGAACAGATCGCCACAGGGTATGTTGCTGAACCCAACGCCGCACGGAATCCTTTTTCTCAAAACCGGTAAAGCTTAGGCTTCATCTGTCACGCGAACCTTATTTCCACCCGCGCGCCCGCAGTCTAACGGCGGCTCTAGGCTGGGAACAAGATGACATATGCACGACTAACCGCCAGCGTTCCTAGTGGCTGTTTTAGTCAAAGCACTCGGGCGTCATGTAATCACCAAGCGAGATGGCCTTGTCTCCAGAAGCGTATTTTTACGCATTTCATGAAACTGTTGGTATAAAGAGGTCGGGAACCCTAATTGTTTGACGGACACGCTTGACGCTCAACACACTCGTTCTTAACCACGTTCTTTTCTAGTCTTTGACTTGTCCTATCTCTACCTTCGTCGTTCTCTTCGCCGATTCACTCTTTTCAAACCAGCAAGCACTCAATCAACCGAATAAAGATATCCAAAATCCGTATCCGAAAAAACATGAAGGCCTCCATCTTCGCTCTCGCTGTCGCTAGCGGCGCCCAGCTCGCCGCGGCCCACACGACCGTCTACAACATCCTCGTCAACGGAAAGGACCAAGGTCTTGGAAACGTGCAGGGCGGATACATCGACTCGCCGCCCAACAACAACCCCGTTGTCGATGTCACCTCCAAGGCCATGGAGTGCAACGTAGCCAACATCAAGGCATCCAGGTCCGTGGCCGTCAACGGCGGTGACGAAATCACCGTCGAATGGCACCACAACAGCAACGCCGCCAGCGACGACATCATCGACGGCTCGCACAAGGGCCCCATCACCGTCTATCTCTCCAAAGCCGGCGCGACCAAGTCGTGGACCAAGATCGCCGAGGACGGCTGGGACGGCAAGTCGTGGGCCGTCGACAAGCTCATCGCCGGAAGCTACACTGGCAAGCCCGGCCAACACAAGTTCAAGCTGCCCAAGGTCGCACCGGGCGAATACATCATCCGCCCGGAAATCATCGCCCTGCACGAGGGCGACCGTGTGGCAGGCGCCCAGTTCTACCAGGAGTGCATCCACGTCAAGGTCGGTGGGTCCGGCACTACCGCTCTCCCCGCTGGTGTACCGATCCCGGGCTATCTGAGCGCCAACACCCCGGGTGTCCTCTTCAACATCTACGGCGGCTTCTCCAGCTACCCGATCCCCGGCCCCAAGCTTTGGAACGGCGCTGGTGCGGCTGCACCTGCTCCTGCACCTGCTGTGCCTACCACCACCGCCAAGCCTGTTGCTCGCCCTACTACGACTACTACTAAGCCGGCGCCTCGCCCTACTACCACCAAGCCCGCTGCTGCCCCAGCCAAGACGACGCTCGCCACCGTCGCTAAACCCGCACCTACCGCTGGCGGTGCCGTTGCGCAAAAGTATGCTCAGTGCGGTGGCATTGGGTTCAAGGGACCGACCAAGTGCGCGTCCGGATCCAAGTGCGTAAAGCAGAATGATTGGTACTCGCAGTGCGTCTAGACTTGCCCTTAGGTATACCTCGCGCGATGATGTGGATAGTAAGAGGTTCTTCTTCGTCGGTTTTTTTTCTGGCATATAGGGTGTTTCGGGTTGGTGAAAATATGATTCGCGTATATACTATTTGTTTAAGTGTTTAGTGTTTAGTGGGGGAGGGGGGGGGACTTGCCTGCGAAGAGTGACTTGAGTTGTCGCTCCTTTTTTTTCTATTCGATTCTGGTGTATATATATGGTCAAATCCTTCACGAAAACGAATATGCATTCGGTTGTTTTCTCAAAGGCTTTGGATTCTTTGAAGTGGTGCATCCCAATTCCCACAAACGCAGTAAGTATAGTTTTTTTTTGGTCGTGCATCACAACAAACAAACAAACAAACAAACAGTAAGTTGCCATGACATGACCCAAGCATTACGCCTTTTTTTGGTTATCTTTACAATACGCGTGCCCTAACCTAGGATATATACAGAAAGAAGTAAAAAGGAATAGTGCAGTAGATGCTAATAGGAGAAAAGAAAAGTTGTACAAAAACCCTCCACCGCCCATTTGGTCGTTACAAATCAGGATTAGGATCCAACCCTCCCCCACTGCTTCCGATTCTCCGCCTCCCAACTCATCAACATGTGACTACCATGCACGCATTCCGGCATAAAAATTTGAGAAGAAAAAAAGAAAAAATGGTGACATGAACATCTATCTTTCAATCATATGACATCGATTACCGGCGTGTCCCCACCATTCCCTCATCCATCTCTCACCATACCCCTCCTCTCCAACTCCATAGCCCCAATAATCGCACAACCAACCCCACTCCCATCCTCGGCACTCGTAATCGTAATCGGATCCACCTCCCCTCTCCATTCCAGCACCTCCCCCAACGCACTCGCCCATCTCTTCTTAAACTTGGGATGTTTATTCGCCACACTCCCATCCGCCGCAACATGACCAGCCTGGATACCTTCGTTGAGGCAAATCGCCGCAACGCCGCAGGCACAGAGGCGCGCACCACGGACGGCGATGATTTCCGCGAGCCGGCGACAGAGCTCAATGTCCGCGTCGGTGGGCTGCAGGGATAGAATGTCGGAGAGGAGGTTGCGAGTTTGGGTGAGGGAGGGGGATTCGTCGTCTTCGATTTGGGAGAGGAGGCCCGTGTCGATGGAATATGGTTGCTTCAGTGCTGTGGTGTTTTGGGTCTGGGAGGATGGGAATACGAGGCCGCGGTCCAGCAAGTCTACTAAAACCAATCTGAAAATCTCGCCTAGATACAGACCCGCTGAGAGTTTCTCAAAGGTTTGTTCGCCGGGCCGCGGACTCTCGGTGTCGATTTGCTCATCGAACTTGGTGCGTGGTAGGATGCGATGTGCGTTATCGAATGCGCCGTACTCGCAGTTGATGGCCATTTTTTCGTCGCCGGCTGCGGTGCCGTTGTGGCGTGATGCGTCGGTGATGCGCTGGTCGTTTGCGTCCAACTTTTTGATGGCGGACGTGTGGGCCATGTAGGCCGCGTTACAACCTGTGCCAAAGATCCCGCCGATAATCGTCTCCGGGTCGGTATATGCTGATGCGACCATTGCGCCGACCGTGTCGTTGATGACACAGATAAGTTCTACCGGCAACTCTCTGGCTTCCAAGTGTTTGCGTAGTTGTTGGGCGACGTCCTCGCCTTCTACACCTTTGATATCAAAACCTTTTGTCCATGTTTGTAGAATGGCGTGGTCGATGCGTCCTTGGGTTGCCGGATAGGAGAATGTGAAGCCGACTGGCATGGGCTTGTCGCTACTGTATTCCTGATCTAGGCCCTTGGACTTGACAAAGTCTTCGACCTTTTCTGCGACAAATGTCCATAGGCTGTCTGCCTCGCCTGTTTTTAACGACTGCGGGAGTGTGTATTGTTCTTGTTCAAGCGTGTGTTTTCTGGTCCCGGCTGCTTCATCGCCATGCAGTGTTACTTTGCACACCCGTAGGTTAGTGCCGCCAAGATCCAATGTCAGTATTGTACCCTTTTCTTTCCCAGACGGTAGGCTGTGGACCCAGGTGATGTTCATTGGGATGTTCTGCTTGTCTTTGGATAGTCCCTCCTCCAACTCTTTACGGAAGTATTTCACGATATCCTTGAGCTTAGATCCGGATATCCAGAATTCCTTGTCCAGTTTGGTGAGCTCATCGTCCAGTTCTTGGGGGAGGTCAGCCATTTTTTCGAGCTCGGAACGTTGGCGCCATGATGTATAGGATTCTTCGTTTATGCGCTGTTCTGCGGACATGGTCATGTCGTAATCAGGTATCTCCTAAATAGAACAACAGAAGGCGCAAGAGGGCTGCAGTGATTCTTTAGTTTTGGTTTTCGGTTGCGCGCGGCTGTTGATGAGTTTTGAAGTCCTGTGTTTACGTTCGACATCATGACATCATCCGACGCTTACCACCACCACTCCCGCTTTGGACGTGGGTGTCAACAGTAGCGAATCTGCTTGCTTGTCAAGGACTTCTTTTGTGCAAATGACGTCCGCTTGGCGTATCAGAACGGGAGTCGCATGGGTGTGGAGGTGCTCGGGCCGAAGTTTGGTAAGGTTATTGGTGCGTTGAGTGGGTCGCTAGTGGAACAAAAGGAACCGAAGAGCCATGGAAAAGGAACGAATCTTACAAAAGCAAGCTTGATGCCGATTGATAGGAACTAATAAATGATAACAGATAATATGAATGATAGGTGTTTGCGCACGCATCGTTGTTCGCACCGATGTTATCCAATCCATAACGCCGTCTATTATGCGATATTCCCAAGTATGAATCTATGCTTCGACAAATGAAATCCGGCAGGTGCCTGCGTCCAGTAAATGAATGTTCTCTAATGCGATCGGCCGACGGAAAGCAATTGACGTGCAGAGAATGCCTGATTTCGCTTCCACCACGAAGCTACACAGCGCACTTTTGCTTCTCTTGCCCGTGCTCTACCTTGGGCCCGACACTTCTTATAGCTGCAGCCGTGTCATGACCTGTAGCATGCTCCTTCTCTTCCTCAGCAGCAGCTCTCTGATTCAACAGACTCAAATACGTCTGCCACCCAATCGCAATAACGCCACCAAATATGCTCCTGTACTGTATGGGTATATATGTGAAGGAAAACGCGGTGACTGCGGGCCAGATCTTGCAGCTGTTGATCCAGCTCGTCGGTACCGTATGCTTGATGCGCTCGACTATCTCCGGGCCGGTTGCGCCGGAGAGCAGGGACTGCATGCCGAAGAAGTAGGAATTGAAGATTGGGGTGAAGAGCGCTTGGTTCACTGTGACCTGTGATACTGTCAGCAAGCGTTATAAGGGTACGGCGTAGATGACGCACCTTGGTGGTAAGGGAGAGTATCTTAGAACTGTAGTTGAAGTTGTTAGACAACCATAGGAACCACTTGTACGCTGGGATAGAGCTGAGTCCGCCGATGGCGAGCGCACGACATGTGCGAGCCCAGTCGCGGTCATCGCTCCATTGTTGGACCCAGCCCCTTTCTTCGCCCTTCTCTGAGAGTTCCTGGGTTTCCGGAGGAGTCGGTGGTTGCGTAATGCTCTGCGCTACCAGATCACCAACCAGATAGATGACCAACGAAGATACAAGCTGTGTTACATAGGGCCTCCTTTGTTGTATGCGGCCGTATGCGCGGAAGGGTTCGACTATGGGATCCAGCCAAAGCCAGCTCGGCCCAGGGATCGTTTGCATGGTCGCTGTCGCTTTGTCGCCTACAGAATGCTTCGAGCCATGATATCGGCGGCCAGCGTGCAAGGGATGGGCCCGTAAGCGTGCGCATTCGAGGTTTGACGGGGTTCCGGTGTGGTTCCGAGGCGGAAGGTTGGTTGTGCGCCGGAGGCCAACGCGGGCCCAGGCGCAGGAGGTGGCTATCATGACGGGAGTTTGTGGGCTCTCATGGGTTTGGCGAGCATCCGGCAGTCGAAAGGAAAGGAGGCATCTTCTGTTGGGCGGCGGCGTGTCCTTTGTCGCAGATCTGTCACTACTGTGATTGGGGTGCGAGCATCGGCTTTCGGGAATGGTGAAAACCAGGGTCCAGTTGCGGACATAGTTAACTAGTTAACTTAGTTACCCGGTAGCCGGCTTAGTCATCCGGGGCATTTGACTTGGTCATTTCGCTCCGTCTCATCATCAGGAAGTGTCACGGCACGAGTGCTGAGAGACATTAGTTTTGCCTAGGCCTGTGCTGTGCTTTTGAAAGACGGTTGAATTATTAACAACGCTAACATACGGTATGACCTAACTGGTTGCGACGACGTCGTCCAAGCTATGCTGCCCCACCCGCCTCGGCAATTTCTCAACACTGAGGGGAGTCCTCTAGTGAATGCTGCAACCAAACGCATCTAGTCTTTGAGCAGCACGTCTCGGCGACCGGGCTTCGTTGTTGCGCGATGTTGCCAGTCCCACGGATGGGATGGAATGGCGTTCGCTTCGGCTTGGACGGTGAAGTGCCCAATGGAACGCTCAACTGCTGTCGCTCGGAATCGTGCTCCTCGTGCTCCAGGGACTGTGCCAAGTAGTTCCTTCCAGTTTCGAGATGTTCTCCCCATCTACCCAGAATAGCTCCAAGTAGAACTTTCAGCTTTTATCAATCCGAATCCTCCTCTTCCTCCATAATTACCTCGCACTCGTCCCGGAGTTCTTGCACGCCAGCCACGTCCTTCCACTGGTCGAGTAGTTTGCTGACTTCTTCCCACTCCTTCTCCGCTTCCTCGTCCCGGTCTTGATCGATCATCTCGCGCAGCCGCCGTGGCGTATCCAGTACCCATCTGACCGTCTCCCTCTGTCTGCGCTTCTTGGCCGCCTCCGTCTCCTCTCCCTTGTCCTGCTCTACCCGTATCTCGATGCCCAGTCCTTGCGCTTTCGATTGGTGATTGTCCTGCAATGAGGATGATAATGTAGCTGCCGTTTCGGCGATGTGTGCTATAGCAGGACCAAGCGTATGTGTAGTAGGCGCGAGGGGGTCCATGTTGCCGCGCATGCGCCGAATGGTGCTGGTGGCCGAGAGCAGTTTGGAGTAGTTGTCGTAGACGAGGGATTTGCGGTCGCTGTCCAGATTCCGGATCTCTGTACCGCCGTTAGCTGCGTCGATGTGGCTGTAGTCAGACACAACGTACGAGACACCAAATCCGCCTCCACCTTGAGCACGCCCTTCAAGCTCTCCCTCGCAAGCAAGGTCTCGACAAAGGCGTCGGCATTGAAGTCGGCAGCATCGAGCTCCGTCAGCGTCTCGTCTTCCTCGGGACCTAATCCCGTGGTCGTGAATGGTTCCGGGATCTTGGCGTCTGCAGCGGCATCTTTGGAGGCTTTGAGGCCGTAGAATTCGCGGAGGGCGGCGCGGTTGCGGCGGGCGGGCGGGGGTGCGCGGTGCGACGAGCTACTGTCGATGGAGGTGCGGGTTAGGGAGGGGCTGCGAATTGAACTGCTGGCGCGGGGCGAGGCTATCGTCGACATATTGGAATGCGCAGTATCAGTAGACTAGAGTAGATACGAATGAGGTTGGTGCGAGGTTCATGTGAAGAGCCGAGGCGGCGCGTCGCGTCCCACACAGACTTTGTTCAACACCAAACAAGCTCGAGATTCAGAAGAGCCTGTTCAATGCACCACGGCCATGGCAGCTACTATGGCAGCGGAACTAACGCAGCACCTCAACGCCAGACATCTCTATCCTACCGCGTCATGGCTGCAGACCTTCCTCTCCACAACCCGGCCCATCACGCCGCTCCCCGCAATCAAGCAGACAGCCCTTTTCCGCCTGCTCGCGTCCGACATCACCACTACGCTGAAGCAGCCAGCAGCCTCGGTATTCCCCTCCGACGTACTCAAGGGCACCATTAAGTCCCGCATCGTCACCGGCCCAGTCGTCTGCCAAGTGCTCGACATTGAGGACATCGGACACTCGCGCTGGTCACAGGTCGAGTCCATCGAGGCGAAAGAGCGCGGCGAAACGACCAAAGGCCGCGAGATTGTGCGCGTGGTGGAGCAGGAGAACGAGGGCACTGCGGATGCGGCTAGCCCCGTGCAGAGCAAAGGGCCATTTAAACTACTGCTGCAAGATGCGAAAGGCTTGAAGATTTACGCCTTTGACTTGAGGGGCATCGACGGGCTCAGTACAAACATGGCCATGGGCGTCAAGCTTGTTTTGAGGAACGTCGACGTGAGAAGAGGCGTGGTCATGCTTGAGCCGGGCTGCGTGCAGGTGGTGGGTGGAAAGCTGGACGCGCTCGACAAGGCGTGGAAACAGGGTAGGAAGGAGAGACTGATGGCCGCTGCCAGAACCGTCAACACTCTCGCCTGATGCTCTCTTTCTCCCTTCAAACTGCCATTTCTTACCATACTATCCGGCATCTCTCCTTGATGGTGATAACACAGAAGGACGACTATGGTGTCTGCGCCACGAGAACGGGTTACACACGATCCGAACCATTTAGTGGGTAGTCTAGACCCTCAAGGCCGGCTATCAATGCTTCGATGGGCAATTTTCCTTCCGAACAGAGAAGGTCGCGTCTTAGGGTGTTATGCACGTACGCCCTCTTTGTATTACAGAAGAAGTGCACACCACCGCAAAGGCCTCTGTGATATTTCTATCTCTCACAGATACTGCATCGTTTTGGTGTAGACATTGAGATAGAATACTCGCGCTTGTCTTGCACGTTCTTCGCAGCTCGAGGGGACGCTGCGCCTCTGACGAGCAGATCCCCCAAAGCAAAAGCGATTTCTGGCGACGATGATTTTCAGGGTTCAGTTCAGGGTTCGGCGCTATTATCCACCCCGCGTCTCGGCGATTCCCAATCATCTGAACACGCGATAGCCAGACCGCGCTGAGTGAGCCGATGACGTAGGAACGCGCATCCTTTGGCCAGGACCTCCTCTATATAACTAGCACGGCACGCTACTCCGCGGGATGCAAGCAAACCCAAACGTCAGAGTATCATCACAACAAAAAATAATCTCTTGTTTTCCACTACTACTTGTCGACTAGCGAATCACAGCAATCATGGTTACTACTACCGACCATACAGCACAGTTTCAGGGTACGTTTCGTTTCCTGTCACTGGCGGGGAAACCGAGACGATGGAACAGGATTTAGCGTGCATGTACTGATGTAACATATCGCAGAGCCGCCTCCCGTAACCGAAGTTCGAAAGTCTACGAGCACCTCCACGACGACCAAATCCAGCATCGACAGCCAATTCCAAGGTCCGTATCCCAACCTCGACCTACTCCTCACGTGCAAACAAACAAATCCACTTGTCAGCCTACATGTTACGATTTTCCAAGATACAGACCATACTAAACAACACACCACAGAACCCATTTCCCCACCCGTTTCCACCGAAGAAACCTCAACCGACGGCGGCGCACTGCACAAGTCGACGACGGAAAAACTCAAGGATGCGGTCAAGAAGCCGTTTAATGGTTCTTCCGAGACGACGGAGGAGAGAGATACGCTAGGACACAAGCGCATCACTTCTCCGGAAATGGCGGCCGCGAACGAGGTGCTGGCGGCTAAGGACTTGAAATCGCCGTAGCGTGGATGGGATGGGTTGGGGTGGTTGTGCCCTGAGTAATGATGGTTGGCAAGTTCGTGCGCAGATAGAGAAGCGAATGTGCGGTCGCGATAGCTTGTCAGGAGAAGAGGAAGGGGACTATATCATGGTTTGGGGGGATCGGTTGTTCAATAAGCATGCAACACGCATGGAGTATGGCGTCCTTTTCAAGTAGTAAATTTGATGTGTTTTGAAGATGGCGTACATCTCTCTATCTGTGTTTTAGATCATACGCCGAAGCGTGTTTCGTGGTGAAAAGACAGGAGAAAATTGGTCGGAAACGCTTGTCAGCATATCACAGTTCTAATAAGTAGCATCATTCAAATCAAGTTAATCAGTACTGTTTCCATACAAGAAGAAGAAGAAGATGAGTATGCCTTGTCATGCTAGGAGTAAAAAAGCGGGTATAAATATATCGACAGACGAAAAGAAGAACGATAAAAAAAAAACAATCATGCATCCATCTCCTACGTTGCTCCTCAACCCACCACCACACATCCACCCACGCATCACTCCCACAACGCCGTCTGATCAAGATACAAATCACACTCATGCGGATGCTGCAGACAAAACTTGGGCATCAACGGACTCGCCATAACGCCCACAGCGACAAGGTACTCCCTAAAATTGAGGATCCTCTGCGTAAGCTCCGTAGTCCTCTTGTTGCCATTCGCATCGCGATTACCGCTCCAGACGAGCTCAGCGAGGGCAGCAGCGCGGGGCCACATTTTCTGGCTAATGACTACACTGTCGACTTGCTCGCTCCACAGGGGCGCAATAGCGCCTTGAACGAGGCCCTTTTGCTGGGCGGTGAGGCCCTGCGTGAAGTCAAAGTTGTAGATGCGCTGCCAGGTCTTGTAGGGGGCGCACCAGGAGCCGCCGCCGGCGCCCCAGTTGAAGTTGGGGGTGCCGTCCGTGGCGTTGGGGTTGATCATGACGTTGTAGCGGGGATCGTTGGAGACCCAGCCGCCGTAGCCGCAGTCGAGGTACATGAAGTCGGAGCTGGAGACGATGACGCGGTAGCCCTGGCTGGTCAGGTTGGAAATGTGGTCCAGTCCGTTGTTCCACGCTTGCAGGACCACGTCTTTGGGCACGTTGCCGGTGGCGGCGACGCTGGCCGAGAGCAGCACGTCTTCCCACATGACAAAGGTTTTGTTGGCTTGGGCGCGGAAGTTGGGCAGCGCGCGGTCGACCCAGACTTGGTAGAGGTCGCCCATTGATTTGCCCGAGTTGAAGAAGGCGAGCGCGAGGCTGGAGAAGTTGTTGCAGTTTAGGAAGAGTTCGTCGCCGCCGATGTGGAACCAGTTGTCTGGGAAGATCTGCGTCATTTCTTTGTACACTTTGGCCGTGACCTCGTATGTCTTGTTGTTGAGGATGTCGAGCTGGCCTGGGTTGGGCTCTACGGCCGTGTGTAGCGGCCAGTTATCGTTGGACCACCAGCTGTCCTGGCAGGTGAGGATGTCTTGGTCGATTTGGCCCCAGCCCGAGTTGGCGTGGCCCGGCATGTCGATTTCGGGGATGATGCGAATGCCGCGGGCCGCCGCGTACGCGACAATGTCTTTCAGTGTGTCTTGGCTGAAGACCTCGTTGTCTGAGTAGGCGTCCTCGGTCATCTCCGGGTAGGCGTTGATTTCTACGGGCCAGGATTGCGAGTCGACGAGGTGCCAGTGCAGGACGTTGAGCTTGGAGAGGGACATGCCGTCGATTTGCTCCAAGATCTTGGCCTTGGAAATGTAGTTGCGGCCCGTGTCGATCATGATTCCGCGCACGGGGTAGAGCGGCTTGTCTTTGATGCTGACGGGCTGCTCGATGATAATGTTGCCCCTGCCATCATTGATGACCATCTGCTGGAGAGTGGTGAGGGCGTGGAGGGCGCCATAGACAGTCTGAGAGGTGATATCGATGCAATCAGATCCAGATTTGAGGTCCAGGGTGTACGACTCGTCGACGCCATGCTGAAGCTGAGCGTGCGTGTTGGCGACATCAATCTTGACCTTGGTAACCGAAGACGTGCAGTTGCCGGTTCCATACTGTCTCTTTCTCCGGGACGCCGTACCCGTAGGCGTCGGGAAGGGCTCGAACGAAGTGACCGGGGCTTCTGTGGCTGCGGGAATCCATTTCAGCTCTCGGATAGTCTTGGTGACACGGTTGAAGGCGTCCGAGAGCACCTCGTGGTCTGGCGCCTCAAGAGTAACAGCGCCGAAAGAGAAGCATCCAGACTTGCCCCAGGTAATGTCCGCCGGCTTAGGAAGAGGATTTGCAGCAACAGCCTCAGCGTGTCCAGCGAATAGCGCCGACGCAGTGACCACGGAGGCCAGTAAGAGGTCGCGCATTTTCTTGGTTGTAGTACCGATCTTGGGAAGCGAGAGGAAGGATAGGTAAGTTTCGAAACAGATGGGAATGCAGAGTCTATAAAAAAGATCGGGAGGGCCCTTGACTCTAGTATATATGTGAAACTAACGGACAGCGAGAGATATAGACCTCTGACCAGGCAGCGTAGGCCACGGAAAAGTCAAAGGGTATTTTAAGCCGTTGGTCGCACAGGGATCGACAGGTTCAGCTCTCCGCCCGGTTGGATAATTACCCGACGCGGCTAGCCTCCTCACTTTCACGGTCCACGGAGCAGGGAGCATGCCCGGAGGCCCCTCGACGTGAGATAGGCCAGTACGTACTCAGCCTTGCTACATGGCTCGCCCTTGAGCCTCTCCGCTGCAACCACGCTTGTCACCCCGTCCTGTGGCTTCTCTCCTGCTGTAACGTACCCCTCTTCGACTCGCATCTTGCACTGCTATACGAATTTCTGCAATGCCACAGTCTTCTCCATGTTGCAGCTCTTTCCAGCAGCCACGGTAACCCTATTTGCTAGAGGACTGCCCCCGGTGATCTTGGCTCATGCTTTCCCGGGGTGAAATTGGACGTCCCCACCACCCGCAGATCGGCCCTTTCGCGCCAAAACTAACGGCTGTCACCCCAACATGCACGTCTCGTGTTACCCTACTCCACCTGCCTCTCTCGGCCTGTCGCGATGTCTAGAATCTGGATGTCCAATTTCCAGAGGGCACGCGCATGTTGGGGGTCTGGTGACAGGAAAACGACTGCTCTGGTCGAAAAGGGCGTCTATGGTAAGGGTAAAAGAAGGGGGGAGTGAACTGACGTACGACGCGTTCCTCGGAGATTTGGTAGTGTCATCCACGAAGGAAGCTGGGCGCTGTCCGCCCCCTTCCGAGCCTGTGCAGACACGGGCTCACGGGCTGAAGCTGCGAGGACAGCGAATACTCGGCTATCGACAGATCTCATGCAACAGCGCAAATGCGGGTAGCACATCAAAGACATTCAATTATTTACTAGGAAAATGTAGTTATGGGGCGTAGCGGCATCCACGAGTATTTTGAGCGCTGCTACGCCACTCTATGCACACGCGGTTAGGTAAGCTTCAGCTTCTTCCCAATGCAACGTCCATATCCAGCACTAGCACTGCTGCGGCTCCTTTGAAGGATGGCGTTGGACGGTTGGCTCAGCCCTCGCCGTTTGTTCTTTTGGTTTCAGATAGACCTAGGTGTAAGATTTACACCCGGATCCGAATGGGGCGTATTCAAACATAAAGGGTAATTTCGATCCACGAGGCTGCGTGTTCAATAATCCAACAGACTCAGAGTATGCAGGTACACATCCTTACACATCCTCACAGCGTTATATTACACACAAGGTATTCCGGGCCAGCTTTTCAAACTAAGTACCAACAAGGGAAACGCTGGGAGCTGCAGCACCGTCATCCTGAGGCGCAGCAACCTCTACCGTAGCATTCTCGCGATGCCTTTTTGGCTTGATCGCATCCCAGTCCGGCGCAGGCATACTCAGCAGCCTGCAAACGTCTTTCCTCCTGTGTCTGAAGTCGTCATACAAGCCATTCCATATCCTCCTTTCCGCACAAGTCCCCTCGTGGCTACCCCCGCAATCGGGCTGCATCTCGGCCACTCCCTCCTGCGGCAACATGAACCACGGTGGCGGCAACGGCCAGTCGCTAAATTTGATGAGCTTTGCCTCCTTGTAGACCTTGTCGGGGTCCCATGTCTCGTTGGCGTCGCCCAAGTAGTCCGAATGATCGTGACGCCGGAACTCGGCCGTACGAAGGGCGTAAGGCCGATGCGGGAGCACCAACGCGCTGTCCTCGTAGCGCTCGTTTAGGATTTCCATATCAAATCTATGCGCCTTGACAAGCATGCTGTCACCGCCCCCTTCCAAGCGGCTCTTGAAAGCCTCGAACTCGTCCATACTAGGTCTAATGACCATGAGCATGGTTGCCAACGGCCACGGTTTGCTGTCGGTCCAATATGCGCGCGGCATTGCTATCGGCGTTTGGGGCAGGAGGAAGAGCTCGTCAAGGGAGTCAAGGAGCGTGATGTCCGATTCTAGCGCGATTACGCGGTCGTAGTATCCCAGGGAGAAGGCCATGAACTTGGTCACCGTCTCGTCCCATACCCAGTCACCTGCAACACCGTTAGTGATGCCCTGCAGTGTCGTACCGTGCAGAGCGAGGGGCGGGTATATTGGTGTAACACATGCCTTTGGTGGTGCGCCCTGCGACCTGAAGTGGTTTGACAGGATGAAGCTTGGCTTTGTACCTGTCGCGCGCCACACCCAGCAGTTGGCTGTCTCGATCTCTCATGCTCTCTACTGTCGTGTCCCAGTGCTCTGGGTAGAACAGGACGCGGTCTGCCTTGCTGCCGAATCGAGCGAGCGCGTCGAGAAGCATGACGGCGTGGCAAAGTGCCGTGCTGTCGGTCGTATACAGGCTGTATGCATAGTTGGACCAGTTGATCTTCAAGACATCGCCCGTCTGAGGTGGCGCCTTGCGCGATGGGTACAGCACCCAGCAGACGAATATGAAGCCGATGAAGTAGTAGGCGTAGCGGCGGCGGAGGCGGAAAGCGGGCAACTCAGTCTCTCGTGCAAATCGCGGGAGCTCGTCTGATTCCCGTCGATGCATCGTATGGCTGATGTGGGCGTGGTGCTGACATTTCGAGGCGTCTGCGGAGGGTTGGTCAAATGTTGGAGATCGGTGGACGTGACATCGCATCGCGGAGTTAAGCTGGCGGATCTCCGACATCTAGACGCATCGCCTTCACATACGCTATTCGAGTGAACAAATTCGGATTTCTCAAAGTGCCGCGATTTCAGACTCATAGGTCTCCCAAGCCTACCTGGTCATACTCGAATAGGCCATTGGACGCCATGGTACAGCCCGATCAGCACATGACGTCTGTTCAACCCCTGCAAGAAGTGTGGTCACATAAATATAAAGAAGCCGTCACAGAGTCGACGAGACGTGATATCATTGCCATATACCAGAGTCACTTTTGTAATGTGGTATCAGACACCCAAACGCCGTAGCCGTGCAAACCCGCTAGCCCCGCAACGTGAGCCTAAGGGGAGAAAGTACATCCTCATTCAGCTATGTAGCACCCTCTATGGCATGTATCATTCCGTCATGATCGTCCAACACCCGTGTGCAATTGTTTACTCCTCGGGAACTATATGTCGTCAGCGATGTACCAAGATGCGGGGCGCGCAATGGAAAACATACTCTCGATCTCACCAGCCTTTATGTCGTCCGAGATGTCCTTGGGGCTGCGGCCGTCAATCTTGCAGCCAGTGCTGAAAGCAGTTCCAACAATCTCCAGGACAGTGCCCTTCAGGTCCTTGGCCATGGACTTGAACCTCATGGTGCGGGCAATGTTGATGATCTCATCGAGAGGAATGCTCTTGGTGTGCTTGATGTTCTTCTCCTTCTTGCGGTCTCGGGGAGGCTCCTTAAGGGCCTTGATGACGAGCGACGAAGCGGAGGGAACGACCGAGACGGCGGCTTGACGGTTTTGGATGGTCAACTTGACAGTGACACGGAGACCCTTCCAGTCACCAGTGGCCTTGGCGATATCTTCACCGACCTCTACAGGATGTGTCAGTTCTAGCGCTCGGTTTTTGACCTTCGACGTGCTCTCGTTCGAGCTAGGGTAGACGTACTCTTTGGCGACAGACCGAGAGGACCAATCTTGGGCGCAAGAGCTGAACTAGCACCGACCTCACCACCTAGGACATGTAAGCACGGTCCTGCAAAAATCGTGTCTCTTCGTCACATACCAGTCGCACGGAGGTGGATAACCTTGACTTCGGAGGGATCGAATTTGGGAGCCGGAAGGAAGTTAATAAATGTCCGTAATGTTGTAAGCCTAGCTGTCCGGAGGAGCTCGTTCTCTCGAAACACCAGGCCTAGGGCCTAGCTTTCAGAGGAAGCTTGAGCTCCTCCGTAAAAGCCGACCAGAAGGATGATACTCACGCATGGCTAGTGAGTGAGGTAGTCAATCTTTTCTGGGTCTGAAAAATGACTGCCGTGAATATTGGCTCTGCAAAAAAGGTTGTTAGCCTCGGTACAGCCAGTATTTCGAATGGGGGGATTGATGCGTTATATCGCTGCGTATAATGGCGCTCGAGGAAAGGGGTAGCAAACCTTTTGCCGGGAAGGACTGGACGAAGTGCGGTTGAAGGACTGTCGTGAAGTGAGCGAAAAGTCGTGTTCGACAAAGTGGGATGCGGAAAGTTCGAAAGCGGGCATCGAAGCGAGCCTTGGCGGTGCGTTCCCAATTGGCGATAGTAACTGTGCCACCAGCACTCCACGCCTGCATAGTTTGCCAGCTTCTATCGCAGTACTGTCTTTGTCTTAACCGCCCAGATAATTGAACTCTGATTATCGTTGCCTTCCTCTCTATCATAAGCTAGACTTTCCAAGTACGATGAAGGAGTCAACTCAGCTCACTCCTCTTCTGTCCTTTCAACATGAACGTCGCAACCAATCAACATCTGAAAAATGGTACAGGCTTACGAAGATCCGGCAACCTTCAATTTGTGTATATTCTACGGCGAACTGCGCATCCACTTCACACTTCTGTTGATACCAAACAGCGCGATGCGTTGCATAACGGACAGCAGCGTCCCGTCACAAACATCATACGCTTCACCAGACTGGCAATCAAATGGTCGCCTATAAAGACCAACAACAGCAGGAAACAGGTCTGAACAACTTCTCTGCCTTGCCTTAAACCAAGCATAGACGCGACAAACGTTGCTGTCCAAAATACTACTTTCAGCCATGGTCTTCCAACCTCACTACAACCACTTACGCAAATGCTGCAAGAAGACATGGCATCCGAGAATCCAGCCAGACTCTCCAGTGTGTTTTTAAAGCCGGCTTGCGTCGACGAACGCTGACATTCATCGAGGCTCCGGCTATAGACAAACATACCATGACGACGGAAGACGACGCAGAGACGCCTCCACATTCCCACGAGACCTCAACAGAGAGTACGGAACTCGTCGCCCATGATACATTACCTACTGTCTCGGAGCCTGGCATCAGAGCAACTGAGCTCAGATGGCCACTGCCACCTTCGGAGATTCACGACGGCCGGCTGTACAAAAGTGTTGGTTAAACAAACTGGTAGATACCATACACTTGCGGAACTTTCAATGTTATGATAGAGCGAATTCGCTCTCTCACATTATTTGGCCCATCAAATTCCTATTTTACGTTTGCCCCAGTTACATTACGATACAACTTTTTTGTGTAAAGCACACTCTGATATTTCTACCTGGCATCTCTTATGATCTCGTTCCGTTAATCTTGACTCTACACGTCGGAGTAGCGGAAGTTACAAAGTAAAGAAACAACATTCAAATTCTTCATCAAACTCTGAGGACAAGGCTGACGATCGGCGATGACTTTTCACCGACATGCCCTTCGGAACAAATCCGAACGCACAAATAATGACCCAACAACAAACCCAAGAAGCCATATCAGCATCAACCGTATTTGGCATGCCGACCGCTGAGCTAGACTCGATGCGTGTCCAAAGCGGCCTCGAAGTACCCTGACGTTCCGGCCGAAGCTCCTGATGAAGGTGAATCGGCGATCGCGTGCTTCCACTGGGTAAATCTTGATTTCGGGTCCCGACAACATATTCCTTGGGTGCATGGGCTGAGAGTCAGGGCGGGGTGAAGAGGTGAAGACTTTGTATAAGATACAGCATCGTCGATCTCGGGGTTGCTAGACCCTGATCTCCGCCGGCTTGTTGTTGCTGGCGAGGTCTATCGTGGATTTCCTCTTTGGGCCGCACCCAGGATTATCCCCGGTTCTGTGGCTGTGCTATCGGAGAGCTGTGAGTTTGCTTCCATGTTCCCGTCTTCTCTTGTCACGTCTATAGCCCGGCATCACGCGATGAACCGTCACTGATAACTCCGACCCGGTAAGCCACGTACTCCCTACATCACCCTATAAAGCTCAACATAGTAACTGCGGGTGAAAGACGATTCTCGATTTAACCACCATCCCGATCATTATACTTTGAAGCTAGTCCAGGTTCCTACTCCTGCATGCGGCCTGGATACCTTTGCAACATGCCCACTCAGTATCTCTACTATCAACATCACGACATTCAAAGCCCACACTTTTTCAAAGCTAGTCACGAGAAGGCATGAAGCCTGAAACAAAAGAAGATAGCCGGACCGCACAGTGGTTATCACACTCCGTCCAATTCCTTCTTCCCAGCTGCCACCGATTGAACAAATCGTCAACACTCCACAAGCGATAGGAAACATCCAAACGCCTCCACACCGACCCCGACCACCAACCCCGAGTTCAAAAAATAAAATAAAAATATGTGCACCGTCGTCACCCTAAAGCACAGCACATGTCAACACCGCCACTGGATAAGACGTACCTGCCACCGGCATCCCCACTGCATCCTAGTCACAGAAGTTTCGCGTGAAAGAGGGGGCGAATGTTGGGAATGTGATCCCGGGCAGGGACCGCCTGAGGCCTTGTTTCCTAGGGAGGTGAGCTGGAGGAGGGTCAAGGTCAAGGTTAGGGAGAGCGCTGCTGTTAGTGTGTGAGATCCAGCGTGGAAGAAGGAGGTGGGAGCTGGTCGTTTGGGGGCTTGCTTATAGGAAAGACATGAAGAATTTCCGTGCTATCACACAGCCATGCTGCATAAAAGTCTATCAAATCACACTTCCCGGTCTACTCCCAATATTCTCCCACCGCCCTTTCTTCTACCGGCCACCCAGCCCAGCTCAACTCAACCAAGCTACCCAGAGGGGCCACCCAACATCTTCCATTGACCCAAACCACCCTAGCCCAGCCCAGCCCTCCCCCTCCTCCCTCCCCAAGTCTCTAGTCTCTCCAACAAAACAACAAAATCCATGTCGTAAATAAATCCACCCGCTCCATCTACCATATGCATTGCATGCAGGGTACGCAAAAGAAAAAGAGACGTTTGGATATACGTGCATCCCAGAACACGAGCGTGATAACCTCCCTACCATCACTGTGAAAAAATGTCCTCTCGTACATTGTTGTTCGTCGCGACGAGGGGGGGGTGGGGGGGGGTGACCTGTACGCGCGTGTCTAGCTAGGTATATTATACTTGTGCGGATGGGGATGGGGTTTGTCTGCGGGAGGGGAGCTGGGAGATGGGAAAGAAAGAAAGAAAGGGTTATTTGGTATGTGACTGAGACTGCTACGGATGCATGGTTAGCTAGGTACGGATTTGGGTGTATGGTAGGTGTGGGGTGAGGCTGGAGTGAAGTACTACTTCAAAAAACGGAGTGAAAAGCCCAGCTTAAATTTCTTTCTATTCTTCATAATCATTCATAGGTTATCTTCATTCAGATTTTCGTTTCTAGACATAACTATGTATACAAAGAAAACACGATAATTACTCATGTCCCACCATGCCATGCCATGCCATGCCCATGCGTACGTCTAGGAAAATGCAAAGAAACCCCAATGAGACAAAAGGACGAACCCCCACCCTCACACAAAACCGCAATAGCAACGGGCAAAGCAAAAAGGGACCAAAAAAAAACCCCCCAGCATAAAGTCTAAACCACGAAGAACAAAACCAAAACTACATTACTCATCTCTCAACGCTGCAACCCCGCTTGACTCCCCTCAAAATTCCTAACCTTCTGCGCATGACCAAAGTTAATCATACTGCGCATGGGATTCTTCCTCGCCGCACTAGCCATACTCGGTGTAATAGCCCGCGCAGCCACACTCCCAGTGCCGTACTGCACTTCATCAAATAAGCCATCATACTGGCCCTGCGTCAAGCTATCCTTGCGCGAAGACGACGACGCCTTGATGGGCCGGACGGTGGAAGCGTCGCTGGGTTCCGAGATGACGGACGGTTTGGAGGCGCGGGAGGAGCGGCGCGGACGCGATGAGTCTTCGTCGTCGGCCGAGTCCTGGGAGTGGGATTTGTGGGAGCGGTGGGAAGAACGGTGGGAGCGGTGGGAGTGCTTTGAGGATTTGCTGATGGACGAGGAGGCGTCGTCGTCGTTCTTTTTGCTGCGGCGACTGACTGAGGATTCGGCGTCGTCGTGCTTCTTGCTGCGGTGGCTTACCGACGATTCGGCGTCATCGTGCTTTTTGCTGCGGTGACTGCGGTGCGAGCGGTGGCTGCGGCGCGGGGAAAATCCCGCTTGCGAGATGCTGTCGCTGGGCACGACGGTGTCGAGGTCATCCTCAGTCAGCTCCTCGATGTCCAGGTCGTCGATGAAGTCATCATCATTATCCTGCTTGGACTTATCACGGCCAAGGATGCTGCTGACCATGGAAACAGCCTTAGATGGCGCCTTGGAGGGGGCCTTGGACGGTGCTTTTGATGCAGGAGCTGGTGGAGAGGGCGAAGCATCACGCCCTTCTCTACGACAACTTTTTGTGTGCGAAGTATGCCTTGAAGCATGGCTGTGCGAGGACTTGGCCTTGGATCTGCTCGAGTGATGCGAATGAACGCTACCCGTGTTACTCTCCCTCTCGACATGGTCTGGCACAAAGGACGAGATAAGGGTACTAGGTGCAGCACTGGGAGCTACGCTGTGTGCCTTTGATGTTGGGGCAGCACTCCGAGGTGGCTTTGCTGTCGATGCGACGCTTTCCGGCTTCGCTGTAGACACGGTACTCCTCGCCTTTTCGATCATCAACATCTCGGGACTTGTCAACGAGCGGTGAGCGATGCCAGGTCTGGAGCGTGCCTGGGATGGCGCGACAGAGTATGCAGGGACATATTCGATCGCACGAGGCTCCGCGATCTGCGTTGGAGGAGCGGTATACTGAGTCGGTGAGTAGTAACTAGCAGGCGCAGCCTCAATCTGCCTTGGCCCAGAACCACGAAGCACTTGGGATGCTCGAGATGGTGTGGACGAATAGGATGACTGCGCATCAATGTCCATGTTGCGGTGTACTGACTGAGGTGGATTTGGCGGTGCGGCCTCGACAGCGGGTTGTGCGGGTTGTGGGTCTTGCTGGGGTTGCTGGGGTTGGGGTGAGGCCTGAGCGAAGAAGCCGGTCGCAGCCTTGACCGCATTTTTGGCATCCATGAAGGCGCTGAAGTCCGCTTCTTTCTTCGCGCTATCATGTTCGCTCCGGACGAATGCATATGCGACGGCTGCACCTGCAGCAGCGCCAAGTAGTGTCCCGATGATCTTCTTAGCTGCTCCGTCGCCGGCATCCGATGTTGTTGTCGCTTGGGGAACGACAACGGGTGCAGACACACTTCGGGCTATACTTGGTGCTTTCGAGACAACCGATTCGGCCTTCGGCGCGACTGCAGTTGGGGCGGCTTTTGATGCGGATGTGCGAGCACTAACGACACTTCCGCCATCGCAATAGCTCTGTGAAACTGTCCTCTGCCACGTGATGACTCTGCTGTGCTCGATGACGGTTCCATCATCTCTCATGTCCGGTCCGTTTCTGTAGACGACTTCAATGCTGTTTCCGTCCAAGTCGAGTACTGCAGCGTTGAAGTGACCGTTTTCTGCACAACGAGTGGCAGGTGCTCCGTTCGGACGACCGCCAGCAGTCAATGCAGCGGTATAGAAATTACGAACCGCCGTGGTACTCGGAGCGGTGAAAGCGATATGTGCGGCGCCGGCTTTTACGCTGCCCTGCTGTCAGTTGCGGTGTACCTGATGATCCAGTTGTGGCACTCACCCAGGCGTCTCTTGGCAAAGAAAGAAATCGGCGTCTTCGATACCGAAACCAACTTGGTTACCCGACTGTCCAATGTAGCGATAGCCGAGTGGCTGAAGCGCAGAGAGAAAGAACGATGATGAACTTGGAAGATGTGATACCGTGAGACCGATGTGCGAAACGGGCATTGCTGAGCGGCGGTGAAAAAGAACAGAACGAAGGACGGACGAAGATACAGTACTAGACGAAGAAAGGAGAACGAAGAACAACAGGCCGTATACAAGCACAGAGATAGTGTGAGGTGAGAAGTGTGCAAAATGCTTGGTACGAGTGGGTGGTCAAGTACCGGTACGGCCTGGAGGTTTATATCGTGACTCCCTCTCCATGCACCGTCTCGATCCACCATGAACGGAGAGCAGGGCGTTCCATATCATTGCGGGACAGTCCATACTAGCACGCCCCACTGCTGCAGTTTAGCTATCAGGGAGGTCGTTGTCAAGATGTTGTGATGCTGCCACATGTCCTGCGTCTGCAGCTAACAAATTTGTTAATGTAAGCGAGCTGCGGTGAATTGGATTGGTTCTTGAGCTCGGCCCGGGTCCGCGAAAGGATTAAGGCCTCGCACGCCTCACACTGCCCACTGCGCTAGGTACACTGGTACAGTACATTTGGCCCTGGGTTTTCGGCCGCTTGTCGCGTGCAATTGTGTATTTGCGGTCTGGAAGCGGCCACTTGTCGCCGCAATGCACGATTGGAGATGGTGTGACGTCGATAACGGGGCAACACTGGGCAGAAGAGCCAAGATGATGCTGAATGAGGCTACATTGACAGGCATCTTGGTGAGATGTTTTAGTAGTCCTAGGAGTCGGTATTCTGTTGCTTTTTACGATGTTCGGGCGGGAGCAAGGGAGATCGGCGATGCGGCTCCCTGAAGATTACCTCCCCGTTATCCTCCCGCCGCACGCGCAACACTCGATGCGAGATGTCATGGTGCGGAAAATCCTCGGGCTAACCCCGCAAAGCATAGCGATGAACGGGTTGCTGGGAACATGCTTGCATGAGGACTTCAGGGCTCGCACAGCGACGATGACGTGAAGCATGCTTTTCATTATTGTTGTTGTTGTTGTTGTTGAGAACTAGGTTGCTGATGCTGCTGATCCTCCTGCACCTGCGTACTTCAAACCCCGAGCCCTGCGCGGAGAGCCGCGATAACCTGGAGCTCTAGCTATTTATTACCATCATAGGCTGACAGTAGCGAAACGGGAAACAAGTCCTGACCAATGACATGAACACGCACATGGCGCATACATGACTGCAGGTCGCGCCACTAAGAACAGGAAAGAAAAACAGGAGGTGCGGGGCAGGTTGAGCTGCCCCGCTTTCTTCGAAGAGAAATGATTGTTGTGCGTTGAGCCAGAGTAGTTGTTTTGTTGTAAAAAAACCTCAAGCAGACGCTCAAAATCAAATGCAGTAGCGCACAGGCGGTCGATGTTGTGATCTAAGCCATGAGCGTGTCCCGCTGCCTATAGGTTCCCATTATCTTCGATCGCTCCGTCTGTGATCCGACTCGACTATGGCGCATATGGGCTTGTTGGCGTGTCCCGCATGGATAGGTCCAACGTATGGGATTCTTCAGACTAGAAGATGTTCCACACGTCCTCGGCGGCATGGCAGAATTTGCTGCAGGCAACGCTGGCACTGAGGTTAAACTGGCTAATCGCAATGCTGTCGTCCTTGATGTGGTCCGCGAAATCGTCGTTGCCCTTGGCCATGGCGCCAACAAAGACGGCAATGCTTTCACCCTTGTTCAGGCCGCCGATGTAATCGCTGACACGTACGACCTCTGAGTCAAAACTGAGTGTGACCTTGCGGCAATTCGGCGGCAGGTGATCGGTGATGGGGTTCTTGATCACCTCGATGAGCTTTTCCTGGGACGACGTCGAGCGGATCATGTGCCTGTGCAGCAGCTGCACCATGAGGCCAGCAAAGCGCTTGAAGGTACGGGGGATGCGCACGGTGGGGCTGACCCTGATGAGCACGTTCTTGGAGGTGTGGATGTAGATCTGTAGCTTGCCCGCCTTGTTGATGGGCGAGTCTAGCAGCGTGAGCAGACACTGTGGGCGAGCGTTAGCTGACGCGCATCTCTAGCCTCCTCTTGTACGCACTTGGTGTGTGATGTCGGGCCTGGCTTCGCTGATGTCGCGCCCCATCTTGCGCATGACGCCGATGTGATCATCGCTGTTGAGCAGGTTGTACTTGTCTTCGCGGGCGCCGGGGCCGCGGCCAGTGCCATACGACGCCTTGTACGTCTCGAGTGTCGCATTGCAGAGGACGACGATCAGGCGCTGTGTATTCTTGTCCGTGGTGGGGATGGGCGCATGCTGCTCGGCGACTAGCTTGGGCAGCTCTGGTGGCGGCATCGATTGAGTTCCTGCAGGCCGCAAGGCCATGTCAGCGCTGTCCATGGTGGGCGTGGAGCGTGGAGCGTGGAGCGTCGAGGAAGGAGCGATGGTGGCACGGGGGTCTACGCTGCCGACATACTTGCGCGCTTCTTTCCCCGCTCGTCTGCGTCGCGGGAAGACGGCCGTTCTGCGTGCGCGTTGCCATCTTCTGGTTTGAGGGGAGCCATTCTTATTTCGTACGTCACAGACGGGGTTGATATACGCTCTCTTGTGGCACAGTCGGATTACTGTCTAGTCGGACGACTTCGCTTTGTTCGCGCCGTTACCTACAAGTCAGAAGTCGCAGACGCACAATACACACCAGATGGGCTCAGGTCTCTTTGGTGATATGTTTGAATAGTCCTGTAAGTGCGAGGAATGAGGAACGAGAAACGAGGGAGGATGCGTCCTACTTGTGCCCACAGTCGGTGAAAAGAGCTTTCAATGGCGTCCAATCACAGCCCAGGCCAAGCAGCCCAATTGAGTGAGAGGCCAATCAATCCATCTTGCTGCTAACGACCACCGTGCAGGAAACTATGCGGACACTTCTTGGGCTTATTACTGTGTATTGGGAAAGTGTCCGGATCATTGCCTGCAGCTGATTTGCCTTCAAATCCTGCTTGTCGTCAGCACTTGAGAGCTACCCCCGGTGTCCGCGGTACGTCCTCTTGGCGTCACGTGCCCTCTACATTTCCGAAACTGCACGTGACGCAAGGAGGAAAATCGAATCCTCCGTCGGGCCTCGGAGCTTCTGCAACGAAAGCGTCTCACCATCGTCTCTTGGCCGGCCTTGCATTTGAAACACTCACCTTATCAGACCGCCACTCCATGTCAAAGCTGTCTCTGTCTGCAATCTGAATGGCCTCTTCCGCAAACATCATGCAATGTGCCCAAAAAAGTCATGGTCAAACGAGAGCGGTTTGGCGGACGCGCCGTCTCGAATGTCCATGGCGCGGCTCCCCGGTACAGTAGGCATCCTTCAACGCTAACCCTCGCATTCCCGTGCATTCCCGCTGCTTCTGAACTCGACGTTTCTTTACTTCGTTTCTTCTACATCGCCGGCGACGTCTTTCCTTAATTCTTCTTGTGGCAGCTGGCTGTCTGCACCTTGATTGTTTTTCGCAAACCCACATCACTCCTTCGCAACTTCCATCTGCCGGACGAACGCGCACCCAAAACATCCCAAAATGGCTTTCGAGTGGCTCGCACCGATTCTCACACCAGCCGCCCTGCGCTCCGTCCAAGCAGACGGCCGGCCAGTCATCGCCTTGTTCCTCGTCATCTTCGGCCTCTCAATGTTCGGCGTGTTGATATGGTACATTCATTTCGTCACCGCCAAAATGTACCCGAAGAAGAAGGACCCGAATGCAAAGAAGGGGAAGCTCCTTGGATTTATCAAGCGGTAGTTCAGGGACGACAGGGGAGGAGAGGGTGAAAAGAGAGCACGGAAGGCCGGCTGGAAGGACACTACGGCAATCGCGACATCGACATCGAATTCCTCGTAATCTAGCGACGAGCGCACGACATTTCAAACTGCCATGGAAGACGCCAGTGCACTCAACCCATCAGAGTCAACCGCCCAGCAACCTACTTCATCGGATCTTTGAAGAAGCATGGCATCGAGTCAGGCTTGTTGTTATTATTGCGAAAAATGGAACAGGATCTGGACTTGTTGTCTATCGGGTGAACATCTTGCTGGATTTACATTCAATACATATTTTGCATCACATTGTGCTTTGGGCGACTTCTACGGATGCATCTATTTCATACTATGTCCATTCGAAGCGCATGCCGGGGAAACCCCGCTCATTTGTGGGCATCTCGACCTCTTCCAAACTATGTCGGCAGTGGGCACCAAGAGGATCGGCAGTTGTTGCCTAGTGACGTAGAACATCTCCATTTTACATCAGAACGAAGGAGCCATGAACTTGCCAGAAAATTCCAAATATTATTCCCTATCTTCAGAGTACGTTGTTGATCTCGAACTACGTGCCGACCGTCTGCTCTGCACAGCTCGTCTCGATGTCGCCTACTTTACTTGAAAGTTGACAGTACCTGCATGCACAGAAACCACACATCATGTCTTTCCAATCAAACTCAACCTCATTCCCCCTCCAAGATAAAGTCGGCAAAGTGACAGGCGCGTCTCGAGGCATCGGCGCAGGCTTGGCGTTAGAGCTGGCGCGACGAGGGGCAAAGGTCGGTCGAACATGCCAATCATTGATACCAAGACATTCACCTGCTTTACAGGTCACACTGGTCTATACCTCTCCGAGAACGGCAAGCTAGATACGGAAGTCGCATCAAACATCAAGTCCCTACACCCTCAAACAAGGCGGTGCACCCGAAAACATGTTACTGACACAAGAGAGGCTTTCGCAAACGAAAACGAAATCCTCGTTAACAATGCAGGCGTCTTGTTCGATAGGTAGACCAATCACAGAGATCACAGCAGAAGACTATGCAGCAATCTTCCATGTCAACGTCCGCGCACCCCTCCTCCTCACCCACCGCCGAGCCCTACGAAACCCCAGACAACGTCGAGAACTTCGACTACGTACTCAACAGCGTGTCGCCGCTCAACTTGATGAAGTTCTGGCAACTACCGCGGTACTCCAACCTACAAAAGCGCGCCATCGACTGTACCCTGAGGCCCTCTTCGCCAACGCCTGCAAAGTCGTCGTCCAATTCAAAACGCGCTTCTGGGAGCATCTCGACAAGCCCATCATCGGCGGCTGCACTCGTCTCTACCAGCCCAACCTCGGTCAGATCTGCTACCCAAGCTGGCAGGTAAACGCCACCGGCCCCGGAACGATGCTTGACCTCTCTTCATCGGGCTGCTGCTCCCCGTATTGCGGAAGCGGAAAGGCGACGAGAGGTATGCGCGCCCTACTCCTAGAAGCAATAGGTCCTCGTCTGATTCAACCTGCTTCTTAACAAAGGCTAGCTCTTTTCTGAAAATACTAAGACTGAGTCTTGCGACTCACGTCCTCGACTTTGAGCTTCTCATCGCGCTCTGTCTGCTTCCCGTCGTCCTCCTCATCCTCGGTGTCGTCTCCGCTACTCCACCCATTCTCCGTGTCTTGCATGATTTGAATGCCGTACTCGAAGGGTATAGAAGGCAAATCAGCAATTGGTGTGGGTGCCATAAAGGCCTCCAAGCCAGGAACAGTCGCGAGTTCGTGATAAAAGGCGCGGATTACATCGAATTTGACACGGCTGCAGTATGATAAAAAGTCGGGTTCAACGTTATGCGCCTTTGCGAATCGCTCTAGCCCACCGTTTTTTACCCAGTCCTTGTATGCTTGTAGCTCTCGTATTCGGATGATCTTTGGTACGGGAGCGCCGAATCGCAGGTATGTCTCGGGGTCTTGAGGATCGATTCTAGACCGAATGGGTAGTTCTGAGGATGACATTATGTGTGTGTGTGTGCGTGTTGGTATATGTGTAGGTATATGTGTGTAGATGTGCTTGTACAAGTAGAATGCATAGGTTAAGAGCACTTGCTATAAACCTTAAGAGTTTTCCTTCCTAAGATGGAACTGTGGCTCTCCATCAGAGAAATTCTCCAAACAAACCAAAGTTTAGAGTATTATCGGTACTAGCGAATTCCCAATCCTGGTTCAACCCAGTCGTACTCCCATTCGGACTCCCCCCACCGCCACCAACGACATGAACATTATGGTGCTTCGAATCGTGATTACTGAGCTGAATATCATTCCCGCCATGATGAGGTCAAATCACAAACATGTACAAATATGTCTTCTGTCAACATACGATCCTCTGTCCCAAGCTATCTCTCTGCTGCGCATCCAAAGCAAAAATTGAAGGTATGACACGCAGCTTACCGGTAGTCCACGAGCTAGGCGACCCAGGACACATCGTCAAGGCCGTTGCACCAGGTCCTACCGAATCGGACATGTTGGACAACGTGCTCAAGGACATCGTTGACCGGCAGTTGAAGATGACAGCTGTGGAGAAAAGCGTTGGGACTGCGGAGGATATTGCTCGGGTTGTGGCGTGGCCCTATTCCGCAGGATGCGAAGTGGGTATTTGGTCAGACGATATCCGCAAGTGGTGGGTTCTTGATGCTTTAGAAGCCTCTGTCATTGTTTTATCATCGAGCCTTCTTGTTTGATCAGGGTAGCTACCCAGTGTGGTCGTGTTTGGGTTCCAAGACCGTTGATGTTTGGACGGGAATAAAGTCGAGATCAGATCGTGCTATGCATGCTGGGGGATATAACGGTAGTGAAACTTGCAGACACGAACGATGATTAGTTCCAACAAGAACGCCACAAACGTTTGCTCTCGCAGTGCAGTAATATATAGAAAATGCGTACCCTTCCAGCGCGTATGATGCTCTGGATATGCAATCGCGGCTACTTGCTTAGGGAGTCGTTCTCGGAACCGCCGCAAGCTTGCTTAGGTGGGTCAAGGTGCAAAGAGAGAAAGCCGCATCCATCTCTTACAACTACCGCTCCCAGCCACACCAACACCGAGAAATTATCGTAGCTCGTCAACAGCTCCACAGCGTGTGGCGGTCCAAGTGTGCTAGGTAATCAAGGGTGAACCTCGTTCGGCAAGTGAGGCTCCAAGCAGGGAAGCGCCCACGCTAAAACTCCGGGAGTTTCAGCGGGACCCCTCAAAACACGTCTCAAACCCGCCGCTCGGCCATCGCGCATGGCAAAAGACGAAAATGCATGGCCATTCAGGTTTCGGAAGCTGAGCTTGGCGATGCTTGTACGCCCGCGTCGCGTCTTCTTGAGCCTCCTATTCGCCTGCATGATGGCGGACCCCGTTACGTCCCAGGGTTGCGCCAAGGTGGTCGTCGAAGAATGGTTCGATTTCTGCTACAGTTTCGCTGGAGTCCTGAATTGCTGCTTCTCCACGCGTCCCCTCTAACAGTATTACCTGATACCCATTATCCACTTGGTGCTGGCCGAAGTGACCTGACCTGCCCAATACCCACCCTGCCTCGTCGCGCTCTCTTTTCGCCGTGTCGACCGACTTGCATGCGCTGCTTATAGGCTTTTGTTTCCCCTACTCACCCCAAGTCTCGACCGCTCAATGCCGGTGCTTCTTTAGCCGGGTGACCGAACTCCCTTTGTATCTTTCTCTTCTTCGTGCGGGCACCTGTTAGTAAGTTGTCCTTCCCTTTCGTTACCCTTCCTCTCCTTGGCGATGGTGTTGGTGATGGGCTTTGATCTAACCATTACGCAGATATCTTAGACGTTCCTTGAACATATTGTTATACTTCGGCCGGATTCAGCAGGTCTGAAGCTCAACGGCCTCCACACTCGGCGATCCGTCGCTGCTACATTCGCTTCACCACGTAGCTATGTCGTACACCACCAGTCTTACAGGTCGCGAGCGATCAAGATGGCCACCGCTCACGCGCATGCTCATGTCTGGCGAGATGTCAGACGAGAGGCCGCGTGAGCTTACCCGAAAAGAGAAGTTCGATGTGTGGATGGTCAATGAGGGTTACCGGAGATTGTGAGATACACATTTCTGATTGCGGAGCACACTGCTAATGCGGCCAGCTTCGTCTTCGTGTTTGTAATACTACATATATTCGTGTTTGTGTTCGGTATGATGAACTACGGCCTAAAGGTACTTTTCGAGATCCTCGATTTTGGCTGCTTCCGCTCACACAGTTCAGGATAACTCGGTTGGCTCGAGAAATCAGTTTGGCCTTACATTTCCCATTGCTCGTTCAGCTGCTTTGGTACTGCACGTCGACGTAGCGTTCATTCTGTTCCCAGTATGCAGGAACCTTATCTCCATGGCCCGTCGCACCCCCTTGAACGACGTAATTCCCTTCGACAAGAACATCACCTTCCACAAACTGGTCGCCTGGTCTATTGTATTCTTCTCCTGGGTTCACACCATCGCGCATTGGAATAATTTGGCGAGATTCTCCGCGGGCAACAACCTCGGTTTCATGGGATTCATCCTGGCCAACCTTGCTACAGGTCCGGGGTGGAGTGGTTACGTTATGTTGATCGCGCTGATGGCGATCGCCCTCACAGCAGCAGAGAAGGCGCGTCGGGCAAACTTTGAGCGTTTCTGGTACACGCATCACCTCTTCATCGTCTTCTTCCTGTTCTGGTCTATCCACGGCGCCTTTTGTATGATCAAACCCGACTTTGCGCCCTTTTGCGACGGCATCGGTGTCTTCTGGGAGTACTGGATGTATGGAGGATTTGCCTACTTGGCTGAGCGCGTCTCTCGTGAGATCCGAGGACGACACAAGACGTACATTTCCAAAGTCATTCAGCATCCTAGCAATGTTTGCGAGGTTCAGATCAAGAAGGAGAACACCAAGACTCGAGCTGGACAGGTATGTTGGACTGAATTAATGGTGCGACGAAGGTTACTAAACAAGCCCAGTACATTTTCCTTTGCTGCCCAGAAGTCTCCATCTGGCAATACCACCCTTTCACACTCACGAGTGCACCCGAAGAAGACTACATCTCAGTCCACATCCGTATGGTCGGCAACTTCACCAAAGCTTTTGGTCAAGCTCTCGGCTGCAACGTCGACAAGAAGCCGGGTGGCGAAAAAGGCGAGAAGGGCGAAAGCAGCAACGAAATCGCCCTCCGCCAAATCCTTCCCCGAGTCTACATCGACGGACCTTTTGGTTCCGCTTCCGAAGATGTTTTCAAGTTCGAGGTTGCTGTGCTCGTTGGCGCGGGTATCGGTGTTACCCCTTTCGCTTCCATCCTCAAGAGTATCTGGTACCGCATGAACTACCCGCAAGGACGCACAAGGTTGAGGAAGGTGTACTTCTTCTGGATTTGCAGAGATTTCGGCTCATTCGAGTGGTTCCGATCGTTACTTCTAGCCATCGAAGCTCAAGATCTCGACGACCACATCGAGATCCACACCGTACGTTCTCCAATCCATCGCCCGAAAAATTCAAAATAAACTAACACAATCCTCACAGTACCTCACCGCAAAGATCAAAGCCGACGACGCAACCAACATCATGATCAACGATGCCAACGCCGAACAAGACGCCATCACCGGTCTTCGTGCGCCCACAAACTTTGGTCGCCCCAACTGGGACATGATTTTCAAGTCTATTCGCAAAATTCACTCGCCCGCCGAAGCTGGTGTGTTCTTCTGTGGGCCCAAGGGTCTAGGTTCCACGCTGCACGTCAAGTGTAACATGTACTCCGAGCCAGGCTTTAGCTTTGTATGGGGTAAAGAGAACTTTTAGTCTACCTCTTTCTCTCTCCTCTTAGAAAGAGGGTTGGGGTTGGTGGCGCCGGGGGGGGGGGGGGATAATACCATCTGCATATTCAAGGAGCGAATTTTGCATTATTATTTTTTTCTCTAAACAACTATCATGTACATAAATTCGCTCCGTGTCTTTCACTACTTTTGCTGCCGTCGTTGCTTTGTTGGTTGTTGTTTTTGGGTTGTTGTTTCCTGGCTGCCGAGCGGCTGTGGAATACAACTAGCTAACGGGCGTTGATGATACCTCCAATGAAAGAAAGACCCTAATGAAAGAACGTAGTGGTAGCGGTAGCTACTCCGTCATACTAAAAAAGAAATGAAGAAGAAAAATTTGTCCAACACCACACATCACACGTCGACGTACTTCGATCCATTCAGCCAGCCCCTACCCTACCTAGATCTCCCATCTATGCCGTGACCATCCAAGGCGAAGATACCAGCAGCCTAAGGAACTATGCCTAGGCACAGCTTCTTCGTGCTAAGGTAATGCACAATCACGCCACTCTCATTCATGCATACCAGCCGCACTCAAACATTACGAAACTTGATACGCCGCAACAACTTTGCATGGGCCCCGTGGGCGCTAGCACAAAACTCGGAGGGTACCATCCTCATTCTCCACTTTGAGCGCCGTGTTCGATGGGAGGCTGGGGAGTGCTTGGAGCCTGGAGGGCTGTTGAAAACAGTGAGTGGCACGGGTAGGCGATACGGATACGGCGTATGAGACAGGTAAGGATAGTCATGTTCAAAAGTCTCTTGAACTACCTACGATGCGAAGGAAACCGACTAAAAAACAAAACCTATAGCGCCTTCTTCCATCCCATCTCGAACCACGCATTGAGTTCCACAAGGCCATCGATCAGCTTCTCACCCGGTCTAGGACCATTCCCAACACTCGGATCATGGGCCCCAATGACCCATACGTTCTCCTTGCGCTCAAACTCGCGGGTGCGATACATGGTATCGATGGCTTGCTCCGGGTCAGCATGCATACCCGCTTTCGCGTACGGCGGGCGAGCGGTGCGTGTAGGATCGTTGAGGAGTTCCTTGTGGTGAAAACAGTCGCCTGCCAGTAGCACAAACGTATCCTCGCTGTTGGTAGACGCGTGAGAAGTCGTTCGCAGCAGCATCATCTGATGGCCTGGCGAGTGTCCAGGCGCATCAATGAGATAGGCGGCGCCGTCACCAAAGACATCGTAGGCCCGCTCAAATGCACCGAGAGCGAACCATTCCCGTTTCCTTAGATCGACAGCCGCGTATTTGTTCTTCGTCATGGCTTGCATTACTTGACCTGCTCGTTTGTCGCCCGCTTCGCGGAGTACATCGTCCGGTATGTAGCTTTCCACAATCTTTCGGCTGCCATCTACGGGCAGCGTCTCGCTCAGCGTCGGGGCATTCTCGTCGACTGGATAGCCTGGTCGTGCATAGGTACAGCACGTAGGACCGAGCCACACCTCCGCCTTTTCAAAGCCGGCCTTTGCCCCGTCGCCCACGTGATCAAAGTGCATGTGCGAGAATATGACGGCTTTGGCCTTCTCGGGCTGCTGGTCCGGTGATCCGTGCTCTTTCAGGATGTCGGCTGGAGATTTCGCTTCGCATTGGAAGTTTGGGAGCGCTTCTTTGACGAGGATTGGAGGAAGGTTTTCGAGGTCTTTTCGCATGCCTAGGTCGAAGATGTAATTGTTTCCGCTGGCTGTGTGTTCGATGAGGAAGACGTAGTCGGGGGCATAGAAGGGGTTGGGCTTGTCGCTCGATCCGTTGGAGTCCGAGGCGCTATTTGATGTATCGGGACTGGGGAGGAGGACCATGTCGCTGGGGATGTAGAGGCCGCCGGCTTGCATGAGATGAACTTTGCATGTTGCGCCGGAGGACGGTATGGAGTGCCATGGTAGCTTGGGTGAGGAGTCTGGCATTTTTTCTTGGTAGCTACAGGATGTATTCGAATGTTGGCCTTAATATCTGTTTTAGCTGTCAGAGACTTTGTAGACGGTAAGAGTATAATGCAGGTGTATCGATGACGTCACGTTACTTCATCCTTAGTATTGCGTAGAGAAGTGCCTGGACATCGACTAAAGTTGGCCTTCGTGCTCGGGAAGGAGACGGTCATAGAATATCCCTTGAAGCTTCATGCTGCACTCTCCTTTACACAGACTTCCATACTGCGAGATCACGTTGGCGTCGATGCATATATAACCCTCGTCTCCTGCGAATGTAATTAGAGATATGTAGTCTCCACGCTGCCTCCAAAGCCGCGTCAATAACCTCTCATCAGTACTTAAATAAGCGTTATAGTGATGATATGCGCACATGTCTGAATGTAGAAACGCATGATGCTGAATGCAGGACTAGTGTTCACGCTAGAGACGCAGTGATTACACAGTAATGGTAGTTCCTTCCTGCCCCAATCCACCTCTCACCTTTGCGGAATACTAGCTGCTGTCAAACAGCAGGCAAAACATCGTTTGGGGTTGCCCGAGAAATGCAGTACTGCTCAGTGATGTTGATCGCACTTACTAACCATGACCGACTCACTTAGACGGCCTACAGCATCTCTGCTAGTGTCAGAACACAGCCTTGCGCCACTGTGCCAGGCAACCAAAAAGGTGAGTATGATCGATTGCATATCGATCATGTGCGCAAGACAGTATATATCCTCAAGGGCATCCCGCATCCGGCACCACCCGGATGCGCCCCTGACAGCTAGGGGCGGACTCACAGCCTGCTCCTAAGGGGAACTGGATAAAATCACATTCCTCCCGCTAGAATTTTCTACCTTTTAAGAACCACTCAAACAGGTTACCTAAAGTCCTAAAGCAAGCTTAGGCTAATTTATCTCTCTAGACCATCTTTACCACGACGCTCTTATGATGGTTACAGTATCAACCTGATTGAAGAAACTGACGCGCAGTTGGGCCATTGATACGGCTCCCGCCACTAAAACTCTCTACTTGCCTTGTAGGTATTCGACTAATAAACACTTGCCCTCGATCTTCATTACGAAGCTCACCTACAGTAAGGAAACGACACATGTCATGTCTCCAACAACTTGATGACAATGTTGCCGGCGCGAAGTTCCTCGTTCTACTGTCGGAACCCTGCGTATCTAGTGTCGCGGAAGCTAGGCTTGCCCGATCGAAGCTTGTCCCAATCTCGAGATCCTGATCCGCGCTCATATCGGCGTCTGCTAGCAAGGAATTTTGATGAAGACCAGAAGAACCAAAAGTGAAAAACCGACTACTTCGCCCAGAAAGAAAGAAGTCTCTAAACATTTATGTAATCATACTCAACCCATTGGAGTGTAGAAAGAGGGAGAACCATGAGTTCTTCAACATACTTTCGTAGGAGCACACCATCCATAGTATGTAACACCAGATATCTGACCGCATACCTATAATCTGCAAGTAAAGTACCTAAACACTCTTCCCAATAAACCCCCATCTCCTCTTCTCACCAATTCTCACTACCCTCAGCACACGCCCTCCTCACACCACCCCCTCTCCACCGTCTCCCACTCCCTACAATCCTCACACACCCCCTTCCCATCCGCATACATTTCCACCAGTTTCTCCAACGGCCCTGGACACCACGCGCCCCTGCGCATCACGTCTTGACACGGAACACGGCACGTGTCGGGATGCGTGGGGCGCTCTGTCGCTGGATTGGATTGCTGTGCGTCGACGGAGGGGGACGGTCGCTCGTAGTCGGCTGCGTGGATGGGTGAGGTGTGGCCGCAGGTGTAGCGGGTTCGGAGGAGGTGGCACATCTTGTTGGTTGTGTGTGGGTGGGTTATACAGGTAGGTAGGTGGGGTGATAGGGGGTCGATGAGTGAAAGTTGGTGGTAGCGGCCGGTGATTGTTATCTGTGGTCGCTTGCTAGGAGTGGCAAAGTCGATACAAGGCCCCGGTGAGTCAGTGAAAAGGTTGAACTGCGCGAAGGCTCTGTTTGTGGGGTTGACTTGTTGGTCAGGTCTCTTCACAGCTCCAGCACCAATACATCATCTGGCATGTAGCCTGCATTCACTATGCGATGGAAGATTCGCGGCAATCGCTCGTTTCCGGTGTGGCCACTTTTGATGAAAATTGATAAGAATGGATCCTCATGGAAGGAAGAATGATGATAAATATAGCAGAGAAAATCTGAGCAAATAAACAAGGCCTCCCAAACGCCAACTCATGTCAACACAAGGCTCGTGTTATGACTCCACACATACATATGCCAACAGGCCAAGACCTACTTGACTAATATCGGCGCTGCTTTCCCTGCTTTCTCCGCTGCCATGTTGGCCAATTTCTGTAGCTTCTCGGCGCGGACCTGGCGGAAGTATCTGAAGAGCAGGATGAAAGAAAGCTCGATGCGCTCCTTGGTCATCATCAGGAAACCTTGGACAAGCAGACCCTTCAGGATCTGGGGTCCGATGCCTTTGAACAAACCCATTGGGCCCTCGTGTTGAATGATGTATTGCATGACTTCGGTGAAGGATTTGAAAGGCTTGCCAGCCCTGGCTGGCGGGGGTTTGGATTGCAGACCGACTTTCGCGACAATGAGCGGTTGGGTTGCGATGGTGGCGAGGGTCTTTGACAGTGATCCGAGGACTGCTGTATGTTAGTTTCTTCTTGTCGCGCTGATGATTGTGGGAACTTACGGAAGGCCTCCATGGGCCTCAACGTCTTCTTGCCAGGGAACAAAACCTCCCGCAGCCGTTGATAAGCTCCGTATGTGATGGAGGGGTTAATGACCAGGACCAGACTGGCCCTCAATCCCCGCCAGAGACCGGTCCAACCGTCCTCGCCGTTGACCACGTCCATGGCGGTAGCAATCATGCCCTTCCGCTCAGCCTTGTTCATGGTCTGCTGCCTCGTCGTCACGACGGCCACGGGTATGGTGAATAGCTGGGCCAGCGCACCGGCCACGGCGCCGAGGGAAAGTTCGACTGCGGTGCCTGGCGGCGTTCGAAGCGTGCGATTCGCCATGTAGAGGGTCCGGACGACGGTATACCAATAGAAGTAGGCAAAGTTGGTGGATGCTACGCCGAGCAGCGAACCTCCGATGCCCGCATAGAGCCCGGAGATACCCTCCTGCGCAACCACTTTTCGTATCGCGTCGAGCGCGCCATCGTAGTGTTCCTCATCGGCAGGGTTGGCGGCTTGTGAGGTGGGAGAGCGCTTAACTTGGACCTGTAATCGCGTCTTGATTCTAACAGATGATTAGTATCCTGCCCTCGCAGTGAAAACCCGGCCGTAAGCGGAGGACTCACAAGTCCAACGGGTAGACAAGCGTATTTGCGATGACAGCCCCAGCAGCACCGGCAACAGCGTTACCCCATGGTGGTAGCGTCTCTACCTTTGACTGTCCGGCCATAGCAGTGGCGGCAGGACAATGCTAGCAATAACGACGAGCGAGGATGCAACCGGCGGAGGGGTGCGTGCGTGGATAATGCTACAAGTGTACTATCTCATTATAAGCACGATGATGAGGACCAACTGAGCAGATCAGATCTAATAAGCATCGGAAGTCCGAAGAAGCGGGTAGGGGGAGCAATCGTGACACTCCGCAACGCGATAGCGCACGCATGGCTCACCTCTTCCGAGGTCCATAGGCCGAGGTTCAGTCGCGTGGTCCAGATGACGACATGCTGCGCTCCACCGAACCTACCTTCACCTTCACCGCAAGCCGTTTGTAAGGGCTCCGGGTATGGGAACAAGTAAGCTACTGGCTTATTCTGCTGTCTGCTTTTCACGTGAACAAGAAACAGTCCGAATTGCGATGACGATAGAATGGCAGCTTTCGGCGTGACGAAGGCACGAAGGATATTATTTTGGCTGGCAGGCACGTGCGTCACGCTAGACGCTTGTGGCAGCCGCAGCCGCAGCCTCAACATCACAACACCAAAACACTTTGGGGCTGTCGCAAGACGAAGGTGCTTTCTCGCTTCCACACCTCCAGCGCCCGCGCCGCATGGCCTGGCACACGTAGACTGTCGCTGATCACACTCGGCGTTGAACCATCATCTATACGATATCCTCATTCGCGCCACTTGCAATGGCGGACAAGGCGACTCAGCTTGAGGCTTGCAAAGCCGCCGCAAGCGTATGTTCTGATAGCCACTAACCACCCGCTGCGACAGCAAGCCCTTGTTTGCTTTCCATACTGATCTTCCCTCCAGGACTACCGTGCGCAGCTGCAGACGGTAGCTACCAAAGATGAGGCTCTCAACGTGGCACTTAGCGCTGCCGAACACCTCATGGAAGCGCTTAAGCTGTCGTCAAATCCAGACGAAAAGAAGCAGCTTAAGGTGCAGTGCCGCGAGATGATGAATGTGGCGGACCGCATCAAGAACGCCGAAAACTGGCAACCCTCGGTCGAGCCACAACCGACGAATGCCAGGAATGGGCAGATTGGCCAATGGGCCGCAGAGGTCGCAGTGACTTCAGATGCTGCGCCCGTGTCCGAAGACGTTACTTCGCGATCAAGCTCCTCTCGCTATGGCCTCTCTTCCACTACCGCGCCCGTTGACCCGGCCCGCGCACCACCAGGTAACTCATCTGCTTCCTCAGCGTCGGCATTTATTCAACGCACAGGCGATCCTCCTACAGACCCTCCCAAGCAAGCTGGTGACCAAGCTTCGGTACTTCTCATCGATCTCTCGGATGATCCTCCTTCAGTCAACAAACCAAGCATATCTGCTGATACGCAGCACGAAGACAATCTGAACACCAAGCGCGAACAAAGAGTCTATACTGAAAAGGTACCCCATGTGAATGAGAAGCCATCTGGTCCGTCCCCGAGGATCCCCTCTGATCCCCCGAGCTGACACAGGAACGACAGCGCTAGCTCCATCGACTGCTCCTTACTGTCAAATACGCAGGCTGCAAGAGCCGTTATCAAATAGGAAACTTCCTCCGAAGGAAAGTATCATCTTGCTAAAGGCCTCCAAGGTGAACGGTTTCAAGTGTCCGCCTTGGGACAAGACTCCATCTGCAGATGAGTTTGCTTTACAGGAAGGTGGAGAGCTCTTCAAGTAAGTCGAACACCACGCGCTGTACAAAATAAACTAACAGCGATAGGGACACCCGTGACTTGAGTCTGTCACCTTATCAACAACAGTTCTTCCAGGGCTGGATGCGTGCCAGACAAGCTGTACCGCCGCCCTCATTGTTCCCCAATGACAGAAGCGGTATCAGGCCTTTGATGTCCAGCTCGAGGTGTCTCGATCTTGTACAAGATGCAGCATCGGATTGCTCCGTCGTCACAAGCTTATGCGCTGCTATCGCTCGCTCAGAGCGTGGTCACGATGAGGTTCGTTCTCTGCAGGCTTCTCAAATTCGACGCTAACTGCAGTAGATGCTTACGGACAAGCTGTATCCATACGACAAGCAGCTTGGCAAACCGGTACCCTCGTCAAACGGGAAGTACATTGTAAGACTCAACTTCAATGGATGCTGGAGAAAGGTTGTGATAGACGATCGACTACCTGTCTCAAACAGTCATCGGCTACTCCACGTCGTTGACCGTCGCAACCCTGCATTACTGTGGCCCGCGCTACTTGAGAAAGCCTATCTCAAAGTTCGGGGAGGATACGACTTCCCTGGTAGCAGTTCATGCAGCGATCTATGGGCCTTGACGGGCTGGATACCGGAGCAAGTCTTCTTACAAGAGTGAATAGCTTCGTCGACAAGGCATACAAACAACTAACTCTCTTAGGGCGGATACTGTTCCCGACGAATTGTGGAAGCGCACCTACAATGCTTTCCTGTATGGCGATGTTCTAGTCACCACTGGTACGGGCAAGATGTCTAGTAGACAGGAGCGCGAACTTGGCCTTGAAGGTCAACACAGTTATGTGGTGCTAGACATGAAGGAAACAGATCACGATCGGCTGCTACTCGTCAAAAATCCATGGGTAGAAGGCAGGGGCTGGCGCGGCCCTCGCCCATCTGTGGTGGCTGCCATGGATGCGTCGACGTCGAGCGGAGACTCTAAGAACAGTCCAGAGAGCTACCACAGGGATAGTGTCCCCACACTCGATCGACCCAATCCGACTACGTTCTGGATAGGGCTTGAACAGGTCATTCAGCATTTCGAGAGTCTGTACTTGAACTGGAATCCTGGACTATTTCGCCATCGCCAAGACACTCATTTCGAATGGAATATTGAGTCGCCCTCGCCAGGTGGATGCATCATCAAGCATCCTCAGTTTGCGTTCAGGTCGAAAGGTGCCGGCCCCGTATGGTTCCTCCTTAGTCGCCACTTCCGGGATACGCCAAAAGTCACCAAGGAAGAGTCTGACGCATTCAACGATGGAAGCGTTCAGCCTGACTCTCAAGTCAATTCCAACGGAGATGCTCCGAAAGGATACATGAGCATTAGCTTTTGTGACGGACATGGGGAGCGACTGTACATGAAAGAGACATATCTAGGGTCTAGCGACTATGTCACAACACCGCAATGTCTCCTTCGTGGGAGCACGGATGCTAATTCAACCTACACGGTGGTGGTCGACCAGGACGATCTTCCTTCGTCGCTGTACACTTTCTCTCTATCGGCATTTGCCAACTCACCAATCAGCTTGGATTCGGCAAGACAACGATATCCATTGATGAAGATTGAAGAGGGAGCGTGGACCAGGCAGACGGCCGGCGGCAGTACCGACTCGGCGAAGTATTTCGATAATCCGCAGTATTTGCTCAAGGTCGGTCAACGTGGGTCAGTTGCGATTCTGTTGACGAGCTGCAACCATGAGCATCCTCTACATGTGAAACTTGCTCTGGGACACAGAAAGAGGCTATACCGACTCCAGAGTCGCGACGTACTCGTAGACTCTGGCAACCACCGCGGTGGGTGTGTCTTCGCGGAGATCAAAGACCTGCAGCCAGGGTTCTACACAATCATCTGCTCCCTATTCGAATCCGGATTGACTGGCGACTTTACACTTCGGGTGGACAGCACCAGTGAGGTTGCGTTGAAGCAGATTCCGCGCGACGGAGCTGGACTGCTCTCGATGAAGCTCGCACCCGCCTGCTTTGCGGCCAAGATCGATAAGCTTGCGGCGCCGCTGTGGCCGTTGCGGTTGGCTTCGTACACGATCATCGCCAGATTCGTGAAAGCGACCAGTCCTCGTGCAATGGACGTGGGAAAATTAGCGCGTAGTCCTTTTCGGCTTAGTGTTGAGATTGGTCGTGGTCCGGAACGCAAGTTTGTGATTGCTAGCGAGCAAGGAGAATACGCCGATTCTACCACGGTCCGGTCTGAGAGCGTGTACATCGACCCGAAGCTCACAACCCATGGCGACATATACCTTGTGCTTGACAGGCTGTCCGGGCCTGGGGGCGAGATTGAAGAATGGTACGAGGTGGAGATATATACGGATACTCCCAAGGCATGTGACATTGGCGTTTGGCGCGAGTGGAACGACTGATGACTTTACGAGCGCATGAAGGATCACGGGCAGGTGTTTGGGAAGTCATAGCGTTCAGGCTGTGACGTTGATGTCTCTGGATCTGGTGTTGTTGGCTGTACGAATATTGGAGGGTGCAAAGCACATGGGCACCGTCACAAGCTTGAGGTACTCGCACACATGTCATGTGCACGCAGTCTGGAATAAAGGTATTTGCGGTTGTGAAACACGGTAGGGATGCTGGAAGGCGGCGAAACTGGATCCAATCAAGCGCGGCACGATCTGTCAGAGGTGCTCCTCATTGCATGCAGCAGACGCGCATATGGAGAATCGAGGTACGATAACGGCACGCTAAATAAATCAAGGCAGTCATGCGACTTGAAGATAACGGCTTCTTTGCTATCCGTGTATGCTGTATTGTTTGTCTGATAGATATTGTTCTCTTCTTACCTTGATCTCGAGAGATCCGCTTCCCCGCCGCCGGAACCAGTACTAGGCGACCAAGGCTATCGGCAGCGCTACGTCAGACCCGTGGACCAACCTTGGGCGCGCCAAGTGAGTCGAAAAGCGCACCGCTTCAACACCCTGACGACATCATCGACCGCTCTCCAGATAACGCTCCAGGCTCTGATCTCGACCCGATTTGCGTGCTCTGCAGCGTAAAGCACACATCGCAACCCCATGGCGGACCTCGCCCCCGAGAAGGCCCAAACGGGCTCCGCGCTGCCCTCGAGAGATGCTTCGAGAGCTGCAACACCGTCGAACGCGGCGGTAGAGAAGGCGCCGGATGACAGCTCCAAGTTCAAGACCTTCTTGGGCATTCTGAGGAGGTAACGTAGCACCGCCCGGCTGCAGCACGTCTAGGGCTAACTCGGTCATTGGCAGGTTCATCGGCGTGTCCGACCTCGCTGCCGTTCGATTCTCGCTCCCCGCACAGCTTCTCGAGCCAAGACCGAACTTGGGTACGTTATGCGTCTTCATCTCTTGGGTATCGGCTGTGGTGGCTCGGACAGCGTCTGACGGGTAGCAGAGTACTGGCACTACTTGGACAGGCCGGACACGTTCATTAGGTTAGCATGGCCGGGACGCGAGTTGCATGCAGACAGTCACTGACGCGCATAGCATCGGCGACTCGGATGACGACCTGGGCCGCATGCTGGGATGCTTGCGCTTCTGGTTCACCAAGGACCTGGTAGGACGCACACACGCCAACCCAGCACGCATCGCTAACACTGGGCCAGAAATACGTCAAGGGCAAGCCATGCAAGCCCTACAATTCCACACTGGGCGAGTTTTTCAGGGTAGGTAGCCCCCGCCGGAAGCCGTCGAGCCGGTTGCTGACGCTCGCAGTGCAATTGGAAGATCGAAGACACCCACCCCACCCTCAAAACACCCGCCTCGGCCCCTTCGAGCGCCTCCAACAGCGTCAAGGGAGACGGCAAGACAGTCACCGTCTCCTATCTCACCGAACAGACATCCCACCACCCTCCCGTTTCCGCCTTCTACGTGGACTGTCCCGAGAAGGGCATCAGCGCACGAGGCTACGACCAGCTGAGTGCCAAATTTACCGGTACAAGCGTGCGTGTTGTGGCTGGCGCGCACAATCTGGGCATCTTCATCACGCTGAAGAACCGCGGAAACGAAGAATACCAGCTCACACATCCCGCCGCCTATTTGGGAGGTCTGCTACGAGGTGCGTCCCGAACGCAGAACTGCCCGAGATAATTTGCTCACAAACCGGACAGGCTCCCTTAACGTCTCCGTCGCCGATTCATGCTACATCACATGCCCAAAAACTGGCCTGAAGGTCATCTTGGAGTATCAGGAGGAAGGTTGGCTAGGCCGGTCGCAGAACAAAGTTGTGGGAGTCATTTTCAAGTATGATTCAAAGAACGACAACATAACAAAGATCAAGGATGTGTCAGACAAGGACATTCATGCCCGGATAGAGGGCAACTGGCAAGACAAGGTCTACTACACGCTCGGCAACAAGCCGTTCAATAAAGTCACGGTAAGCCTCTCCTCGCTGATCGCGCCTTTCGGACAGTAATCTCACGCCATGACAGGAGAAGCACCTTATCATCGACCTAAACCCACTCGACCCTATCGCGAAGATCGTACCGCCTCTCGAGCAACAGCTTCCCAACGAATCTCTCAAGTTCTGGGATAGCGTCACAAATGCCATAGTGAGCAAGCAATTTTCGCTTGCCACCAACCTGAAGACGGAGATCGAAGAGAAACAACGCGCCAAGGCAGCAGAGCGGAAGGCGGCAAACAAGGAGTGGCAACCACGATTCTTCACGGGAGCGGTGACACCTGTCGGTAGACCAGACCTCACCAAGGATGGCGAAGAAGCACTGAAGGGACTTCACACCGAAAACTATCAGTTGCAGCTGAGCCAGGAGAACGCGGCTTTCTGATCTCCCTGCCACGGCGTTTTACCGTACTGGACGAGATTGCAAAGCAGTAATGACGGGACCGCATCTGGACGTTCACTACGATGTCGACCAGCATTGATATTGTAACAACACAACACCTTCGTTTGGCATCATCTCTATGTGTCAGGTGGTTTTGTTGCTTAAGCAGAGAAGCATGGTTTGTTCGGCGTTCCGTTTGGATTTCCCTACACATACATTCAGGGGGCTCACGATGTTTTGTTAGGTTCTTTTCCTGGTTGCATGTATTGATGGCTTCTTCTGACACAATACATCTCGAGTCTACTTGCTTCATAGGCTCCTGGTCGTTAGTCCTTCAGTGGGGAGCACAGCGACACCAAATGATACCCAACGCGCCACTGCTATTCCGAAGCGACATTCTTCTCCAATCGGTTGAGTGTTCTCTTGACTTCATCTCGTGGTTGCCGTGTTGAAGCAATCTAAATAGACCATTACGCAGGTTGCTAGTGAATGAGTGTGTTCAAAAGCAAAAGAATCCTCTAAACCCGGGCCGACTGAAAGAGTGAGAGAGAACTTGGCAAGATTTTGCCTCATTCCAGCACCATTTTCCGGACCCCCCAAACCAATATACCCACGCAACTTTTATGAGAAACCATGACCAAGATCTATCTATCCATCACGAACCATCCAACGCCTCTTCTCACGCCTCCTTCACTCAAACACACCTTCCTTCTCAGCACCCAACCCCCACACTAACATCATCAACCGCCACACTCCACCCCTCACTCGCCCGCACACCCTCACCCTGCAACGTAACCGCAACCGAATGTCCAACCCCACCCATCACATCCCTCACCACCGCCTGGCCCCCAACCCACATCCACGCATTACCATTCGTCGCCGCCGTCAACAAAACCTCACCACCACACGCCGCCGCATCCAACCAAACCTGCACCCTCGTCGTCCCCGTCGGTCTCTGCCCCCGCACCCACGCCCCACAGCGAACCCGGTCTCCGGTGCGAAGCTCAAAGTAGGATTGCGCCAAGGTAAGGGTAGACGTCATGTGCGTGGCGTTGCTATGCGCGTAATAGAATTTCGAGCCCGAGTGTGCGGGGTAAGGGTTGGGGGAGGTGGAGATGGAGCGTTTGGACCAGGACCCGGAAACCATGTCGAGCCAGGGGCTGATTTGGGAGGTCTCGAAGCCTGGGTTGCGGAGTGCGTTGGTGCAGCGGGGGGTGAGGGGGGACGGTGTTGTGTGGGCGAGGGTGGGGAGGGAGAGGGAGAGGGAGAGGAGGAGGGTGGATAGGATGGTTGTGAGGAGGGGGATTTGGGGCGTCATTGTTGGTTTGTTGGAGGAGGATGTGTGAGGGTAGGTAGCGTTGGTGGTATGTGTGGTGTTTTGGTGTTTTGACTCCTCCCGTCCAACAAGCAAACTGCAGTAGAGGTGGCCGCTTTTAGAGTTGCTAAAAAAAGATTTATTCAGGCGTTCAGGTGATTCAGGTGAGGCTGACGTTCGGTACTAGCGTTGGACTTTGACGGGTAAAGCAAGGCTGGGGTAAAGAGTGAGACACAGTTAAGATTGTGTAACAGTATGTCACCCGGTGGCCGCCTAAATCGTATCAGGTAAAGAAAGGATGAAAATCCCAGCTACTGTGGGAACTTTGTCCTCGAAGTCGTATATATGCCGTCGGTGTCGCCGCGTGACGCAAAGGATGCTTGGTCCGGTTGAGAGAAGACCGCTGAGAAGCTAACGTGTTGATAATGTGTAACTGGATGTCAGAACTGGTTCTCCTCCGAGCTGGACAGAGGCAAAGTAAAAGCGATAGACCCCTAAAGAAAGGACCATAGCAACACGAACATATATTATTTTCACATCTTAGTGCCCTCGCCAGCCAACACATATCAACACAAAGCACACTCCAGCTTGTGCCCATGTCGAACAAGGTCTAGCTCGCACAGCCAAAGCCAGACGAAAGCAGCCAGCCCACTGTGACACATTGCTAACAGACAGGCCTGTGCAACAGCAGCCAAGGTGATCAATCTGCAGCGGTCTTGATCTTGGTGGCGATGAGGTTGGACGGTTGGTATTTAGGCGTCTCTGGTGGCGTAAGCATAAGCGAAATACACGGGGCCGTCGTTGATCGTCTTGGCTCCACTCGATGCAGCAAATTGGGTGAAACCCAAAAGCGCGCCATGTCACAACTGGAAGATCTGGCCGAGAAAGTCGGAGATTTCGATGACGAAAATGGGGGATTGGAGACGGGTAATTGGCGAGGTTGGGAAGTTGTAGTCGAGGAGCCTTTGAGCGAATGGGACGAGTTTCCCTTGCATACCCTGCAGGATTGGATCGCGGAACTTGAAGATAAGACAATAAGATACTGTACGGAGTATAAGAGATGAAAAGCAAGGAGAAAGAAGGAAAAAGCGAAGATTTGTCGGTTTCATTGTGATTGGCTTCTGTTCAGCTCTTGGAGGATCTCTACTCCAAAGCCCCTGCTCGTAGCGGCCTACTTTTGGGGTATATGGTGAACCGTTTATCCGTAGAGCCATCTTCAAGGATGGCAGGCACGCTTCTGTCGCATGCGGATGCACTTTTCATATCCGCCTCAAACGCCGACCGTGCAAACCATAATCTCATATAGTCATGTTTACTGTCGTATCGCTCATGCAGGCTGCTCGTACGCCCTCTTAATGACCCTTGCGAATTCTGTGTAAAGGTTAGCAATCCAGCCGTTATACACTTCACAAGACTTACGATCAAACTTAACGTTCTCCCGGATAACGGTCCCCTTAGCCTCGTTGTCCTTGTTGATAGGTATCTTGATCTTGGCACCATCGACGTTCCAGCCACATACGCTTCCAACAAAGTGCTCGAACTCGCTCCCTGAGAGGTTTAACCACGACTCTAGGATAGCTCGGTCGACCTCGCGCACGGCCTGGCTAACTGTTGCGGCAATGCGTACGCGCATCAGCTCCTCGAAGCCTGAGACGTCGGCAATCAAGTCGGCGTATAGGTCGTCGGAGTCAAGCGTTGACCAGAAGGTAGCGTAGTCGGCGCCTTCGAGCAGGTTCCTCAGCTCGTTGAGCTTCTGGACGGCTTCTGACAGCGGCGCATCGCCAGCTGCCGGGTTGTGTAATGAGGAGGACAAAGGCGCTAGGACGTGTGGTGGGAGGAGCGAGAGGCCGAGGGAGAAGTCGGGGCTCGGGAACACAGTAAGGGCCTTGACGAGGATATTGGTGATGGTCTCGTCGCGGGCGAGGTGGGGATTGAACTGGTAGCTACAGTATCGTGGTTAGTAAGCGGCAGGAAGATACTGGCGATACAATAGCAGGAGAAGTAGGAAGCTGTCAGATAGAGCTAATAATAAGACTTCAGCGGGCGGAGTGATTCATGCCCCATCCCTCGGGTAATAGGAAACGTTGTGGTTGTTTATTCATCTTGTAGCAGGGTAAAGAGTAGAAACAGAGAAGAGAACGTACAGCTTTAGCAGGGCGAGGTTGGCGTAGCAGTCGTACGTCTGGTTCTCGCACTGCTGCATGACATAGTCCTGGAAGACAGACGTCGTCTCGGGGTTATAGCGATCCAGACCATCGAGAATCTGCTGCATCTGCTCCGGCCGCTCAGGCGCGAAGTCGAAAGGGGCGCCCATGGTGGATGTGGATGATGAGCGACGCTTCGTTCGTGATGGAGGCTCCGTCAAATTCGCACAGTGCGAGGCCGATGCGCTATGACCACCACACAACCCATCGGTTGACCATTGGCGCATGGCAGCCCCGCGTCACGGCTCGAAAAAAGTTGACCCCGCCAAAACATCGAGAACCAGACGCCAGAATGCCGCCTTATGACAGCGAATCCTCTGATGAGGGCGATAACTATACCGAGACGAACGTCCTCTTAGGTTACGCGTCGAAAGAACCCACGGGCGACGCAGTATCGCATCTTGGAGGCGCACCAGTACACATGCCGCTTATCCAGCACGCCATTCCACAGCTAATCATATCTCCTATAGAACTGGCTCGACGCCAAAACAGCCCCCTCTGGCGCATTAGCCAAGTGCAAAGTCTGCAATGGCCTCCTCAGTCTCCTCCTCGAGCTAAATGGCGACCTGCCCGAGCACTTCCCCGGCCACGAGCGACGCCTCTACATATGGACATGTCGGCGGAAGACATGCAGGAGAAAGGAGGGTAGCGTGAGGGGAATACGCGGCGTGCGAATCGCAAAGGGCGCAAGTAGCAAGTCTAGCGTCGGGAAGGTGGAGAAGAAGGAAGTGAAGCAGGAAGAAAAGCCCCAGCCCAAGATTGGCGAGTCGCTATTCGGAGTGAAGAATGGAGGAAGCGCTTCGGCATCTGCAAACCCCTTCTCGAACCCTTTCGCATCCAACCCAAAGGGCGCAGCGGCGGCGAATCCCTTCTCGTCGCAGTCGGGAAACACGAATCCATTCGGCACGTCGACACCTACACCAACCGTCCAAGTCACACAACCAGAAGAGAAAGAAGATGAAGCTTCAACAATCCTGCTCGAGACTTTCGCATCCAAAGCTCGCATATCCTCGCCCCCTGCTTCGGAACAACAGCCTCCACAACCGCACGAGCCGTGGCCCGCAGATTCGGCCTTCTCCACATCTTTCCCACACTACCACCTCGACGCGGAGTACGAGACGCTAGACGCGCCATCCGCACCCGCGATACCAGCAAATGCGCGCATGGACATAGACACCGAAGGCAGCGGGAGCGGCAGTGGCAAAGAAGATAAAGAAATCTTCGAATCGTCCATGGACCAGACATTCCAGAAATTCGCGGATCGTGTAGGCGAAAATGCTGAGCAGGTCCTGCGCTACGAGTTTAAGGGCAAGCCGCTGCTGTACAGTGACCATGACGCAGTTGGAAAAATACTCGGAGCGCACTTAGAGAATGGCACATCTTCCAATGCGAAAGTCACGACAACGGGAGCGAGAGGCGGCCTGGGTTTCCCAACATGTCCGAATTGCGGTGCGGAGAGAGTGTTTGAGGTGCAGCTCACGCCGCACGCCATCACAGAGCTCGAGGCCGAGGATATGAGCATCGATGGTATGGAGTGGGGCACCATCATCATGGCCGTATGCAGTAAAGACTGCAAACCCAACCAAGTACAGGAGGCTGAGGTTGGCTACGTGGAAGAGTGGGTTGGCGTACAGTGGGAGGAAGTGGCTTCCAAGAAATAGCCTGCCAGGTTGTCAAATGTTCCATCTCGTTAACCCATGGATTGAGTTCTCTTCATAAGAGTCCCCAATATTCCCGTATCATGTAATTTACATTGTACCTGACTCTCCCTGCTTACCGAAGCGGTTCAGACCATGGACCTACCATCTGCACCCTAGCCTCGACTGCCCCAAACTTTGATCAAACGACACATCACACTGTACTGTGAACAGTCATCACAATCCGTCAGAGACAAATCTGGACAGATATAATAGAAGGAAGTGTATATGACATGCTGATCTGTTGTCGGCCGTGTAGCTGGTAGTACATGTGAAGAAAACCTTGCCCTGCAGCTAACAACACTCATTAGAAAGACCATACCACCACCCATTACCCGTAAAGACACAATTTAAGTATATGTGCAGAGCCGGGATGCTCCATGCTAAGCGCGATAGGCTTTGCAAGAATGTTCCATCAAGCCGGCTCACCACCGCAACAACATACCCGCATCATGGCAGATACAAACCCGCGTCGACGAGCTGACCGACTTATGCGAAAAGTGCGAATGCGAGAGCGATGATAATGGCTGCAAAGGAACTCTTTCCAGCCCCGATGACATAGCCTGTGCTAACGGGGACCTCGATGAAGCTGGGCGACGGGGAAGTGAGAGTGCCGTTGGTGCTTCCAGATGGATTTGGGTAACTGAGAGCTTAGTTAGCAGGTGTATGGAAAGCAGTATAGGACGAGTGAGGACTCGCCCAGATCCAGAAGGGAGCCCAGTCACGTATGAAGGAAAACTCGTGGCGGTGGCAGCTGTTCGTGTGTCGATATTGGTGTTGTTGCCGGGTATACCCTCGGAAGGTTGTGCTGTAATGTACGAGGTAAACGTCTGCGTCTGATAGCTCGTGAACCTAATAGTGCTATCGAGTACAGTAGAGTTCGTGACTGCTGGAGGTGGAGCGACGTAGTCCGAGGTTGCAGAAGTCACGGCTGGGAGAGTGCCGGATACAGTGACTACAGAGCTGGCCGTGGTAGTAAGAATTGGTACAGTGCCCGAGTATGTGCTTCCTGAGCTGGTGGCTGAGTAATTGAATCCGCTTGATGAAGGTACATAAGAGCTAGCTTCGGACGGCGAGTTGGTGGAAGTGGCCGAACCACCTGGGAGCGTAGCGTATCCGCTTGATGAAATCCCAGCCGAATTAGATGGACCAGCGGAGATACCAGATGACATACTATAACTGCTGGAAGATGGTACTACCGAGCTCGTTCCATGAGATGAAGCCGTGGGGGAAGCAGGCATGGTGTCGGTATTATAGCTTGACGGTGCGGCCAAGCTTTCTGATGGAACATCGTATCCGCTGGATGACGGACCAGCTGGTCCAGAAGGAGTCGCAGAGTTGTCAGAAGAGACCATGTACCCGCTGGACGATGAGGCAGGGTAGGAGGTGAGCACAGCTGTGTCACTGCTCGATGGCATGACTGGACCGGTAGGCAGATATCCTGGCGTCGTGTTCGAAGGGATAACCGAGCTTCCGGGAAGGAGTGAGCCTGGGTATGTCTGCGTGGACACCACGGAGCTACCTGTAGGAACAGTGTACTGGCTCGAAGAATTACCGCTAGGCCCTGCTGGCAATGTGACTAAGGAAGTTGGCACAGCGCCTGTGTTGCTTCTGATCGGAGTAGCTGAGCTATCGGGAGCAACGGAGACCGGGTATGTCATTGAGGGAACCACCGAGTTCGTCTGTGAAGCAAAAGCTGAGCTGCCAGGAGGGACGGAATCTGAGTTCGAGTATGATGGGCCAATCGGACTGGTGGGAAGCACAGTGTATGCACTCGAGGAGCCGGCAGAGTTAGGTCCGGTCGACGAGACTGAGAAAGAAGTGCCTACGGCGTCCGTATTGGTGACTGAAGGGACCACAGGGACCTCAGTCAAAACACTCGAGCCTGCTGGAGGGGTCCCATATCCACTTGATCCAGGTGCACCTGAAGTAGAATAGACTGCAGAAGCAGAGGAGCTCGGATTACCTGGGATGATGAGAGACGCCGTGAAGTAGCCGCCCGAGGTGGAGACACCCGTGGGAGCAATGCTTGTCTGGGGAGGGAAAGAACCACTTGGGTACCCAGAGCTACCAGGAGCGATTGAAGACCCCGGAGACGGCGAGATGAGGCTCGTAGTGAGATATACCGAGCCCGTGGGGTTCCCAGGGCTAGCAACTGAAGATGGGGAGCCCATAGAAGGAGGCGGTCCGTATCCTGGAGGAGTCGAAGAGAGCACACAGATGGTAGTGGTGGCGGTGACATAGACAACAGAAGTCTGGACAGTGGTGCTATAAGGAGGACAGCTTGCAATATCCGTGCAAATCTTGGTGGTCAGGTGCGTTGATGTAACGAAAACAACCATTGAGGCAGTATCGGTGAGCGCACGTTGGACAGCTGTTCGCATGTTAGAGGCGCTTGTTCGAAGGTTGAAGGGCTTGCAAGGTAGAGCTGAGCGGCATACGGCCGAGCTGCATGCAAGCGCAAGACCACTGCGGAAGGGGGATAAACTCACCTGGGGCTGCTTGATGATGGATTGCAAGAGCAGCACCTCCGAAGAGAGCAGCGAGTTGAAGCATCTTCATGGCAAAGGTGGGGTTGCGAGCGGTGGTGAGAGCGAATTAAAGGGGGTGCTTGATGGGCAGAGGTAGCAAAGGACCACAGGAGCCGGGTCGATTGCCGATGGGGGTCGAGTCGGAGTGTGATAAACGAGTGTAGGAGGTCGGTGAAGCAGAAAAGATGAGCACCGGCGATGACCTTTATGAGGAAAGTATGGGCGCCAAGACCAGAGCGGCCAATGCAACAGCTCACGGCTAGGGAAGGCGCGAACCCGCAGCACAACAAACAACAGAGCGTGCACGGGCAGGAGCCAGCCGACTGCAGAGCTCGAAACTGAGATTGTGAGTTGTCAGATACGTCATAATGCGCCTTTTAGAGCCAACAGAGCAGTCGCTACGGCAATTGGGAAAGTGCGCTCGTGCACGTGAGTGAGCTTTCACTCGGAACTGACTGATGGTCCATTCGCACCTGCACGTTCAGTCAAATGCGACGCGCGTATGCCAGAACATAGGAACTTACTGTAGATCCGTGGCTCCGCAAAACATCATCCTGCAGTAATCTTCCGTCCACAAGTGGTCACTGGTCAAGAAGGTACATCTCAAGGTTAAGCTCTTCTACCGTTACCACTCACGAATTCTTCTACCGTCCAGTGCTCAAAGTTAGGATAACCTTTTAGTATTTGGGGGCCGCATAGTGTCCTGGATAACCAGATATCTGATCATTGGATGCTCCGTGTAATGCTATGCTTAGGTAAAAGTGCCCAACAGTGATGCCATGTCGATTCCTTTGCCCTCGCGAACCTTCCTCTTCTTTGAACGATCGCCTTCCTCTACATTTGGCTTGTTGTCGGACCCAGGGCGTTTTGTTAATTGTGTGCCGGCGTCATCTTTGAGCTCCCGGTAGAACCAGGCCACCTTGTTTCCTTCCACATGAGCCCTATCACCGACGTAAAGTATAGATACCGAGCGGTATGAATTTCGGTCAGGGTGAGGCTTTCGGGAGAGCTGGTACGAGAGTTCGTATTCTAGCATCATCTTTTCAGCCTTGGTAGTCGTCCGATTATCCCAGATCGACGTCGGATCTCGCTCAACCGGTACAGATGTTCCAGTTACCCTAGGTAATCGCGTTAGCGAAGCGCTGTCATCGTACCCTGAACATGATATCTCTTAGGAGATGCAGGGGGGCACTTTCCATACCATTCTTGGACCTTATCTTGAGGGGTATGTATCTCTCTCGCCGGGTCGTCCAGAATTCCGACGAGATCCAAAACAGGAAAGCACGAGACTCCCTTTAAAACAGCATTTCTGTCATGCCCAAAGTCACCGAACACGAGCACCTTTAGCTTCTTGAAGGCGCCGCTCTCATAAACACTGCGCCCCCAGTCACGTAAAGTGTGGTCAGGTGCAGCATCGTGCACGCGTCCGTCGTAACGTATTTTTCGCTCCAGCACGAGGACCGCAAGTTTATCGAGCTTTGTAAGTGCAATGAGGTGGTCAATAGTCAGAAAGAAATTTTGGAGACAAAGAAATGTCAACATGCTGATGTCCAGTTTGGCTAGTCGGTCAACCACAGAAGGTAGTTGCAACGGTAAATAAGTCCCTTTCACACACTTTTCGAAGACCCCGAAGGTGGCATGACGATCTATTTCTTCTGGGAATGCCTTAAGAAAGAGCATCCACGTCTCGAAGGTACTGGTGCGGCTATAGACCGAATTAGCTATAACAAATACAAAGTCGCTCCGTGCATCCTTGACCCACGTCTCCTTGATTCGGTGGTAAAGTCGGTCCGCGTAATGCCATCCGAGACATTGTAGAGCCTCAGGCTCCATGAAATCGATATTCCAAACACAAGCACGTAGTGCCATCGAGTATAAAGTAGGGCATCCAGGACCGGGGTCGACGTATTTCGATGGATCCGTTGGTTTACGCAAAGAAGAAGTAGCCCACTTAGGTATCATTGAGCGAACGCGTCCAGATGTCTTTTTGGTATAAACCAGGCCCGAAGAGCTGTCGAAGTAGGACATTTTTGTGCTGATCGTGGAATATCGACCCTTTCTTGAACGAGGCGCTGTAGCAGTATGTTGAAGTAAACTGCAGTACGTTCACCGTCTTCTTGTCTCAATATGTTTGTCTTTCTGTGGATTGAGAGAGGACAGTGACCGACAAGTTATGTAGTGAGTCTAACTCGGATCGAATGGCGGCTGGGCGTGGTCTCATCCCATCCTAGGGTAACGAATCTTCGGCTCTGTCTCAATCCCCAGTTTGCGAATATTGATGATGCGCATGCGAATTCATATAATGAAAAATATTCGATAGTTCCCCAGGTGCTGTGGGATGGTGACGGTGATGAGTGTGAAGGCTGCCTTTACCGGTACCTAGCTTACGCACGGACCTGTCTACCTACAACATCGCTCCTTTGTCGTACACGAGCACTCTTCCTTGCCCTATTTCAATGTTATAACGCAATGACATGTGATGTTTATCTCAGTCAGGAGCCGTGCTTTCTGAATAGGAATCACGTGCGCGATCGGGCGCGATCTGGTACAGCCCAAGCGGAGTTCTCAAGGACCAGGATGCACCAATCAACGTCGGGCCTTTCCACTCCGTACATCGGACATTGATGAATGAGGTACGTTATACAGCTTCTTCGAAGCCCCTACTCTCAGTCTTGTATTTTACACCGTTATCGTTTCCGCGTCTGCCTAAGCTGCCAAACTCCAGCCAAAATGACAGCCCCAAGATTACAGCCAAACAAACTCTCCACCCACATCGCAAAAGGCTCGCCCATAATCCTCGATGGCGCACTAGCAACCTACCTCGAGACACTAGGAACAGATATAAGCGGGGCCCTTTGGTCCGCAGACATACTTCTCAAGAACGCCTCTCTGATCCAGAAAACCCATCTCGACTACTACCGCGCAGGGGCAAACGTCGCAATCACAGCTTCATACCAGGCTTCAGTCCCAGGGCTCGCAAAACATCTAGGACTCAATGAACATGATGCAAAAGCTATTGTGGGGAAGAGCGTGGAATTAGCTCGGCAAGCTCAGGACGAGATGGGAGAGGATATACGGCAGGATTTATTGGTTGCTGGGAGTGTGGGACCGTATGGAGCGTTTCTCGCAGATGGCTCGGAATACCGTGGTGACTACGATGTGCCCAGGGAAGAGATGAAGGATTTTCATCGTGGGCGCATACAAGCGCTCGTAGATGCGGGCGTCGATGCTTTGGCGTGCGAGACCATGCCTTCGAAGGCTGAAGTCCAAGCATTACTTGAGTTAATTACCGACGAGTTCCCTGACACGGAGGCATGGTTTTCGTTCACGTTGCGCGATACCGAGCATATTAGTGATGGGACTTCACTGAAAGAGATAGCAGCGCTTTTTGATGATGTGCAGCAAGTAGTAGCGCTAGGGTTCAATTGTGTACCGGATGATCTTGCGTTGGCAGCTCTGAGGACACTGAAGCCATTGATAAAGAGAGGGACGCTGGTGGTCTATCCCAACTCTGGCGAGCAGTGGAATGCACAGGCAAGGGAATGGGAAGGTAAGCGAACGGAAGGGTCAACGCTGGCGGAGAAGACGCTGCAGTGGTGGAGTGCTGGCGCGGGGATGATTGGGGGATGTTGTCGCACAACGCCGGAGGACATTGTGGTTATGAAGAAGGCACTGGAGAAGGTCCGTTAAGTTGAGTAAGGTATGGTATCTAGGTCCGCTGTTCTACAAGACGGCCAGGCTTTTGAGTAGAGCTTGAGATTCGTACATAACATTCGATGATGGGTACCTCGACCATGTGCCAAATCTCGCAAGTAGAGTATAAGGACCAGCTTGATAGTAATAGCATTCGCTTTGTAAAGCTCAAATACATGAAATCGTAATATAATCCAGCTCGCGGTCTTCTCAAAGATCTTTCTGCTCGCTTGAACTATCCGAGGAGCTCCACGGATCGATTCAGGCTGTTTGCAGCACCCGCTTACCTGGACTATCTCTGCAATGTACAGATCTCATTTGTCCAGCGGCGAACGATCTGCCCATTGTTGCGCGCTGTATCCAAAATCTGGCTTCTCAGCCTTGATCTCCTGCGTGGAAGTGCCATTCGCCTATGGTCTGGGTGTCGCGTCACGTGTACGTATTCGCCTTCCGATGCCTCGCGCTGTCGTGGCTCGAGTTTTCGGATCTCTAGTTTGTTCTTCCATGCTTTGTGAAAGGTCTCAGCCATCAACTACCACTTGATCCCCGTTTGGCACCCCCGCCCGTCCATTCAACTCCTCCAGTATCGCCTTTGCGCGATCCAAAACATGCTTCGTCCCAACCTGTCCGGAGCTCGCCCTCGCGTTTAGCACGCCCACATCGAACTCCCCGTATCCGCCATTCTTGACTTCCTTCTCCGGATCCACAACCTCGACCTTGTCTTCTTTCCCACTCTGCGCGTGTCCTTGCCTCTGCGCCACAGTGAACTTGGGGTGGCTCTTTGGTATGACTCCGCATTTCTCCAGTGCATTAATCTGCTTGACAAGCTCCCCGCGAATCAGGTCAACAGACAGTCCGCAGAACGTGGCGTTCACGCGGAACACTTCTTTGCGTGCTTCGAGAGTGCCGGGAGTGCACTTCAGATCCGGGTGCCCAAAGGCGATGGGGTCATTGGTGAGTTGGGAGATGGCGGTTGCGAAGTACTTCAGCATCTTGGGAATTTGGTTGTTGATCTCGTTGAGAGTGTCGATATTTTTGGCGGCAACTTCGCGGTAGGTTCGCACTTGTTCGGCGTGTTTCCCGGATTCTGTGCCGTCTGGTTGCTGCTCATCGGCATCCTGCGCCACTTGTTCAGCGTCCTGCGAGACTTGTTCGGCGGCTTCGGTAGACATGACAAGCTTTGATGGTTGTAACAATGCGAAGGAAGGGCTGGAATGTCGACGGGAGAGCCGCGGAAGTCTGAGCTCCGGCACCGGGCTGCACCGCCACATCTTGGCAGCTGCGCTATTCAGACCTCACTCTTCTTTCACTTCGCAACACGGCTAGCCTCGGTGGCGTTCTGGGAAGCTTCAGACGCGATTGACCTATCGAAAATAATCTTTTTACGCGTCAATACCTATCTGCCACCCCTCACAACTGAAGACGACGACTGAGACACCTATACGGCCCTCTATGGGCATTGCGACCGGTGCCTGTCTTGCCTCGAGGTGAAGCTGTAGCTGCCCGCGCGCCAGCATAGAAGAGAAGGAACACCACAGCCATGTCAGGGCCCCCTCAAGGGCCTGGGCCTGTGCGGGCAATGAGTGTAGGAAATGGACCTCCGAGTGCAGGCCTACCGCCGCCGCATAACGCCATGCCCCCGCAGGGCGGCCCTCCACCGCCAGGCTCCTCCGGCCCGCAGTCGCAGCAAAACTTGAATCAAATTGTTAGTGGAACTCTCTTATCTCTGCGAATCTTGTTTGCTGTCATGTTGGCGCCCGCGCCTCTGAAACGTATCAAGTGAACGTGAGCATGCCTTGGCTTGGAGATTGTTCGCGCTTTGTCCGCACCCGGCCGTCTATATCTCAGTCCACACACACTCTCTCTCTTTCTCTCTCTCGTACTACCACCCGTAATTTTGGCCTCGGATCGCGCACACAGTCGATATCCTTAGCAACTGCGGAACTTTCCTACAGCCCGCGCTTCGAGTTTTGCGCGCCACCCCCAGACACCGTTGGCGGCGCACCTGAGTAGCCAACAATGCGCGGACAAGGACAAACCCGCTATTCTAACATTCGCGACAATGGCCCTACAAATACTGTCACACCCCCCCAAGTTAGTGTTCCGGCTCTCGGAATTCTCAGCGTTGTTCGAGACCCAATTACTATTTTGGATGACTACAAACTGAGGATCATTGCTAACGTTTACGTAGGTGCTAGAGTATCTCTCGAAAAAGGGCTATGTTCGCACCGAGGCCATGCTCCGCAAGGAGTCCGAACCGCAAGCCAACGGGCAGACCCTTTCAGCCCAAAGCACCGAGGCGGGCGGCACGAAATATACAAAGGCATTCGAGCTCTTGCGCAAATACACCGAGGATAATTTGGATCTTTACAGACCTGAGCTCCGCAAATTGCTGTGGCCGGTCTTCGTCTACTCGTTCTTGGACTTGGTGCGCGACTACTACACCAAGGATGCGGAGACCTTCTTTGCCGCCTATCAGGGCTTGTTCGAGCGCGACCACGAGGAGGACATCAAGACACTTCGTCAAGTGCGCTTGCAAACCCATCTGCAAGAAAGCCGCGTTGCGAAGCTGTATCTCGACAACAAATACCGGATAACGCTAACGACGATGCCGTTCTTTAACCTGATCCAGTTCCTCGAATCCAAGCAGTTTGAGGGCGGGTTGGCGATAATGGACGTTATTCGGGAGCACTTGAACATCGTTACAGTTGACCGCACAGCAACCGCAGAGAAGAGCATAGCAGCAATCCTAGCCAGCGGACATGGCGAAGACGAGCTCCCAGCAGAGGATGAAGGTATTCCAGGACATGCCCCAGGTCATCCACTCACCTCACGTCATGACCCCGAAGCAGAGGCCGCCCGCATCAGGCTGCAGTTGGGCGCATATCCCCAAGAACCGGAGCTACATGAAGATGTCCGGGCTGCCTTACAAGATGAAGACGCCAAGACTGCGCCAAGACCAGGACAACAAAGCTTGGTAGATGAGTTTGAGCAACGTATCAAGCGGGAGCCGACAGAAGACGGTCCGTCGCGCGAATTCGTCCCATTACCACCGTCCCTAGCCCGTGACGTCTCGATGGAAGTCCAGAAGATCATCGAACACCGAGATCGGTATAAGATGGAGGGCAGAACGGGTGGTGTTGGTCCTGCGGTCAGCGTCACCATGTATACATTCCACAACACGTACGACAGGTAAGTTAACTCTGCCCACCTTTCGAACCAAAGACTCATTTATGCGCTAGTATCAACTGCATCGATTTCTCCGGTGACCACCAGCTAGTGGCAGCTGGTATGAACGAATCCTACATCCGCGTCTGGTCCATGGACGGTAGCCCTCTTGTCTCCCCGAACGACAACCCGAACGCTCAGCCATCGTCTTCTCGGCGCCTAGTGGGTCACTCGGGTCCTGTAATGGCAGTGGCCTTCTCCCCATCTACGGCGAACCCTTACCCCTCGGGCCCCCCAACAAACTCAGAGTGCTTGCTCTCTTGCTCAGAAGATAAGACAGTTCGATTGTGGTCGTTAGATACGTATACCTGCCTCGTAGCCTACCGTGGCCACGATAACCCGGTTTGGGATATCCAGTGGGGACCTTACGGACACTACTTCCTCACAGGCTCGAACGACCGCACCGCGCGTCTCTGGTCAACGGACCACATCGAGCCTCTCCGTATCTACGTCGGCCATGACAACGACGTCGACTGCGTCACGTTCCACCCCAACAACCTCTACGTCTTCACAGGCTCCTGCGACCGCACGGTACGCATGTGGCACATCGCTGGTGGTAATTGCCTGCGTCTCTTCACAGGTCACACTGGCAATGTAACCGCCATAGCCTGTTCACCGGACGGGAAGACGCTCGCGTCCGCCGACGACGCAGGTAACATCATTCTTTGGACACTCGAAACCGGCCGGAGGCGGAAGCGCATGCGTGGTCACGGCAAGGGTGGTATCTGGTCGCTATCCTGGAGCGTTGAGTCAAGTGTTCTTGTCTCTGCCGGTGCGGATAAGACAGTGCGAGTCTGGGACGTGCTGCAGGAGACTAGCGACAAGGCTGCTGACGGCGTACTTGCAAAGGCGGACGGCGCAATGACGACGAAGGGCGCGAGTGGTACGACAGTCACGGGCAAGAAGGCGAGTAAGGAGACGGGAGTTTCGGCCGATCAGATCAGTGTCTTCCCGACCAAGGACAGTCCGGTCTACAAGGTTCAGTTCACAAGGATGAACTTGGTGCTTGCGGGAGGCGCGTATCTACCGACAAGGCAGTAGACTGCGGGTTGATTTCGTGCTTATATATCCGTACTATCTAATTCAACGGCGCCTTCTAATGCAGATGACCCTACCGTGCCTGTCTTGTCTGTTGTACCAACCTCCAGCGCAGCCGCATACTTTGCACTTCCATTCGCCGTTTTTGGGCATGTAGCTAGTACGTTTCCGTCGGCGAGCCCTTTTCTGCAGACTGCGCCGGTTGCTCGTCGCTACGCTCGTTGTCGGGGCCAGGGGCCTTGCGCTTCTTGCTGTTGTACTTGTCGGGCTAAGCTTTTGCTTCTTTTTGCTCCCCTTATTTTGCGTATGTATAACCAGACTATATAGCTTGGAAATGCTCGAGAGCCGAACAAGCGCACTATAAACAGGCTCGTATCTGAGTCACTCTAGAAAATATCTTACAGGTTTATGTTTCCTCCCTACTACTCTCTTTGCGGAACCCATCCCAGATATCAAAACCGAAATACCAACTCCACATCAGTCCTAACCTTGTCCCTCACTAGAGTATCCCGTTCCTTTTCCTAATTCTCCAGTCCGTCACTCCATTTCACCTCTAACATCCCCGCACTCGTGAGTCGTGACAGTTTCCAGAACGCGAAGAGGAAGGCGACTTGTTGCGCGAGGCGACCAACAACTTACAAAGGCGTAGTCAATGTTGCGAGATACTCATTAAGCATTAGCTAACAAGTACTTTCCGCCCACTAGTCTACAGTTAGAATCAAAGTTCTTCTATTAACTTAAGCACTATAATGCTCTATTAGCTAATTTGACACCTCATTGTAAAGCCGCCTTACCTTCGACTTATGATTCCACTCCCTATGTAATTATGCGATTTGTGGCAGCATTTCCAGAAACAGCCATAGAGACTTTCGTCTAGTATATGATTAATATATGTACGTACTGCTCGTCGAAGGGAGCAGGTAGGATATAATCCATTTTGTATTTTTTTCTAATGGTACACAAATACTAGCAGGTTAGCTGGAGCCTGGAACCAGGTATTAAGATCCATGTAGTGTTTCGAAGGCCACCAACGGGAAAGCAGGAAGACACCTGAGTCAAATTCCTCATGTTCTCATATCAATGTCTGATCGATCATATTTACTGTAAAACTCCGAGTTTAAGCGTTCAAGAACGGCATCGGTGACGGTCGTCATATAACTAGCGGCCCATGCATAAACTTGGCTGCGTGTGACGGACGTTAGATTGTATATCTCCAGGTAACGATGTAGATACGTAGCAGCATCAGAATAGTCATAAGGTTTTGCTGAGGTGGGTCCAGCTCCAGCACAGCGATCAAGTTTCGCGCACATAGCATAATCCCAGGGCGCAGCCAAAACTTTCAGTCCCGGTCTGTCGAACACGGTCTCATTCTGTGCGAATGCTCGTTGGGTCAGGTATTCTCTGTTGGCCTTAGGGATGAACAGGACGGTCCGGTTGTTGAACCACTCGTTCTACAGATTTGTATCGAGTGATTGCGCGTACTGGATGGCATCTCTGATAAGATTGTAATCCGATGCGTGGAGTTGTTGGTTGTAGAAATCAACATCGTGAGTAGCAGCGGGGTCGGAAGAAGATCGTATTTACTGCTCCGCCAACAGAAATGACCGTAATGTTGGCTCGCTGACTATTGAGATAGTGGGCAACGTTGGTGAGCGCGCGCAATAACGTGTCGCGGTCAAGATCCGGGGGTAGATTGTTGTGCCCGGCAGTCATTACGGGGGCGATTTCGAGCAAAGTGTCAGCAGGGTGAGCTCCCTGTGGCCTGGAGATGTTGCAACCCATGCTATATCAAATGGCGTGGAATAGATTCACGGAACCTCGAAATTCTGCTCTATTGAGCAGATAGGTATCATGTATGATCCTGGAGAGGACAACAATAATACAGACAGAGGACGAATAGCAAGAACGTAGCTGTATACTCTAGCTGATGGCCCAAAAAGATGAAGATAGGAGTTGATGGTAAACTGCCAAACTAGTGATGGTACAAAGAGACAAAGAGACAGCCATAAGCTCAGGCTTAAGTACATAGCTTAGTGACTACGTTGCAAAGTGGATTGCTCATAGCCCGTAGTGCGTTGTGTCACTTGGGTGGATACAGGTAATACCACAACTCGGTGACTTAGCCTCAGGTACGCTGGTAAATGGGTTGACGTTGGGTTGGGTTTGGGTTTAGTCATGGTGGGTTGTCGTCAACTATAATGATTGCCGTCAAAAAATGCCGTCTATAGTTAGTTACGCATTGCTATAAATGACGACGACTCATTTAAGCACGTGATAGAGAGGAAGGAGTAGAGACACAGTAAAGGCACGTGACTAAAGCCTATCTAGGGGCTAAACTCAGACCCTCTCAAGACTAGCCTTAGACTGGACCTTCAGTAGGTCTAGGCTATGCTTCTGTAGTACTAGTACTACGACGTGGGACGTGTCTTTGTCATGTATGTCACCTCCAAATGTGAGCCGACAAATGATGACGAGTCACGACGACAAAGTGACATAAATGACGCACCATCTCTGGTTGGGCTGTCTTACATTAGACTCTGAAGTTTGAACCCAACCTAACCGTAGACCTAGCAATACGCTGGTGAATGGATTTAGGATACCCCGCGTGGCTGAGTTCAAAATACGTTGTCTTGGGCGAGCATGTTGAAAAGTAATAAGTATAAGTAGAGTTGATAGGCCTATGGCGTCCACCAAGAATAAAGGCCGCTCGCCAGAGTTGGCTTGTGGAGACGTTACTGTGCCGCAAAGATGCTAGCGCTTGCAGCCTAGCACTGTAGCACAATGTATTATGTCCGAGGATCGATCTACAGAACCTTTCTGTATGGACTGGTCTCAAAGAGCAATGTGAAGAAAATGATGATTATGGTCACAGAGCACCGATGCCACATAAGTGGTAAAAGAGGGCTTCTATTCTTCTTCTTTACTACAAATTTCAAGATCTCTTTACTTGCCCCACAGCCATGTGTCCCCTTCGTTCCTGACGCGACTAGTAGCTCTTGGCGCCTGCTGGGGTCCCTGGCTGTTTGTTTCTCCCAGTCAGAGCTTCCGACCGCGAACTGGGGTGCTGCACAGAACTGCTACTGGTATTTCTGACACACAGCCACCGCTCCATCGCTATAAAGTCTCAATCCTGAGAATATCTCACTGCTCAGGAGTTTCCCACCTGTTGCTCCTTTAAAAAACAAGCAAGCATAACAACTATTTGTTTTTTTATTTCACGAAAAATCGCCTCGATCGATCATGCCCACCTCCGCTGGGCTCGGCGCTATGTTCAAGAGACTGACGGGCTTCGCTCCAACGAATTCTGCTCCAAAGGCGCCACCTCCTCCAACCGTCGAATGGCTTCTGGCTCATCGGGAACAGCGGCGTGCGCAGACAGTTGGGGAGACTCCGCTTGCCTGCTTGTATCGAATGTATGAATATCTCATCCTTGATCATAATACCGGCATTCGGACGGAGATCGAGTGGTTCTTCAACCACCCAGGCTGGGCCGTCGCCTCCATTCCCGATCCCAAAGACCCCGACCCAGCACGTTACGCCGTCCTCTCTGTCATTCCGCAGTTTATGGTCACCGCATTCAATCGACTTATTGAGAAAGGTTTACCCAGAGGTAGTCCGGGAATTATTATGGGAGATGAGGCGGAGGAAGAACTCAAGTCGAGGCCCATTGTCTTGGAAGAGTTGCCATCATGGGTCGCGAATGTTCCTAGGCTAGCGGAGACGCTTATCATTCCGGATGCAGACGGCAGTCCACTGGACAAGCAGAACTGCAGCCCTCAGTTTCTAAGCATGAATATTGTTGTCAGGCAGCCACATACTCTATTTGTTTGAGGTCTACGACTAAGGGCGCACTCTTTCTAGAACCTATTTGACCTGGGTGTTTTTTTTTTCTGAGGAGGGGGAAGGGAGGGGGCGAGCACGGGTGTGATTATAGGGTCTAATAGGAAATTGGGAAGGATCCTTTTTTTTTTGACTGTCCTATGTCCAGGTATGCCAGTGTTGTATTTGTAGTAGCCCGACAATGGCTACATTAGATCTATACGTACACCATTATAGGGCGTCTCTTTTGGTCATCTCGAAAGCCTCCGACCATGCTAGGGTTTACGAATAGAGCCCTAGATTCTTTCGCCGGACTAAAGCGAGCAAACAGGAACTCGACTAACACTTGCCCAAGATTCCAGAGTCCCCCACCTGCGATGACTGTGTTCTCGTACGCCCTCTGCAACGCATCAAATTGTACCCACTCCAGTCCGTACCCTTCATGCACGTGTCCAAACACATGTAACCTTGGCTTTTTCCGCCATACCTCATCGAGTAGAAACTTGCATCCAAGGTGGCCTGCGTCGAGATGACCTTTTGGCGGACCGTGTGTGATGAGAATGTCTGTGTCTTCCGGGACTTTGCCATGCCATACATCTTCGTTGCGTGGGTATTGGAACGCCCAATTACCATGACGTGGAGAGAAAGGGCTGCCGTAGATTTTTAGACGACGGCCGTTGCTGCATGATATGGTCGTCGATTTCGAGTTCAGATAGATTACGCTTCCCCAGTCGAGGGATGCGTGTTCCACTAGATCGGCACGTGGTTGGCTGTTGTCAAGTAAGATGTCATGGTTACCAGCGATTAGGAGTTTGAAAGGATGCGGCAATGAGTTGAGCCAATCCAGAGAATGTTGGATTTCTTTTAGACTGCCGCTTTGGGTTATGTCGCCGGCATGGATTAGGACCTCGCCCGCAGGTATGTCTGGCTGGCTGTTATGTGTATCGGAAATGCACACGACAGGTATGGGTTTGAGTGGCTGAAATCTGACAATTCGACGGCATTTGTATAATATGGTTACAAGGAAAATGCAGGGTTCCATGATGAATCGTTCCCATATGTTTGGTCGTGGTCGTTCGAGGAGCGCATCGAGCCCGCCGCCTCTCTTTAGCATGGCGTAGCGAGTCAGGCGACGACAAAGGAAGCAAGCGCAGAACTTTGGATGATAAATGTAGTGTTAGTGTTAGTGTTAGTGTTTGTGTTAGTGTTTGTGTTAGTGTGTGTGTGTGTGTGTGGCTGCTGGTACTGTGCCGTGGCCGCTAAACCTGTACGTAATGCGCTACACCATACGAGTAAATGTCACATGATTTGCACATCAGCCGCTCCCTAAACCACACGCCCTCAGTCATCCAAAAACCAACCCTCCGAACCTACAATCAACAGAGACTGGTTTTAATCAACAACAATACGGCCTCAGTTTGACAGCAGCCTGCGGGCTGTCAGACTGTGTCATTGCTCCTAATCTGGTGCTTCTGGCCTGCCCAGTGGGCGACACAGCTGGCCGCAGTTCGCGACGTGACGCGTTCTGATCAACAACAACACCGGCTCAGTCATCCAATCCGCCCCTCCAAACCCACAATCCATAGCAGATTGCGCGCCGTTAGACTGTATCATTGCTCCTGACCTAGTGCCTCTGAGGCATGCCGGTTGACTGGGCGACACAGCTGGCATGCGGAATTGCTAAGGAATGCGCGCCGTTACCTGCTCCAAATGGATTGTGGCCGCAACCTTGTCCCCCTGCTAACGTTTTTGGGACGTTACGCTCACAGCAGAATCCGTGATGGCTTCGGATAGTTATGTGCTGAGTTTGATAACATAAGTGTTGGAGAATATCGGAGCAGGCAACCTCCGTTGCAGGGGTATGTGAGACCTCGGCACCCGGATAGATCTATATATACTGCTCCACCCCCACCTTCTGTAGATCAACTCGAAATATATCAATTACTCCGATAGTTCATTTGATTCGATCAATCCAGTTCATTTTATCTCCCACAATAAGAAAGTATTTGATTAAATTGGGCTTAGTGTGCGACGAGGACCTGGGGTGGACCGTGGCCATCACGACGCCCGACCATAAAGAACACACCCAAAACCAATAATCTGAATAAAACGCAGCAGAACTCGATCGCAAAACACTCTGCTCTAATAGGCTTAGGAATAGGCATAAGTTTCCAAGAGTTGATGATTGGTCTAGAAGTTTTAGCGTTCACCCAGAGCCCTCTTTTTCGACCAGCAAGTCTGAACAATAAGATAAATACTAAAATGTTCGCTACCGGTACACCTTAACCCACGGAAGACTTCCTTCCTTGAAACCACTCATCAAAACCCTCATCGCTAGAATTCACCATGCTTTCTCAGTTGCGCAACCAGGTCGAGTCATGGTGGCGTCAGACGCCTATGCCAGATACGTCCCCTAGGCCCAGATTTCAGAAATGGCATCACTTTCACAAAGGACAATGGACGCCCCTTGCCAGCGATGGCGAAGCTCGAAGAGGTGGGATCAGCCATCGATGGAGGGGCTCATTACGCCTCGTCAGCTGGAACGTCAATGCCGACGCGGCGTTTCCAGAAACTCGGATGCGCGCACTCCTGCGGTCTGTTGAGAGCACGATGGCGGATGTAATATTCTTGCAAGAGGTGTCCAAGGTGGCGCTCACGGAGTTACTACGGCAGCCTTGGATAGAAGAGCACTGGTACGCCAGCGAAGCCGACTGCTCTGCGTTTGGAAAGCAAAAGTTTGCGACTGTGACGCTGATATCAAAGGCATAGCTTTCCCTGCATTCCGTCTCTCTGGGCGCCATTTGGAGGGTCCCGTTGCCGAGCCGGTTCGACCGCGATGCCTTGTGCTGTGACTTGCTCGTCAACTCCTCCAGCGGGCGCACTCTCCGCATCCGCCTTATCAACGTCCATCTCGACTCCTTACCCATCAATCCTTCACGGAGACCTCAGCAATTCGCCCTCGTCACCGCTTATCTCTCTGTAGCTGACCGGGGGCTGATTGCTGGCGACTTCAACCCCGTTCTCCCAGAAGACGCCGACCTCGTTTCCGCCAACGAGCTTGAGGACGCGTGGACGAGTCTCCATCCGCCCGACCCGGGTTTCACGTGGGGCGTAAACGGTGAACATACCTTCCCACCGAATAGGCTCGACAAAGTCGCGCTAGTCGATCTTAAGCCCTCGAACATGCGCGTGATGCGGACTCATGAAGTCGACGTCGACAGCTGTACTACACAGCAAGGAGAAGGCATATTGTCGAAGTCCCCACCCCATTTCAGCGACCATTTTGGCGTGTTGTGCGAAGTTGAATGGATGGAAGACCGATAGATCGTCATCGAAAAGTTGAGAACCGAGCAGGAGGAAGGATGAGGATTATAAAGGAGATAAGATGGGTAGATGCACGACCTCCTCCACACACTACTTGACCCTCTGACTTTCCCACCCCTTCTCGCCATACCCCGGCGCAGACAACCTCGCCACGCCGTCCAAGTCCGGCCCTTCGCACCGGGCGAATCACTGCAGGCTGAGCCCCAAATCGCACACGTACGCACGGTCTGGAAGATGCAGCAGATGAGGCGAAGAAGAACCTGATTGGTTGCAAGAATCCGACTATGCAGCCCTCACCATCTTTCCAGACAGCAGAAAACAGGATATGCTGAGCACAGGAGTGAGAATGAAATTTGCGATCGATTACAAAAGTGGCGATTAGCGAACAAGCGATACATACATACCTATTGAGCGTTCGTATGCTGTAGTTTCAGAACTGCAAAACACACCATTGTGTTTCAACAAGTAATGTAGAACAACATGGCCAACTGTTTAGGTTAGATGTCGAATGCAGGAAACAGTATATAAAGTTGCGATATGAAAATAAGACTACTCAACGTGGTATCATTACCATCCGCGTACAATATCGAACACGGTTCCCACCGTGTCGGATGTAACAACGCTGTCCAAAGGGAAAGGGACTCGTCTAAACCGTTTGTAAAAACCAAACAATGTGCTGAGAAACGGAAGATGCGACGTTCTTCGGAGGAGACGTGTCTATCGCTTCCCCCACAAACCCTGCTGTGTCTCTCTGATTCTCCGCTCTTGTTCCTGGATCATCTCTTCAGTCTGTCCATGGCCATTACCCCTACTGTCAATCTCCATAGGGTCGTCAGGCTCCTCCGCTGGCTGCGGGATATTTGCATGTGGTGCACCTCTTCGTGGTTCAGCGGATCGGCCACCGTCCATCATACCAGCAGCACCGCCATTTCTCAGTTGGTTGATAGCACGAATCGTGTCGATGGCTGCATGGAGCGTACGTCTAGCATTGAAGTTCTTCTTGACTGTGGGCAGCAGATCCTCCTCTCCATCAGGAGCATTCTTGCCAAGCTCAGTAATCCAGGGGTGTGAGAGTGCTTCATGGGCAGTCATACGCGCTGCGGGATCGACAGTCAGACACCGGCGGATAAATTCACGAGCGGTGAGAGAGACACCTCTCCAGTATTCCAAAGGGGTGAAGGAGTAATCGGCGACTAAGATGGCCTGCATCTCTTCCAAGTTCGAGTCTCGATCGAACGGAGTGTATCCACAGAGGAGGAAGTATGTAATGACCCCGATAGCCCAAATATCACTGCCAAAACGAGTTAGCTATCTGCTTTGGAATCCAGCATATTCGTCTTACACTGGCTTGCCGTGTCCGGTCTTCCTGAAGATCTCGGGTGCCATGTAGCCTGGTGTTCCACATGTTGTCGTAAGAACGTGGAACTGTTCCTCGTCCATGATCCGCGACAGACCAAAGTCGGCAATCAACAGATCAGCGTTATCCTCTGGCGTCCGGAACAGCAGATTTTCGGGCTTCAAGTCTCGATGTACGATGCCGTGGTCATGTAAGTAAGCCACTGCGGAGAGTGTGGCTCGAATGAGATCGCCCGCGTCGGACTCATAGTAGTTGCCTTTTCGGCAGATACGATCGAAGAGTTCACCTCCAAGCGCGAGGTCGGTGACAAGATAGACTGTATCACTGGTCAGCTAAGATGACGAGCTATGGAACGATCAAGACTTACGGTTGTTCATCGTCTCGAAATAGTCTACAAGCGTCAGAATGTTTCTGTGGCCCATAGACACTCTCTTCAGCACAGCAATCTCGTTCCTGACCTGGCGCATGTCAGCCTAATCATTGTTTTTCTCGCCTCCGGGCAGACTGACCATGTGTTCTCGGCCAGCCATAAGCCGCTTGTTGATAACCTTGGCGGCATAGTATCTCCCTGTGTCGATGTGCACACATTCCTTCACTACTGAATAGCTGCCGGCACCCAAGGTTTTGCCCGTCTTGTATCTGCACGGCTGCACTTGCGCTGCCGTTTGCGGTGTCTGCGTGCCAGACCCGCCGTTGGAGGTTCTTGTCGCCATATATGCGGTTTAGGTGCTGTCTTCGTAGCGAGGCTGAGTATGGTGGTGGGGGGCGCAGTGGGAAGCTGATATATGGGCTAGTTGTCTTCGATCGCAGACGTAGACTTGGAAATCTACGTCCAAATGAACACTGAGAGTATAATGATAGCTTGTAGCATTCGGTATTGGGTAGCGATAGTCGAGCTCGAAGCAGCGTGGGACGTTGTGTCAGCTCGCTGGTAGGCGCAGATGTCGCAAGACAATCTCTCCAGGACAGGGGCGGGGTTGGAATAACAGATGGGAAGGCAAGATTCACGGGCGTCACGTTATCGACAGTGCGAAGATGTTTTCCACGAAGATTGGAAGTGAGGACAGGCAGAGCTGAGCGGGAACGAAAAGAAGGCCCTGGGTGGTGAGCTGTAGTGTGCCGCTAAGCTATGGAGGGGTCCATGCCAATGCCCCGCCGGTGAACTCAGACACGCCACGATTGGTCGATGATTGAGTGGGGCGATCCGCGTAGCCGGATTCGGTGCTGGGTGGACTCTTGAGTCTGTTATCTCCAGCTTCTTCACCACTATCGTGACTATCCCCTGCTCATGTATCTTCATTATTATTTCCAACGCCTCCGCTATCTCCGCCAGGTGGGATTGGCGCCTCGCTCATACCTTTGGATCAACACAGCCAAAGGGGTGTGTCATCTTCGGCATCGAATTACTAATTAGAAAACTCATCGCGGCATATGGGTGGAAACGGAAGAAAGAAGAAGGGGAAGTGGTTGTCATGGAAAGGTATCATTTGCTTTTTTTCACGCTTTTCAGGTGCTAGACCTCCTTTTGTGATCCAAAACCCGCTTAGCAAAAAAGCGCACAAACGCCAGAAGATCCATAATCATAACACGACATGACATATCTACACGTTGCTCATACTCTTCACTCTTCTCTTCCAACTCTGATCTGACGCATCTACTTCGCGTTCTCGGGGCGGAGCGAGCGGACGGCTTTTCCGGCGCGCCAGATCTCAAGGTCATCAATCTCTTTGAGCTCCTGCTTGTATTTCTCGCGATAGTCGGGCTGCGAGTTGTACTCGAGGGAGCGCTTCGTCTCGCTACCGTTCTCAACAGACGTGTACAGGTCGTCGAAGACGGGCTTGAGGGCGGCCTTGAAGCGCTTGCTCCAGTCAATGGCACCACGGCGGGCCGTGGTTGAGCAGGCGGCGTACATGTAGTCCATGCCGTTAGCACCGATCAAGGGGTACAGCGACTGCGTGGCCTCCTCGACCGTCTCGTTGAAAGCTTCGGATGGGCTGTGGCCGCGCTCACGGAGAACCTCGTATTGAGCGAGGAACATGCCGTGGATACCACCCATCAGGCAACCACGCTCGCCGTAGAGATCTGAGTAGACCTCCTTCTCGAACGTGGTCTCGTACATGTATCCGGAACCGACGGCGACACCGAGAGCGACAGCCTTCTCCTTGGCCTTGCCAGTTACGTCCTGGAAGACGGCGATGGAGCTATTGATGCCGCGACCCTCACGGAAGAGGGTGCGTACGGTGCGGCCGGAGCCCTTGGGGGCGACGAGGATGACGTCGATGTTGGTGGGAACTTCGACCTTGGTGAGGTCCTTGAAGACGGGCGAGAAGCCGTGGGAGAAGTAGAGAGTCTACTGTCATTAGTCGGGTCCTAGCTGTCTAGAATTCTGTTTGCTCACCTTGCCCTCAGTAAGCTGGGGCTTGATCGCAGGCCACGTCTCGGACTGGGCAGCGTCGGAGAGGAGGTTCATGACGATGGTAGCCTTGCCAATCGCCTCATCAATATCGAACAGGTTTTTGCCGGGGACCCAGCCATCCTGCTCAGCCTCCTTCCATGAGGCACCGTTCTTCCGTACACCGACGATGACGTTCAGGCCGTTGTCGCGCATGTTGAGACCCTGGCCGTGGCCCTGCGAGCCATAGCCGATGAGGGCGAGGGTGTCGTTCTTGAAGTACTCCTGGGACAAGTGTTAGCTGAAGTTCTCATTGCGATCAAGTTCGTTGCCATCGAGGCGGTGCTAGACGTACAAGAAGCTTCTCCTTTGGCCAGTCATCACGCTCTGTTTGTTATCGTTAGCCTGGGGCTCATCACATGCAATCCCCTTCCATTGCAACAGACGTAGGTCAAACTCACCGTAGACAGTCTCCTTGGTACCAGCAAAGTCAATAGTCTTGACACCGCGGGTCTGCTGGAACTGGCTAGTAACAGCTGCCCTGGGCGCCGCGGTCACACCAGCCCTCAGCGCGGAGACAAAAGTGCGCTTCTGGGCAGGAGCAGCAGCCAATTGCCTAGCAGTCTGGCGAAGAGCGCGGGAAACAGGTCTTGAAGCCATTGTGAATGTGTGAACGCGGGTATCTTGAGGTTAGAAGGTGGTTGAGGGGATGACCGCTTAAAAGTTGCTGGCTCAATCTTTATCACACCCACAATTTCGCATTTTGGGAGCTTAGGCCATGCCGATTATCGCTGCCCCAGACCAGGCCGCTCGCGTCATTGACCAATTAGCTCCGATCATTGGGTCGTTCAAAGGAAACTAGCAGGGGTACACAGAAGACATCGGGGAGGCATGCGTGTCTCCGAGAGCGGTTGTCTGTAACACGAGACATGCCGCTAGGTACACAGTCATATGCGACGGTGCGTGGCAAGCATCGACTTGTGCAGTCGTCGGCGGCTCCTGCACACATTGAAGTGACCATTTGCGTATGTAAAGGCTATAGATCATCTATGGACTGGGTTTGTAGTTTGACGCAAGAGTCTGAAATGCTCCATAAATATCATAGCTGTGCGAGTGGAGTTGCACAGCGCAAAGCGCGTGTACCTAGTTGTATTATCAACAGTGGCAAAAGCGTTCTTTAAAGCAAGAAATTCAGTTTCAGTGTAGGCCCAATTATCACGGATTAAGCATTGTACGGCGGCCAGATGCTTGTGTATCATCTATATGCATCTATCTACAAGCGTTGCGGCATGCTCCATGCCGACTGCAGCAAGTTAAACTGAACCAGTGATCAGGAGGAAGGATGCATGGACAGTAGCCTCAAGGCTTTTTCGCCCTTGGACACGTCTAAGACTTGACAAGCAAGCTGTGTCCGTCCATGTCTCCAGGTTGCTGAAGAGCCATGGCCGCGAGCAGAGTAGGGGCGACGTCACCAAGAACACCGTCGGTCTTCTTCAAACTCCAGCCCTCGGGCGCGTTGGCCATGACGAACGGAACTTTGTTGGTTGTGTGGGATGTCTTGGGTGTGCCCTCCTCTGTGAGCATTTCTTCCGCATTACTAGTATGTTGTCAGTTTACGTCTGTACAGTGATTAACATCTCAACGCACCCGTGATCAGCAGTGACAAACAGCACGTATCCGCTCTCTTTGCACTGGTCGTAGACCTTCTTGATGGCCTTGTCGGTCTCGGTGCAAGCTTCAATAGCCGCCTTGTACACACCAGTGTGGCCAACCATGTCGGGCGGCGCAAAGTTGTTCATGAGGAACTCGAACTTGCCCGATTGGATCCGCTCGCAGAGCTTATCTGCCACGGCCATGGCGCTCATCTTTGGCTCCAAGTCGTATGTGGCTACCTTGGGCGAGGGGATCATTTCACGCTCCTCGTTCTCGAACTGCTTCTCAACGCCGCCGTTGAAGAAGAAGGTTACGTGGGCATACTTCTCCGTCTCCGCGACATGACACTGTTTCACGCCTTGCTTGCCCAATGTCTCGGCTAGAACATCCGTCATCCGCTGAGGCTCGAAAGCGATGTTAAAGGTGTATTTAGGGTTATAGGACGTCATGGTTGTGATCTGGATGTTCTTGGGATACGAGAAGTCGGGCTTGGGTGAGCGGTCGACATTGCCCAACAGCTGTGTTACCTCACGAACGCGGTCGGAGCGGTAGTTGAAGAAGAAGACGGTGTCGTCGTCTAGGCGAATCAGCATGCAGACGTGCAGGTACTCAGCGTAGCCACTTACCCTGTATTCTTCGCTCCTTGCCACCCACGATGATGGGCTTCAAGAACTCATCATTCTCGTCCTTTTTGTATCGCTCCTTGATCGTTGCGACCGGGTCGCTGCTGTCCTCGCCCTCTCCTGTCACCAGACCCTTCATGCCCAGCTCGACCCTGTCCCACCTCTTGTCGCGGTCCATGATGTAGTAGCGGCCGACGACTGTTGCGATCTCGCCGAGACCGATTTCCTCAGCTGCCTTCAACAAGGTCTGCAGGTAGCCAGCTCCGGACTTGGGATCAGTATCGCGGCCGTCGCCGAAAAAGTGGATGTACGCCTTGGGGACGCCTTGGTCTTTCGCAACCTTGAGGAGCTCAACAAGATGGTCCATGTGCGAGTGGACACCGCCGTCCGAGACCAAACCGCAGAAGTGCAGCCTTCCATTGCCGTCGATGGCGCGCTGGAAGCACTTCTTGATATTCTCCACATCCTTCAATTTTCCCTGCTTGATCGTCTGACCAATTCGGACGGAATCTTGCCATACAACTCTGCCAGCGCCGATGTTCAAGTGGCCAACCTCGCTGTTGCCCATCAGGCCTTCCGGAAGGCCGACGGCGAGAGAGGAAGCCTCGAGTTCGGTGTAGCCCTGCGCCGTTTTCGATCCTTCTCTTGCAAACTCGTCCATGGTAGGTGTATCTGCCGCAAGGATAGCATCGCCGTCTTTGCGCGACTGCTCCGTCGCAATGCCCCAACCGTCAATGACGATGAGGACCGTTTTCTGATCGACCTTGACCATGACTGCGGACCAATTAGGTAGAACTAGGAATAGAGAATGGATAAAGGCGATAGATCACACGAGCAACGAGATTTAGAAATCAGGAAGAAGGAGAGAAAGGGTAGTGAAGCAGTTGTTGATGGAGGGGCAGTCGGCGGGGCTAAATGGTTGAGGTTCCAAAAAGCATCGCCGAACGTCACAGTCTTTCATCCACCAGCCCACTTCTCCCCCACCACCCGCGGCCGATACTTATCTCAGCTTACGAAAAACAACTACGCGATTTGGCGATCGCTCCGATACCTGAAAACCCATAGCAGTCAACCATAGCCGAAGTCGTACAGCCCTGGTCCACCCAATCAGCGGCGCGGCCAGCTGCAGCCTTACCCGTACACCCGTCAAAGGCAGGGCCATCCCGCGTCCGCGAGCTCAACACCGCACGAGACATTCACCGTCTATTCCTCTTTGAGATCCTACACCATGTCTGGAGCCGCGACGCCCTACGCGCCTGCCTCAGCGCGAGCCTCAGTTCCGCCCACAGGGTCCGCAACGCCAGCTTTGCCGCCTCCTCCTGCCTCACCAAGCCACGCCCTCCCTGCGCCTTCCACCTTCGACCTCGTCCCCGATATCCACAAGCTTCTCAAGCGGATTTTAGAAACACCTTCTCAGCCACCCGCCGCGACGCCAACACCCGGGCAGCTCTCGACCGAGGGACCGCTTGAGATCCAACATGTGGTGACCGCTGCGAACGATATTAGGCTCAAGATCCAGAAGGCACGACGCGCCGTCATGGCCTTACCAGACATCGATCGGACGTGTGAAGACCAGGACGATGAGATTGAGCATTTGGAGATGCGTATTGCGCGACTGAAGGCTTCTTTGAGCGAGCTTGGCACGTCGGCCCCAACTGCAGAGGACATGAACGGAGAGGGCGACCAGAGTATGACTGGTTGAGACGCCGTCGTGGACCCGCGGTTGATCCATTATAGGCCATGTGTCCGTCGACTGCATGGATGCACTCGATCTGGCTCTTGCCCAGGAGTCGTAATGGTGGGTATTTGGTAAACATGGTGGAGCCAGCGTTGACATCCGAAGCAGACTGATGAACGACGACTTCAGAATCGGCTCCGCCTAATCATTCGCATCGCCTGGCCTTCATGAAAGAATTATCTGCTCGCGGGGCCAGCACAATTACGCGATGCGTATATATAGCCAGCACCAGCACTAGCCTCCGAGGTCTCACATGACCACGCGAACGTGTGTCCAACGCGTCACTGGGTAATGCAAGCCTGCGTGATTTGTCTTTCTTGGCAAAGCGAAGCCCTCTGCCTTTAGGAAATACTCAGGACATACACAGCAGGAGTACCGTGATTCATCCGTGTTACTGTGCCGTGGCTCCTGGTAGCCCTAAGTAGCGCCCCAAGAGGGAAATGTCTCGACAACATTCAATCAACTTCCTTTCAAAGTACTCCCTTTTTTGCATCTTCCAATCTGTATACTTCTATCATCTTCCTGAGTTTTCTAGTTCCATATTCGCCGTCGATCCGAACCCTGTGGAAATGACATCATGATGAAGCTCTTCCGTCATTAGACACGTTCCGTATTTAAAGATAACGTATGAAACCTCCGCGATGGAGCAATCTCTCAACACAAGTCCACCAAAAAACTATAATCATGTCCGACAAGGGGTATCCACCGGTCAAGCAGAGCACTGCTCAGACAGAGGAAGAGCAGGTCCGTCCTCCTTAGAAGCTGACATCATACTTATTAACACGTCCCAAAGAAGAACGTCGACGTAGTAAAAGAATACATGCGCCTAGCCTACTCCCCCACCGAAAACAAAGGCCGCCAAACCGTCGAACACCTATGCCACTCCGACGCCTACTTCATCGCCCCAACCACCTTCCCTGGCTGCAACTCTCCTCAGGATTATGCCGAGTCTCATTCCAAAGTCATGGCCGCGGTAGCTGACCTCCATATCGATTCCTACGATGTCATTTTCGCGAATGGTGGGCATGTGTGTCTGAGGTACAGCGCTAGCGGGAGTCATTGTGGCGAGCCTCATAATGGCATCAAAGCGAGTGGGAACAAGGCTGCCTGGCATGCGGCGGCGATTTTCGAACTCGATGGAGGGAAGATCAAGGGCTGGATCAAGGAGTGGGATAAGTTGCATATGTGGAAGCAGCTCGGTTGGATGAAGGGAGATGAGTATGCGTGAGATCGAAAGCTCGAGGAGCTGATGCATATCATTTCCGAGTGGCTTAGAAACGAGACTCGGGGTATAGGGATGGAGGACCAGTTCTATAATTTGACTTTCGATTTTGAAGCGGTGATATTCGTCGTGTAGTTAGGTTTGCAATACTGCAGAAGTTCTTGATTGAAGTATTGGTTAAAGCCCGGGTGGAGGGCGCCGAGGTGGATCCAGCTAGAGCTAACTCTAAAATGGTTAGGCACCAATAAGAACGCGGTTGCTATGTACGGTACTACGGAGTACATGTAATGGCGATTTCCTCGCTCCTCACACAGAACGTATACGGTATACCTCCCCGAGTCGCTATCTCAGACTGATTTTCCCCTTCAACATCTACCTAGACGCCTATCAAGTTGTTGGGGTTTGCCGAACTGAAAGGTGAAAAAAAGACGAAAGGCTGCGCCACTTCTCGACTGTTCAGCCGTGGCTTGCACCGCCCCGCTGTCCAAGACTCCCGAGGTCGCCTTATTTACGCAGCCTCGTCACCTCTTCGCCCTCTCTCACAGGCACACGTTCTTCGAAAACGAAAGCTGCTTAATGCTTTTTGTTACGAAAGTTTTCGTTGCTTTATATCTTAGTTCATCTCATATATCGGATCGCTACACCTAGACGACCAATTGCCTGGCCCCTAAAATCACCTCGCTACAAGTGATGTGACTGTGGGAAGAGACATTATTCTTCAGTTAACTCAAGGACGCTACAAACGCCCAAAGCTCCATGGAGGAAGAGGCCCTGGCAAACGCATCAGTCGTTGGATCTTTTCAACACCAGCCGCTGGATCTCCAGGCTGCGTCGATACGGCTCGTTAAAGTCCGTCCGCTGGCTGCGGATGGAATCATACGTTGCGAAATCATACACACCTCAACCCATGCAGACCCTAGTGGGCTTCCAGTTCCAGGTTCTTTGCCCCCTACCCCATACACATGTCTTTCGTACGTGTGGGGTCCTACCAGTCCGTCACATATCATTATGCTCAACGATAAACCATTCGCGGTACGGCAAAACCTTTGGGAATTCCTCCGGATTGCTAGCTCTCGATCTGCTAGGAAGAAAAACGTCAGTATCCAATGGCAACCTGAAGTCCCATTTAACTTCGAGCGCATCACCGCCGCACTGTGGATAGATGCATTGTGTATAGATCAAGAAAACACATCCGAAAGAAATCACCAGGTGCAACAGATGGGGCAAATCTTCTCTAAAGCGCAGCACGTAATCGCATGGATGGGTAGAAGCCGGCGTCTTGCTTCTCTGTTCCAAGAAGCGAATATAACGTGGCAAGTCACTTCAGAAGAGAAGGAGACTCTTGCTGAAAGGCTACTTGAATTCTGCAAACACGAATACTGGAAAAGAGCTTGGATCACGCAAGAAGTGCAACTGGCTAGAAGTGTCTATTTTCTTGCTCATACGGAGGCGGCGACTCTAGACAGCGTATTGCACGTCTTGCTATATAAACCTCTGCGGGTGGACACCGAGGATTTCCTATGGCTGCGGCAAAACGTGAAAGACACGCTTCGCAAGGGGACTAGTTCCAAGCTTCGCGATAACCTATGGCGTTTCCGGCTCAAAAATTGCTCGGATCCACGAGACCTTGTGTATTCACTCTTAGCCATGTCATCCGATGCCGACCGTCTACAGGTAGACTACGACATATCAATGGTCCAACTCGCTCAAGATGTACTCCAGTACTTGTATGGCGATAACATTTGCGTCTGGCGTGTGGCAACGATACTACACGTGCTGCGTATCCACCTCAACGTTGATGAGGCCGATACAGGCTTTATAGAAGCTCAAGCTCTATTGGTTTATCGCAACCACGACCGTTGTAACACCTGTTCTCGGGCCATCGATCTAACGTACCCCCGACAACGATTCAAACTCGGGCGCATGTTCGTGCACTGTCTTCGCTGCGTAAGTAATTTTGGATGCACGGAATGCACGTGGACTAATCTCATACCTAATTAGGACCATTCACGGACGGTGTCACAACTTTACGAGCTAAAGCTGGGGGAATCTTCTCACTTCGGACACCTCCTCCTGGCTGAAAGCTCATCCCTCCTCGATCCCACGGTTCCCGAGAACAAACAGTGGCACGCATTCTGGATCCTACCAGACTCAAAAACTGAGCTTGATGGAGGCTTCACTGTCACACACGAGATTGGTCAACTATGCGCAACTGTGCATATATCCATCCGCGCCCTTTCACAGCTGAGCAATCTTCTTGGTTTGGACAGAAATTATGCGAGGGAGAGAATATTACATTCAACTTCGCGACCGGATCGCGGATCAGCGCTTGCTCCGAGATGGAAGCTCAAACCGACAACTCCCAAGTGACCTTTGATTGGCTGCGACTTACAAATCCAGGGATGCACACTCTGGGGACAAGATGGTTTGGCCATCGGAGGTGCTCTGGCAATGTTGGAAGAGCATGGCGTTAGTAGCTGGAAAGCTAGCTTCAGATCTGTGTGTAATTGTCCGTCTAACAATTATTCACAAAGCATCTCAAATTGCTATATAGCAAGTTTCACAGCATTCATTGTCTTTAAGAATTGACTGGCATAACCAGACCGAGTACACCTGCCTAGACAATGGATTTTACGCTATCTTGGGAACTCCACACGGGGCGAGCACAATGCGAATGCTTCGTGACCACCGGACAGAGCTGGGACACCGCATTGTCGAGAAGATCGTGGTTTTTGGTAACAAGAACCTTACAATAGAAATGGCAGAGACTCGGAGTATAGCTATCCTTCTTTCTGATCATCGAAGCCCTCCGTCTCGAATTCTGCAGGTGGGGAGGTTCTCAGTGAAATACCCGATGCTCTAATATACGGTAGTAAAGTCCTATATACGTCCGGGCATCCTCGTCTACAGTAGGACAGAAAGTTGTAGCATCTGTGCATAGCAGCAGTGTGCGGTATTGTGTGCAGGAAGAATTGAAGGATTGAACTGAGGTGATATTGTATGTGACTATGAACAGTATATGTAGGAAATTAGAGGTGGCTGGTACTGCGTAGTACAGCAGTGGAGTCATGAAACTGCTATGTAGTACAAGGGAAAAGGAAAACCTCCAGAACCGCGACAAGCAGGCTATGTTAGCGTCCTTGTATATGGTATCTAATGCTAAGTGCTCTTAGAAGCATCTCACTGTGAATCCGCTGCAGAAAGAATCAGTACCCATACTACCATACATTCATATATATTATAGCCATGCAGAGTGCTTGTGCATACATAGGCGCGAGGTAAGTAGAAGAGAAGCAATCATAAGGCTGAGACGTTTAACTTGACAGAACTTCGAATTGGAAATAGACCGTCTTATGACCTCCGTGACAAGATAGACAGTGAGTTGTTTGCAAGTTGGGTTCAGTGGAAGTGCAAAGTCAAGTAGACTCCCATGACTCCAAACTTGATAAGATATCCACAGCGATGAGCAAAGAAAACTCAAAAAGAAGCGCTGAATGCGAGAGCTCTGATGCCTTACACAAAGTTGTTATCCGTCTGTACCTCCGCTGCTGTATCTCCATTCTTCCGCGCAACCGCAGAAACGAGCCTGCCACCAGCTTTCCGCCGACTCTCAACAAGCGCTTTGATCAGCCCAACAGTGATCTCCCAGCCCTGCCTCAACTTCTCCTCACTTCCACTCAAGTCCGGCACATGCAGAAATACAACCGGCCTCTCATCCTCCTTAATGTTGAAGTAGTGCGCCAAGCTATTGTAGTAAATGAATCCACACAAGAAGTTGCCTGCATCGTAGCTAATACGCACATCAGGACACCCTTCAACCCTCGTCCTACCATCAGCAGACGTATACCCCAAGTTCGCTTTCCATCGCGCAAGCACATAATCGGTATCAAACGAGGTCGTCAACTGTACCGGATATTGCTTGGCCGGGAATTCCTTTTCCGCTGCGTCATCCTCGAAGCTTTGGCCGTCTACATCGGGGATTTTGCCGTAGCCGCGACCTTGGGATGCTTGTTCGAGGGCGAAGTAGTTGCGTCCTGCTGCGAGGCCGATGTGGAGGATTATGTCTGGGAGTGGGCGGAGTGGGCTGGCGGGTGGCAGTAGTTTTGGGACGAGGGTCAGAACGCTGGCGTAGGCGACGCGGATGGGTTCGTGGTGGATGTGGATGTGTATTGGGGTCTTGTTGGTGGGGGACGAAGGGATGAGGGCGGGGAGGCTAGAGGCGATTTCCCACGAGGAGTTTTTGGGAAATTTTTGGAGAAAGGGCTGGGGACTTGTCAGTGTGTCCCCGTTCGATGGTGTTCTTGAAGAGATGGAAAGAGGTAAGAATGGCATCCATGGAAAGAGACAAGGAATATTTAAAGATATGGCTTAAATGAGACGACAAAAGACGCGGCCCCCCCCAGATAGATGTACTTCCACCAACATTATATGCCAGGTCAGTCAAGGCAAAGATGAAATATGACTGAGGGGATGTGTGTGAAAACCAAAGCCCTGAGACACTGGCAGGAAGAAACAATACATGTTATACTTACACCAAAGCCAGTGACTAACACTGTGACAGGTTTTTCTCCCTCCTCATCCAGAGGCTGTCGCGCAGCATATGAAGATGGAGGCATCGATGACCGGACTTAACGGATTTTGTAGTTCCAAGTGATGATCAACAGGGGACTCGCAAACTACCATGATGTTAGCCACATGCCGAGAGAGGCCCAAGAACATGGTGTAAGTTATTGGCATGTAGGCGAGAAAATGCCGTGTGGCAAACGAGCGCATAGTGAAGCCGAAGGAAAAGGAGGTCACCCACAAGAAATCCGTTATGGGTTCGCGTGTGAATCTTGACTTAGTCGTCCCAAAAAGTACTTGGACCGTGAGTCAGTCTCAGCATATAAGTGTCGCAGTATCCAGACACCCAGGGCATCGTGGGCGATATTGCCACAGTCGATGCCACCACGTCGTCAACGTTGGGGCGCGGTTCGGCACGCAGTTTACCCGAATCGGCAGCTTCCCGAGGTTGCTGGTCGCATTCGCATTCTCGCGGCTGAGCGCGACACGCGCGACATAATACCCGTAATTATGTACGTCAACGCCGACATTGTTCCGACGAGATGTTTACCCCACACTACCTATGCGCTGCACCCCACATCGCAGCGGACAGCCCGAGGCCGCGAGATGCTTGCTTTGACGGATCAGGGGTGATGATCTTGACAACATGACGAAGAGGTATCAGCTGATGTCCCCGAAGCATCTTGCATGTATTCCAGGAGGCCAGAAGCGTGACCTCTCGGTGGAACAGCAGGAAGTGTTAGGAGTACAAGAAGCCGACGTTGAGTGCCGTTGTGGTGTTTGTAGCGCACGCGTCATCGGGAATAGTTAGGTATCGGATGAGGGCCAATGTAAGTTTGAAAGCCGTCAACTTTCCGTCACACCGTCAGCGTCGCTCTATTCGTGCGCTCTATCGTCATGTTGAAGACTAATATTGGCAGTCAGCTAAACAACGTATTCGAAAGTGTCGTATAATTTCACGATACACCGCAATGGCTTCCACAAGCTCCCCCAAACCCTACTCCCTCGCCATAGTGGGCGGAGGCATATCGGGTCTCTGCCTCGCCATAACGCTCCTTCAATACGATGTCCCCCTCACAATCTACGAAGCCGCACCGCATTTCGGCGAGATAGGTGCGGGCGTTGCTCTCGGACCCAACGCCGGCCGCGCAATGGAGCTCATGTCTCCTAAGATCTACGACGCTTTCATGAAGTGTAAAACAGGCAACGCAGATGAATCACACCAGGATTCGTGGTTCACCATTCGTGTGGGAGATGCGCGGAGAGAGAATAAAGAGGGCTATGTCAGGGAAGGGAAGAGGGTTGGCGATGCACTCTTCGAGGTGCCTTTGCGTTCAACGGGCGGCCGTGGTGGCGTTTACAGAGCCCACTTTCTGGACGAGCTGGTCAAAGACGTACCGGACGGTGTAGCCAGGTTTGACAAGAAACTTGTCGATATGCATGAGGCAAAGGATGGGTCAGGGGATATGGTGCTCAAATTCGCTGACGGCTCAACGGCGCAGCATAGTGCTGTGATCGGCTGCGACGGTATTAAATCGCTCACGAGGAAATGGTTGCTTGGACGGGACAATCCTGCTTCGACAGCGGTGTTTTCCGGAAAATACGCATACCGGGGACTGATACCTATGGATGAAGCGGTCAAGCTGTTGGGCGAGGAGGTGGCACGGAACAGTCAAATCTATCTGGGGTACCATGGCCATCTGCTTACATTTCCCATTGAGCATGGCAAAACGATGAATGGTAAGCTTTACATTCTACCAACTCCAACCTTGCACTAATCCTTATAGTCGTCGCATTTAGCTCTCGCGATACTTGGGAGGACGAGAAGTGGGTAGTCACTACCTCCAAAGAGGAAATGGATGCCGACTTCGCGAATTGGGGACCACACGTACGGAAGATTGTTGGCGCGATGCAGAAACCTGATATCTGGGCGCTTTTTATGCACCCACCATGCGACACCTACACAAAAGGCCGCGTCTGTCTACTCGGCGACGCAGCGCACGCGACGACCCCGCATCAAGGCGCCGGCGCCGGCATGTGCATAGAGGACTCCTACATCCTCGCCAACCTGATCAAGGAAGCCAACAGTATTGATGAGCTCAAGCGGGCCTTTAGCGCTTTCGACCAAGCCCGACGTGAAAGAACACAGAAGAATGTAAAAACAAGTCATGAGGCGGGCAAGATGTATGACTTTGAGCTGTTTGGAGATGATTTAGACAAGGTAGAGGCTAGCTTTAGCCACCGGATGAGGTGGATTTGGGATGTTGATCTCAAGGAACAGCTAGCGCAGGCGCAGAAGATGATGAAAGCATGAGTTTTTGGATGCGGCCACTCAATCCATAACATCGTCCCTCAGCGCAAAGATCTGCTTCAACACTTCATCGCGCTTCGAACTAATCCCATCGTGATACATCATATTCGTAACAAACGGCTTACATCCCTTGATCGTCCTCGCGGTCTCCATGCTCAGGTCAAAATCGACATACATATCGTCCACATACACGGCCGCATACGTTGGCACCTCGTTCTTCTTCAACTGCTCCATATCGTAGAGTTTCGGCCAGTCCGTCTCTTTTGCTAGTAGTTCGGCGACGGCCTTGAGTTTGCAGAGCTCCGGGTAGCAGTTGAACATGAAGGGGTAAATCATCTCGCCAGTAAAGTACACCGGGTCTCTGCTGTCCAAGCGAGAGAGGGAAAACTCTGGAAATTTCTGGAGGACGCGCTCTGCAGACCAGTCCGAGGCGCGATTTTGGCAGTAGATTGGCTCGTGGAGGATGGCGTAGATGACGTTTGAGTCGTAGCTCTGGGCTGCTTCTAGAGCGAGGACTGTGGGACGCGTCAAGTGGCCGAACTGTGTGAGATCGGTATCTGCGCGAAGAACGAGCTCGTGCACACTGTCGATACCGCCGTGTTTGCCGAACTGGATGCCTAGCTGTAGGAATCGGTTTGCCGAGAGATGACCTTCGCCGCCTTGGACACGGACCGTGGTGTCACCGAAGCGAGAAAGGAGTTTGACAATACGTTTGACTCGCTCCACATCCTCGGGATACTTGGAATAGTACGCTTCGTTCCGTGCTTTGACGCGCGGGTAAAGACGTTCATACACTTCATCTGGATGATCGCGCATTGGCGGCAGACCGCCGAAAAGAAACGCTTCCTTGACGCCGTCCGGGTAGAAGGACAGATATGTAGTGCAGCAGAAGCCACCGAAGCTCTGACCCATGATGCTCCATTTCTTTTTGTCTTCGGGGTAGTCTGCTGTCAGTGCTTTGCGGACTGCCTCACAGTCTTTGACTATGCTGTCTGCTCGGAAGGATTTCATGTAATCGGCTTGCACCTTTTCGTCGCCGCGCAGCTGTAGGCTTGATTGCGATATGGCGGTTGAGAGACCAGTTCCGCGCTGGTCTAGCATGAGGACTTGGTAGCCTTTATCGAGGATGGTCTGGGTCCAGGATGTGTTCTGCGGGGACCGGCATTCGAAGCCCGGGCCGCCTTGTAGGTATACAAGCCATGGTAGTTGTGTCTTCTTGGGGTCTGTTTGGGTTGTCGAGGTATAGTCTGCGGGCTTCTCGGCTTTCAGAGCGGAGCGTGCGAAGAGTTGGATTGTTCCTGAGGAAGGATTGGCTGAGGGGACGAAGCGTTAGAAACTCGTATACTTTTTGCAAAGGTAGTGAAGGAACACGCAACATCAGGTTTAAAGTTCCGGGAATTGATATGTCCATTGAGAACGTAAGAGTTATTAACGTACAATAATCCCGAGGTACTTGGAAGAAGTGTTCAGTTATCCGGAGTTTTCCTACATGGCATCAGCTCAATGGGTGTCAGTTATAATGAGTGCATTCATACCGGGAACGAGGTGACTCCTCTGCTCCAATATCTTTGCTGCTTGTATCATATTGGTGGACGTTTGTGTTGATGGTTGGTGAGGGGAGAGTGAATGTATCTAGGTGATTATCGATAAGCTCGAGCGCTCCGTAACGATACCCCTGCTCCAAAGGATCTAGTTAGCGCGTGAAGCGACTTACAATATATTTTGCACGCCAAATCTGCGCCTGCTTTCATCCAAATAGTAGTCTTTCTCTATGAGCTGCAGATCCAAAAACTGCACTCGACGTAGAAAGTGGTGAGTTTTGTACGGTACAGCACAGTTCCAAAGTTCGAAATTTCTCCCCGCGACAACTGAGGGGCAAAGCGGCAAACTTGCAAACTACCTACCCAACGAAAGGCCAAGACCAACTTTCGAGCTCATTAGTACTCTTCGACTAGGTTTTAAAAAAGGCTTCAGTATGGCAAAAGACAAGAAGAAAGCAACAGCAGCAGGCAAAGCTGCAGCCAAGGCTGCAAAAGCCGCCAAGCAGGAGAAGAAAGCAGGCAAAAAGGACAAAAAGGTGGCGTCGAAGACCCAAGAAGTCGACTCTGATGCAGAAGACGTTGATCTTGATGCCATCCTAGCGCAGTATGCGAAGGAGCAAGAACAACACCATGCTATCACCGAGATAGCCGCTGAGCCCCCATCTGCACGCACGTCGAGTACCATCATCGCAAACCCGGCGAACGAGAACGAGCTTTTCCTATTTGGCGGAGAATACTTCAATGGCGCGACTGCGAAGTTTTTTAACGATCTAATGATTTACAACATCAAGCAGGACTCGTGGAAGCAGGTCACTAGTCCGAACTCGCCGCTTCCCCGATCTGGTCATGCTTGGTGCCGAGCTGCGAATACCAAAGAGGTCTATTTGTTCGGTGGTGAATTCAGCTCTCCCAAGCAAGGGACCTTCTACCACTACAACGACTTCTGGAAGCTCGATCCTACGAACAGAGAATGGACGCGCATGGAAGGAAAGAGCAAGACGGCGGCTCCTCCGGCGCGAAGTGGGCATCGTATGGTCGGATTCAAACAGTACATCATCTTGTTCGGAGGTTTTCAGGACACATCAACCACGACGAAATACCTAAACGATCTATGGATCTACGACTGCGTCAACTTCTCATGGCACACACCGAAACTTCAAGCAGCTCGAGCAGTACCAGATGCAAGATCAAGCTTCACTCTACTTCCACACGAACAAGGTGCTGTCATCTACGGTGGCTACTCTCGCGTCAAGACACAGGCCGGGAATAAACAGCAACAACAAGGCAAGGGCAAAAAAAGTGGAGGTGGCGGTCCAGCATCTCGCATGGTGCTGAAGCCGAAGGTGCACGATGATACATGGTTCTTGCGCATAACTCCACCACCAGCCGATCAGCCTTCCACAACGCTGCCCATCGTGTCCTGGGAGAAGCGCAAGAAGCCAGCGAACGCACCGAATCCGTCACGTGCAGGTGCTACGATGGCCTACCACAAAGGGCGTGGCGTACTCTTTGGCGGTGTGCATGATGTTGAAGAAAGTGAAGAAGGGATTGACTCAGAGTTTTTCAACCAACTGTTCATCTGGAACGTTGAGCGGAACCGATATATGCCGCTCACTCTCCGTCGACCAAAGATGAACGCAAACAAGAAGGCTGCTCAACAGGCCAACATGAACCGCCGAGACCGTGGCAAGGCTGCGGAAGAGGAGCTGCTCGCCAACCTCAAGGCTCTGGAGATGAAGGCTGGAGTCGGGACAGACTTAGATTCTGACGAGGAAGTTGAGAAGGTCAAGGAGGAGGAAGAGGAGGAATCACGTCCAGAGAAGCCAAGGATATACGAGTTCCCACACCCACGTTTCAACGCTGCACTCACAGTTCAAGCCGACACTCTGTACATCTACGGCGGCACATTCGAAAAAGGCGATCGCGAATACACATTTGATGAAATGTGGTCCGTCAACCTCAACCACCTAGACGGCGTAACCGAGATCTTTAAGCGCGATCTCGAAGACTGGCAAGGCAGCGAAGACGAGGCAGACTCTGACGAAGAAGATGAGGAGGACTCTGAGGAAGACGAAGAGGTCGAGGACGAGGACGACAAGTCCATCTCCACGGCAACAACCAGCGTCGCCGACTCGCCCGTCCCCGCCCCCATGCAGTCTGAGGATCTGGGCAACCAGGAAGAAATCTCAGCTCTCACCGACACGCTACCCCATCCGCGCCCCTTTGAGAATCTCCGTGACTTTTACGCACGTACGTCGGAGCAATGGCAGAATCTTATCTTGGACGAACTCACGCAAAAGGGTAGGAGCGCTGAGAAGAGCCCCAAGGAGATCAAGAAGATGGCGTTTGAAAGGGCGGAGGAGAAGTGGTGGGATTGTAGGGAGGAGATTCGTGCGTTGGAGGATGAACAGGAGGCAGCGGGGATTGGTGAGGTGGTCAGTCTCGCTGATAAGGAGGGCGCTGGGGTGGGGAGGAGGAGGTAGTGGGGTTGTGAAGATAAAAATCAGACTACTTGGGCCTGATGAGGTCACAAGTATACATCGAAAAGTTCAAATGGCTAGAATTTCGTTAATCTATGCTCTCAAAAATATAAGCTACATCGACAAGACGACCATGCAGAATAACATAACCTCAGTTTACATGATGCTCTCCACAACTTCCGACACCCAATCCAATTGTACAGCACTAACCCCCCTCGCCCAAGCCTTCCCAGTAAACACAAACTCATTGAACACAATCGCCTCCACCTTCCGCCCAAACAACACCGAGCTTGGATGAATCGCCACCGTCTGGTTGCCCAATAACGTCTTGTAACTCCCATCCGGCATCAAACGCGCAGTATTGGAAACGAAGCCACGCAGGATGCACGCCAGTATTGCTTGACTCCTAGTTTCTGAAGGCGCAGAACCAGATGGGACATCATCCTTGGAGAGAAGCTTTTGCTGCACACACTGCTGTTGCAGTTGTTTCCTGATATTCATGACATTCTGCATGGCGCGGTGAGAAACAAAGTGCCTCTCACACCAAGCCTTTCGATCTGTTTGCTCTTGGGCGTAGCGCTTGACGGTAACCAGGAGTGTAAGGTGATCACCTTCTCGGCGGTATAGTTCCCGTCTGGCTTCTTCCGCTTCTTCTTTGCGTTCCTCGGTGACGAGATTCAGGAAGACGTTCTCGACACTGAGCGCAGAGATGATGTCGATGACGTCGAGCAGGCAGTCGCGCTCAGATGTTGCTGCTTCGACTAGTACTCGACCGAGAGTAGGTGTAAGTGGGAACTTGGCAATCTTCTCCCCCGCCTCACTGATGCTACCAGTGTCGGTGAGTGCCTGGAGATGCAGAAGCTGCAGCAATGCTTTCTCCAGGGCTTCCCGCGGTGGCTGATCCAAAAACGGGAAATTGAGTACGTCATCGATTCCCCGCGCTTTCATCGTCAAAATGGCCTGGCTGAGGTCGCAACGTAGAATTTCGGGTATCGTGCGCTCCTCCATGGTTTTGTAGCCGTCTTCAGTGTACAAGCGATAGCACTGACCGGGAGCTTCACGACCAGCTCGACCTCTGCGTTGGATCGCTGCGGATTTCGATATCGGTTTTACAAGCAGTGATTCGAGACCTAGACGATTGCGGAACTGCTTCATCTTGGACTTGCCGCAGTCGATTACAAAGCGAACGCCGGATACAGTAACTGATGTCTCAGCGATATTGGTCGCAAGGATGACGCGACGTGTTCTGTAGGGTGTTGGCTGGAATATGCGCTGTTGGGCATGCTGCGGAAGGGCAGCAAAGAGTGGAAGTGCGAGAAGCTTGGGCACCTCCTTATCCATTCCTTCGGCATATTCGTTGATGAGTTTCTCAAGCGCCTCAATAGTATCCTGGCCTGTGAGAAACACCAATACATCGCCGGGCAATGGCTCCTTGTAGTGTATCTGGAAAACGAGCTTCAACGCGGACTCGACCCAGTCTTGCGTTGGTTGCGGCAGGTAGATGGTCTTAACCGGATACTGTCGTCCCTCTACGTAACATGTGGATACCATGCTCGTATCCTGATCTGTCAGCTTATTCAAAGTCTGTTCAGAGTTTGACGAGGACTGGTCGTTTCCGAAGAACTTCACGAGACTCTCGACGTCTGCCGTGGCGCTCATGACTACGACCTTGAGGGGAACCGTCCTTGTTTTCCCGGCCACAAGGTTTCGCAGAAATCCAAGAATCAAGTCCACATTCACACTCCTCTCGTGGACTTCATCGACCACTACCGCGCTGTATTGAGACATAGTCCGGTCCCGGAGCATCTCTTGAAGCAGCATACCCTCAGTCAAGAACTTGACTTTCGTATCCCGGCCCGTGGCATTGTCGAAACGCACACTGTAGCCCACCCTGGCTGCCGGGCTCTTGCCCATGAAGCTCCCCATTTCATCTGCCACGCGATGAGCCAGAGAGATCGCTGCTACTCGTCGTGGTTGTGTGATCGCTATACACTTCGTACACCATGGCTCGTTCATCAAAAACTGTGGCACTTGAGTCGACTTTCCGGATCCCGTTTCTCCGGTCAAGACGAGGATGTTGCTCTTCTTCAGCGCAGCCTTGATCGCGTCTGCCTGTGGCCATATCGGAAGAGATTTGCGAACTGGCTGTAGTTCATCGCGCTTCTTTTGTAGGTGATGTGGTACGTTCTGGATTTGCTGAGAGTGCCGAGGGCCTGCAGACTGTTTGTTTTTGGGTCGGACCTGCTGCTCGGGCTTTCGATTTGGTTTTGTCGACTGGGGCGCCGCGTCTGATTTTTGTCGCTTGTGGGCCTTTGCCAGTATCTCGACGGTAGATTCAGCGTCGCTTTTGGCGCTCGTAACATTTCTCGGAATATCTTCATTCGGGGTAACTTCAGCTTTGTCCTCCGTTTCCGAGTCGTCAAACTTCGTCAGCTGCCCAGCTCCTTTCCTATCGCTCCAGCCATCTTTCGCTGGTCGAGCTCTCTTTCTCTTCTTCCCTTTTGGTAAATCAACAGGCAAACTTGCTGCGGCCCCGCTGCTTTTCTCTTTCGACATGCTTAGGACTGGTTGGCTGTTCGTGTTGCCGATGGGTCTTGCGCGAACTTTTTCCGGTTCTCTAAAATCTTTATCGATAAGGTCCTGATGTCCCAAACAGGCAAAGCGCATGACTAGCGCGTAGGAGCGACTCGTCTCCACTTCCCCACATTCTCCATGTCTCCAACCCCTTCTTCATATGGACTATGAGGACGCGTCATGGAGCGCACTCTTAACGCGATTGATTTGGCTCGGAGTGCATTCGCCCGACGCCGCACGTTATGGGCCCTGGAGGGTCGACCCCGCCTGATGGCAACGACGGACTAGACATGATCAACCGGTAATTTAACCTGCAAGGTATGTTAGGATGCCAATACCCGGGGAATGATGAACAGGTCCGCGTACATAAAGAATGGATAGTGTCTGTTGTTGATATCGAATCGCGAAACCATCATGCCGTCACCACAGAGATGGGGCCGAGCTCTGCTTCTTCTATCCGTTGCGTTGCCCGGCGCCGAAAGCAAGATTGACCGCAAGTCCATTGTGCAGCAATACAATCTCAAGCTTAACCATTCGCACCCTTACAGTCCTGTCCAGGTAGGCAACGGAAACTTCGCGTTCGGCGTTGACGTTACGGGCCTGCAGACATTTCTGCCGCACAACACGCTCTCATCATGGGGGTGGCACAACTCATCGCTACCGACAACACCAAACCAGACGCTTCCGTCGGACTATACTGGTGTCTATTGGTCAGTAAATTTCATGTGGGAACCTTATTGAGACTTATACTGACCTCAATCAGGTGGACGCATGATCGTCTTGTCAACTATGCGCAGCCAAATCCTGCCCAGAAAGAAATCAGTCAATGGATGATCGCAAACCCGCATCGAATCAACCTGGGAAGAGTGGGACTTTGGTTTGGAGGAATTGCGGGCGGAAATGTCACAGAGGAACTACTCGCCGGTCAAAACCAAGTGCTTGACCTCTGGGAAGGGACTATCACCTCCAGCTTCTCTATCAATGGTTCAGAGGTGCAGATCACCACTACTGCAAGCCCCGAAACTGATACTGTGGCGATAGAGATATGCTCTAGCTTGATAAAGACTGCGGGCTTGGGTGTCTTCTTCGACTTCCCGTATGCAACCGGTCGAAATAAGTTCGACGCACCCTTCGTGGGATTGTTCAACGCTACGTCGAATCACACCACGGCGCTCCAAACGAGGGACCGGGGCGCCCAGATCACACATACATTAGATGCTACGACATATGTAGCCGATATCGCCTGGAAAGGGTACGCTCGCATCTCGCGACTCCATGAGGACGAGCACAAGTACATCCTCGCCGCCAGCCAGAACTCGGAGAGGCTCGCATTTACCGTAACATACGCCCCCCGCGCGTCCAATACGTCATGCACGCCTGAAGCCGTGAAACGAGATGCAAAAGCATGGTGGGCGAACTACTGGTCAACTGGCGCGTTCGTCTCGCTTCCCTCAGCCAGCAATTCCTCCGCAAATGAGCTTCAGCGCCGAACTATTCTATCGCAGTACCTTATTGCGGTCAACGGAGCCGGGAAAGACCCACCGCAAGAGTCTGGCTTGGTAAACAATGGATGGTACGGAAAATTTCACTTGGAGATGGTTTTCTGGCATCTGACTCAGTGGGCAATTTGGGACAAATGGGACCTTCTAAATCGTAGCATTGGCGTCTATCAGCGCTTCTTGCCAACCAGCTATGAGCGTGCAGAAAAGCAGGGCTATGACGGTGCCCGGCTGGGGAAGATGAGCGATCCGACAGGTCGTTCTGCGCCGGGCGAGATCAATTCTGTGCTCATCTGGCAGCAACCGCATCCGATGTACTTTGCTGAGATGGAATACCGGTCATTTCCGACGGAGAAGACATTGAAGAAGTGGAACGACGTTCTAGTCGGCGTGGCAGACTTCATGGCCAGCTACGCATTCTGGAACTCCACAACAAACCGCTATGATCTGGGGCCGCCCATGTACCCAGTCTCCGAGAACACGAATCCAAACGCAACCATCAATCCGACGTTTGAGCTGGCATACTGGCGCTTCGGTCTGGACGTCGCATCGAAATGGCAAGCACGTCAGAACCAATCAATACCAGAGTCTTGGACACACGTACACGACAACCTTGCACCTTTCCCCACCGAAGAAGATGCCTACGTGACATACGAAGGTATACCCGACATGTGGACCACGTCTGAATACACAGAAGACCACCCAGGTCTATTGGGCATCAACGGCTGGCTACCACCCGACTCGCGCGTCGACCCCGCAGTCTTCAACCACACGATTGAAAAGGTGTATGAGACTTGGAACTTCACTTACTCCTACGGCTGGGATTTCCCTCTGTTCGCCATCACGGAAGCGAGACAAGGCGATGCAGAACGTGCGATTAGTCAATTACTGGATGTGAACAATGCGTTTGATGAAGTCGGTATGCCAGAGGGCGGAACGAGGGTGCCTACGCCGTATTTTCCGGCTGCGGCCGGTTTGTTGTTAGCGGTGGGTATGATGTGTGGTGGGTGGGATGGGTGTGACGGTCCCGTTTGGCCTGTAGACTGGCAAGTGGAGTGTGAGGGCTTCTTGAGGGCAATGTGAGTGGAGGTGTGTCGTGGAGATATTTTGCCGTTTGCTACGCATGCAATGCATAGCGTTTTGAGGTCTCGAATCCATCCAATGTTGTTGGAGGACAGAACAATCCTTGGAAGCAAACCGTACGGACCCCTTGCCTTGCGCGTCGTTTTTCTTTTTCGAACGTTATCCCCGTGCTCCACTCGTTCCCCGCCAACGTTCCGCTTTCGGTCCCCGCGTTATGCAGCACCAGTCTGCATCCAACACAGAACAGACGTCGCATCAACATGAAGACTAAGGAAACAAAAGATTTTTGACTCCACAGAGGAGAAATCTCAAGGGTGAATCTACGCAGGATACGCTACCCAATTCTCACCCCTTTAGATAGTAATAATTGTGCGTTGTGTAGGTACAACTATTTGTGTTATGTTAGACCGATCGCGGCGCACGCGGCATGTTTGAAAAAGGGATAACTAGCATAGCCTGCAAGTACCTATGTGCCTAACACAAAAGTCTCCGACTTAAGCGAAAACGGATGTGGAAATAAGTGGCGGTCGTACGTTCGTGATTGTGAATAATGAATCAATGGCCCGGGTGTCGGGTGATCAGAGCAAGGCGTGTGATGAAAGGCAGCTCTGTATGCGCAGTCTTAAGGCGGCGAAGCTGTGGGTGTAGGAAAGTTATGTACATATCCACGACTTGTCACAATTATTACAGATTTCTCTTTCTCATCAATCACGTTGATTTTTGCTAACGAAGCCAACGCGTTATTCATACCACCGATTCGGCGTTAGGTATCGATAAGGCACCAATATATGTGATGTCACACCGCCTACCAGCAAGTGCGACCAACCAGCAAATAGTGCTAGCTTTCTATGATGGGCCTCAGGCTTGGAAATTTTGATTTGAAAGGAGAGCTAGGTATACTAAGCTTTTCGGTCCCGAGAAGCCAAGTTATAGGTATTTGCAATCACAATCCTCGCGAGCTGCGCCTCCGCACTTTCATCAGCAACGAGAACGCGTACAGAAGATGGCGCAGCACTCACTCGGATGAACGAGGACAAAGCCCAGCATCTAGGCACACCACGGCGAAAGTGAGACCGCAATCCAACTTTTCGTAGTGCGTATTTTTACAGCTGCCATGGTCGTGGCTGTGTTTGACGGCCGCGAGTACATCATGCCCTAATTGGCCATGACTGTACGGAGTAGCCGCTAGAAGCACACGGAGGGAGGGAGGAGGGGGATGTTATCACAAGGATAAGGTTTCACAGCTCACGCGGCAGGGTCCAGGTCCAGATCCAGATCTAGGTCTTAGCAGTAAAAGAAGAAAATAAAGGATAATGTCGGATCATAAGTATCAGTAGGAACGTTGGTTGCTTATCGCGGCCTGACGGGCCGACTCGGTCCTACTTCGGCTCTGCTCGTTTTAGGTCATGTACACCTCCGTAGTGCCCTCACGTAGCAACACAACACAACCATCATCGAACAGAATGCATTCATAGTTATTTCCTTTCACTAGTGAGCCTTCCAACAGATAAAGAATCTCGCACCTGTCGCCCCTCCATTGCTCTTACTTCTCACCCACCACCACAACCACCGAACCCAATTATCGTCCTGCCGCCTTCGCCAACAAAACTACGACAGCTACACAAACATAAACATCACAGTGCACACTGCGCATACCCGCCCCTCCAAAATGAACAACCCCAACCAAAACCACAACAACAACGGCGCAGCCCGCACCGACTACCTCCACAAAGCCTTCAACGCCGGCGCCAAGACGTTCGGAGGCGCCCATGGGCAAAAAGTAGCCGGGAACAGCGATGAGTGAGAAGATTGTAAGTTATATACCTACTACTGCTACACACGGTGCGAAAGATGCGCGACGAGGGATACATACCTGTATCCCAAAAGCATAACATGCATGGCAAGCGAGCGGCGCAGGCAAGCGAGCGGCGCACCCCATCAACTTTCGCACCCGCTCTAAACGCGTCCTACAACAACTCCACGCCACAACACTCAAATGGCTTCAAAGGAAGCAAATGTTTAGCTTGCCATCTTTTCAATTAATACCAGCTAGATCCAAAGCAACCGAACTGCTGCAGCAGTCTACAATGTACCCGAAATAACGCTCCGCCGCCGACGCGCTGGGGGACCTACGCGACGCGATTGCCAGCCCAACTCGAAGAAGCTCACCCAGCTAGAAGAGGAGGTGATAATTCGTCATATACTTGATCTGGACCTACGTGGATTTTCGCCTACCTACTCAGCAATTCGCGATATGGCAGATAAGCTGCTAGCTGCGCGCGGCGCAGGCCAGGTTGGACAGAAGTGGCCAGCCAACTTTGTTAGGCGTACAGACTCTCTTAAGACGTGTTTTAACCAAGCCTACGATAGACAGAGAGCTCTCTGTGAGGATCCTATCCTAATTAGCGCCTGGTTCAAGCTTGTAGAGCAGACCAAGGCCAAGTACGGCATCTGCGATAAGGACGTTTACAATTTTAATGAGGCTGGCTTCATGATAGGCAAGATTACGACTGAGCTCGTTGTTACAGGGTCAGAGAGGAGAGGCCGGCCAAAGGCTGTCCAGCCTAGGAACCGCGAGTGGGTGACACTTGTCCAAGCAATCAACGCTGCTGGCTGGGCTATCCCACCATTTATCATCTTTGCTAGCCAGCACCACCCATCTGCTTGGTACGAGGAGGATATCCCGCGCGACTGGGCTATATCTCTTAGCGACAACGGCTAGACAACGAACGAGCTTGGAGTTGAGTGGCTAAAGCACTTTATTAAGCATACAGAGACCCGGATTATTAGCACGCGTAGGCTGCTTATCCTTGATGGCCATGCGAGCCACCACTCTCTTGAATTTCAACAGCTCTGCAAGGAGAACAACATCTACACGCTCTGCATGCCGCCTCGCTCCTCACATCTACTACAACCACTTGATGTAGGCTGCTTCTCGCCGTTGAAGCGCGCGTACAGCCGAGAGGTTAAGGTTCTAATTCGCAACTCTATCAACCATATCACGAAGCTTAAATTCCTACTAGCCTTCAAGACAGCCTTTGAGCGATCATTTACGTTAGCTAATATCTGCTCAGCCTTTCGAGGCGCAGGCCTTGTTCCTTTCTAGCCTGAAGCTGTCCTGTCAAAGCTAGACGTGCAGCTTCGTACGCCTTCACCACCTGCTCTGCTAGAGGCTTTCTGGGAAGCCAAAACACCGAGCAACGTACGTGAGCTTGAGGCTCAATCAACTCTTATCCGTGAGCGCGTTCAACGGCACAAGAGCTCCTCGCCTGCCTCTATTATTTAGGCAATTGATCAACTTAAGAAGGGTGCTAAAGTAATGATGCTCTTAGCTAAGCTTATGCGCGATCGGATTACTAGCCTTGAGAGAGCCAATGAGTTAGCAACCAAGCGTAGGGAGCGCAAAAAGAAGCGGATACAGAAGCAGGGGACCTTAACAAAGGGAGAGGGAGAGGATATACTCGCTCAAAAGGCAGCTGAGCAGCAGATAGAGCGTGAACAGCGTTAAGGTAAAGAGCGATTAGGCCTGAGCCGCCAGGCTCTAGCGCGCTGCACAAGGTGCAGAGAGCCTAGACATAACTCACGTACGTGCAAAAAAGATACTTTAAATACTGCTTAATCTATTCTATTAAAATCTAGATAGTATATTATATTGTGGTTGAGCTGCGCGACTTCAAAGGTGCGAAAGTTGATGGGGTGCGCCGCTCGCTTGCCTGCGCCGCTCGCTTGCCATGCATGTTACCGGTAGTTGTTTAGTTCGCTAACGGATACGTATCGATAATAGACGGACGGCATGCGCAAAGCGTACGAGAAAATCACGGGCAAGAAGGTTAATCCCAAGTACTCCAACTAAAGAGAGGTCTCTTTTGTGCCTAGTGAAGGTGATGGCCCTGTTATGGCGGCAAGGAGAGCTTTGACCACGTACGAGGATGATGCGGAAGATGGATAAGATAATGATACCCCCCACCAACCAACCAAGCAAGGAATGCAAACTGAAAAGAAAAGCTCTTGAACATCATGATCATGCAGTATTGGTATTTGGCTTGCGAGCGGGTGGTGTGATGTTTTTGATGTGGCGTGTTCCCTTCCCGTAGGAGAGGCAATCTAGCGTTGCGGAACCCAGGGATGCGAACATGACTATATTTGACCAGAGCAAAGATGCCCCTAGCATGGTTAAAAAAAAAGGAGAATATGGTATGTTGCTTGTGCTAATCCGCAGCCTACACTTTCACCACAACAACAAATCCCCATCAATCACCAGCTCCATCACGTCTACCCAGCCAACTCTACCCTCCGTCTCAACAGCGCCCTCGCCTCCGTCTCACTTAGTAGTTCCAGTCCCAGTTCCTCCAGTACATCCCTCGCAGACTGATTATCCGCAAAAAGGCGCCGTTCCACCTCCCACAAGCCGAGCTCCCCTCCAGACGCCGTGTCACCCTGCGTTGCTTGATGCGGAGTGTCGTGCACCGCATCGGCGTCCGCATCGGCGTCCCATGCATTATCCGAAGCCCCATCGTCTTCTTCTCCCTCGCCACCGTCTTGCCTCTCTGCCCGGCCGCGAACGGGCAAGCCTACAATCTTCACCCCCTCGAGACACTTCCGGAGCCCTGCTTCCGCAACGCCTGGCCCGACAGATTTATCGACAGCACGAGACACGGCTCCAAGATCAGCATTCAGTTGTGCGGCGCCTTGGGTTGAGAAACGGTATCTGCTAAGCACCGTCTCCCACAGCACGGTGCTTATGGTGCTGAGTACCGATCGAGTGATGCGGCGCAGCGGCGCAGACGCAAGCGCACGAGCGAGAAACGTTAGCGTGGTGCGTAAGTAAGTGAGAAGTGGGTCGATTTCCGCTGTGGGGGAGAGAATTGTGGCTGAAGCTGAAGGGCCGCTTAGCGTAGCCCACGGGTTGCTGTCGGATGTTAGCTAGCGCTCAACGATAGTGCTGTATCGGGAGACGCACATGTGTCGATATGGACGCAGGGCCTCACGAACATTGCTGTTCAACGTGTCGATGATGATTTTCTCGCTACGTTCGCGGAGGCGTGCGTACCACGAGGCGGTTTCGTCAAAGAGGGAGCCGCCGTCGCTGTCGCTATCCACATTCTTGGATGTACGTTCCGCGACGTCGGCTACGCTCATGTTACCAATATTGTTAGCCTGGCCACGAGCGCGATCTTGCAGGCCCTCCCAGATATCGAGGAAAAACTACAATAGAGTTGGGTTAGCTGGTGTTGGGGTTACACGAGACTATTGGAAAGGGGAGCCTACCACGTCGTCGCTCCAGTCCCGCATCGCCCGTTCAAGATAGTCTGCGCTGCCGTACGTTTTGCAAAGGCGCTCTAGTCCTCCCACGCCAAGCAACTTTTCCTGCTCCTCCTTGGTGACACCCCCCATGGCACGACCCAGCGACGTGGTCATGGACAGGTACGCTTCCAGATTGCTCTGGAGCCTCTCGTGCAGTTTGTCAAAAATGGCAATCTGGATATCGATCAAAAAGGTGAGTTTTTGACTAAAAGATGTCAAAGGTCTGTAACGGTCTGCATGCATGTTAGCCACTCAGATGCGGCAATGCGGATTCGCCACCGTACCCGTTATGGTCTCCAGCAGGTCGTTGACGCGGATCGCTCCCTTGGTGGGCTTGGTGGCTTTTGGATCGACGCTCTCGTAGTCGAGATCACCAAAGTCTGGCGCTTCAACAATGTTCTGATAGCGAGATAGTGCAACTGCGGGAATGTTAGCCGTCCGAACTTTCTCGATTTCGGCGTTCGTATAGGGGCGTCGTACAGTCCTTTTCCACCTGCAGCCATCGTCCGAACCAGTCGCCCTGAACCAGAAATTCCCAGGACAGGCCTTTCCACCCGTCGACACCGTAACCACCGTCATAGCCCCATGTGTCTCGGATGGTCGTGTCAAAGCTCATGATCTCGTGCATTAGGTGGCTTAGGAGCTGGGGTTGACTAGCGACCTGGGGCAGAAGCGAGCCAATCTTAGCGCGCAGCATGGGCAATAGAGCAGTTATGAAGGCGGACATTGCATCAATGTAGACAGGATTAAGGGCGAGATGGGTGCCTCGGAAGTGCTTGAGTAGGACAGGTTGCACATGGTCACTGACGAAGGGGCTGTAGTCGTTCAAAAGCGAGGTAACGTGAGAAAGAAAGTACTCGGGCCGGTCGATGCGGTTCGTGGGCTTGTCGCCTTGGAAGTGGTAGCGGAAGCGCATCTCCAAGGGCTGCACGAGCACTTGCATGGGGAAGAGCACGGGAGGCAGCTTCACCTTGAGGCCGGGCCCGCTGGCATAGCTCATGCCGTCCAGCTCGGGAAGCTGTAGGTCCAACAGCTTCACCATGGCCGTCTCCCATTCTTCGCGGAGAGGTGCGGGTATGTTTGCTTTGGGCGTAGGCCAGTGGATCTTGGTGAGGGTGTGCTCGAGATGGGACGAGAAGGCGTTGAGGATCTGGGTGCGCAGGGCCTGGGTGATGTTGTCTACGTGGTGGAGCAGTTGCGGGGCCGCGCCCTCTGCGTCGTATTGCAGGTTGATGAGGCGGGTGTGCAGGGCGCGCAGCTGCTTGTAGGGTGCGAGGGCGGCTTCATTGGACGTCTGGAGCTGCGACTGGGCGTGTTTGCTGCGGCAGTAGGTATCAGCTGGCGGGCAGTTCCCGGACGCACAATGGCAGTCCTACCTGAGCACATGGACCTGCTGTAGCAGCGCGACGTATCCGCTGGCCACGTCGAGGCGATGCAGCGTGTCGAGCACCTGTTGGAAGTCGGGGACAGCCTCGTCGCTCGTCTGCGAGGCGGCAACCACCAGCAGCCGGCGGTCGATGTCGGCCTGGTGGCGGCGGAAGGCGTCGGCGCGCTGCTGGAGCTGGACCTGGTGCGCATGTGAGGCTTGTTTGGCGTCATGGAGGCCGCGCTGGGCATCGTCGAGCTGCTGCTTCAGTAGGGCGTGCTGGGTCGTGATGCTGGCCAAGAGGGCGTCGAGCGAGTCGAGGTCGGCCGCGGTCTGGAGCTTGTCATCGAGGTAGTCGGCGACGCGGGTCTGGTCGGTGTCCATGTCCATGTCCAGGTCCAGGTCCAGGTCCAGGTCCAGGTCCGTGTCCATGGCCATGTTGATGTTGATGTCGATGTCCGACTCGTACGATAATCCGGTGGGTGGATGCAGATGTGGCGTCTGTGGCGTCTGTTCCTTTTTGTGGCGCCCGATCCGATCGGCCATCTTAGATCCGATCGCGCCAACTTCACTAGCGGCTCTCACTCTTCCCTCATCAGACCATTATTGGAAAATGGAAAACATCCCTAATGCACCTCTGCTGCCGTGTCGCACGCCCCCGTAAACCTCTGTGTCTGCCAGCGAAGGCTCAGCCGCCCCTTCTCCCGCACTTATATCTGCCCAAGCTGCCCCGCCTGTCGTACCTGCCGTAGCTACCACATCGCCCGCCATGCCCAAGGAACACAGGAAGCGCGGCCGCCGCGAGGAGCAGAAGAAGCGGAAGCGCGACATCGACGACGATTCCAGTGCCAAACGACACAAGAAAGATGACACCGCGCACCTTGACCACGACGAGCCGGCGCAGAACGGTGCCAATGGCGAGCGCACCGGCCCGGACGAGCTGCCCTACTACGGCATGCTCGACGACGACGAGCAGGAGTACTTCCGCAAGGCCAATGAGATGCTCGAGCTTAACCAGTTCGAGAGCCCCGAAGACCGCACCGTCTTCATCGCGAGCGTGTACCAGGAAGCCGACGGGAAGGAACTCAAGCTCGCGCACAGCTTGACCTGCTCGCGCCTGCTCGAGCGATTGATCCTCCTCTCCTCGCCAGACCAGCTGAAGAGCCTGTTCCAGAAGTTCAGTGGACAGTAGGTGCACCGGCCGCGCCTTCCGCCTATGCCTTGCTAACCCATCGCAGCTTCCTCAACATCGTCCAGCACCGATTCGCCTCCCACTGCTGCGAAGCCCTCTTCATACAAGCCGCGCCCCACGTCACCACAGAGTCTGCCGCGTCTCCGTCCGAGATCCTGCAAACGCCGCCGTCGTCGGATCCCGCTCAAGTATTCGTCTCCATGGAGAACCTGTTCCTACACACCCTGGTTGAGCTGCAAGGATACATGGGCTTTTTGATGACAGATCGCTATGCGTCGCACGTATTGCGAGTGCTACTAGTTGTACTCGCCGGTGCCCAGCTAGAGAAAGGGAAAAAGTCAGGCATGCAGAGCAAGAAGAAGGAGAAGATTGCCATCTCGGGCATGGAGAAGGACCGGGAACATGTATTGGAGAAGCGAGCTGTTCCAGCGTCTTTCCTAGACGCCTTGGAAAGGGTCATCAACGACAGTGTTTCGGGCATGGAGCCGCACGCTCTTCGATCGCTCGCCATACATCCTCTCGGCGGCCCCACCCTACAACTGCTTCTCAAGCTAGAGCTGTCCCACTTTGGTAAGTCGCGAGTGAAGGACGAGAAGTCAATTATCCACAGATTACTCCCCGACAATCCCATTGCGGAAGGCACAGAGAGCGCAACTTTCATCAACGGAATAGTATACGATCCCGTTGGTTCCCGGCTATTGGAGACCATCATCGAGAATGCGCCCGGTAAGCTGTTTAAGTCCATATATGGAGAGTTCTTCAAGGAGCGAATGGGTAGCCTTTCTCGTAATGAGATCGCGTCGTATGTGGCAGGGAAGATCCTCGAGAGACTGGGCAAGGATGACCTGGATGAGGCGATGCGCCAGATTGTCGATCAGATCCCAGGCCTTGTTGAGCGCAACCGTACGGGCATCATTAAGACGCTCATTGAGCGCTGCGTGGCTCGGGAAGTAGACTGCTCTCCCATCAAAGCCCAACTCGAGACCGCATACTCTGGCTCCAACGGCTTCGAGGTCACGCGTATCCTCAAGCTTAGCGAAGAAGACGGGAAGCTGACTGCCAAACATGAACACTCGCCGGAAAAGGTCCACGGTTCGCTGCTGGCACAAACCATGATGACGGTGGATGGGTCTCTGGGCCAACTTATCTTCGACTCTCTTGCCAATCTATCGCCCGAACTCTCCATCCAGCTGGCTCGCGACTCAACGGCATCGCGGACGCTCCAAGCAGCATTGGTTTCGAAGAATGCATCGGTCATCTTCCGCCGGAAAATGATACAGCAGTTCTATGGTAAAATTGGTGAACTTGCACTCGATCCTGCCGCCTCTCGTGTCATCGATGCAATATGGCACGGCACTGCCGGACTCGCCTTCATCCGCGAGCGCGTCGCCGAAGAGCTAGCCGAGAACGAGAACTCACTCCGCGAATCCTTCGTAGGCCGTGCAGTATGGCGAAACTGGCAAATGGATCTCTACAAGCGCAAACGAAACGACTGGGTCAAGCAGTCACGCTACACAGCGGGTAACGACGGCTTTCAGTCTTTTCCGGAAAGTAACGGCGATGGAATGCCTCCCCAGATCCACAGACCTGGTAGACACTTGACCGCCATTGAGCTCGCGCGGCAAAAACATGCTGCGGCCAAGGCGGCACAAGAGAAAGAGGGCAAGAAAGCGAAGAGGGGGAGTCATGCAACCACCAGCAGCAGTGGGAGCAGTAGCAAAGCCAAGAGTCTCGTTGCGCAATAAGGTGCAATATCACGTTATAATCAATTTCTATGTTCGGCATGGCACAAAAAAGGCGTTTTACGATTTAGGATTTCACCTACATCTTGAGGATTTTATACGACTTCCTGATTTGATTTTAGATACCTTTCAATGCTTGTCAGTGGGCATCGCCCCGTTTTAGTGAATGTTGGATCAATAGCATTATCGCGTCATCTTTTAGTTCGGCGCTAATGCCGAGATGTCCCTTCGTGTTCTGACGTTTGCTCAAGGACGTGTACACTCAGCTTTACACAATTGTTCCACTGTTAAAACTACCGGTAGTCCTTGGTCCCTTACAGACCTTTAGTGAACACTTCAAACACTTCAAAATGTCTACCTCCAACGGCTTCGCACAAGAAGCACCACTCAACCGCGCAGATGAAGTCAAAGACGTAAGTGTGACCTCGGAAGTTGTTCCGAATTTTCCGACATCGTCAACTTCGCCGTCCCCAAACCCCATTGCCCGCGTGCTCCGTCCGCTCGTGTCCTTGACGTAGAACACAATGTTCCAGAGAACATCGGGCTAACTATACGTACCACCAGCTCCTAGATGCAATCAAAGACCTCATCATCCCCTTCATCGCCTCCGCAGACGAGGATGCAAAGACCAAGCCCACAGGCCACGGTCTCCGAATCGAAGGAGGTGGACCGAGGACTGTGCTTGTAGAACACCATCCCCCCAAGAAACTCGAATCCATCCTCAAAGAGGATTTGGAAATCAATGAGGAAAAGACGGGGAAAGATGGGTTGGTGAAGCTGGTCGACACGATACTCAAGTACAGTGTAAACACGTGGGATCAGGGCTTCCTAGACAAGCTGTATGCGAGTACGAACGCGGTGGGGGTTGTGAGTGAGTTGTTGTTGGCGGTGTTGAATACTAATGTATGTCTTTTTTCCTCCCCTCGTCTCCTCTCCCCTCCGGCGAATATGAAGTCATAAACGGATGGCCAGACGAGAGACGATACCACACCCAAAAGTCCGTCGACACATGACTACTCCTGTACATCATTTTCACCAACCCCTGCGTCACCTCACAACCATATACCTTCCGTCCCCAAGTTTCATGCCCTACATTCCACTAAACACACTAACTCCGTCCAGTCCCACGTCTACCAAGTCTCCCCAGTCTTAACCCTCATCGAAAAACACACAACCCGGTACCTCGCCTCGCTCTTCTCCCTCCCAGCCTCGACATCCGGCGGCATCAGCCAACCGGGCGGCTCAGCCTCCAACAGCGCGGCCATAGTAATCGCACGCAACACACTGTACCCGGAAACCAAAACCGAAGGAAACGGTCACCAAAAGTTCACTCTCTTCACCTCCCAACACGGCCACTACTCGCTCGAAAAAGCAGCCAACCTCTTCGGCCTCGGGTCCAAAAATGTCATCTCCGTCCCCGTCGACACCGCCGGCCGCATGATACCCAGCGAATTCGAAAAGCTGGTCCAAGAAAGTAAAGCACGAGGCGAAACCCCTTTCTTCCTCAACGCCACCGCCGGAACGACGGTGCACGGCTCCTTCGACCCCTTCGCCGCCCTCAGCTCCATCTGCAAAAAACACAACCTCTGGCTCCACATCGACGGCTCCTGGGGCGGGAGCGCAATCTTCAACGCGGCCTACGCCGGGCCGCGGCTCGCCGGCGCCGGGCTCGCGGATAGTATAGCCATCAATCCGCACAAGATGCTCGGCGTACCCATGACCTGTTCCTTCCTGCTGGGCCGCGACATGTCCACCTTCCACAAAGCGCTTACGCTGCCGGCAGGCTACCTCTTCCACAACGAGGCCGGCGCAAATGTGAACGATATCTACGACCTCGCTGATCTGACACCCCAGTGCGGTCGTCGCGCAGACAGCTTGAAAATGTTTCTGGCCCTGCAATATTATGGCGCCAGTCACTTTTCCCACTTGGTCGCTCGCGGGTATGCGAATGCGGAGTATTTGCTGGCCCAGTTGAAGCAGAGTCCCAACTTTGTCGTCGTGAGTCCCGAGCCGCTCCCGTGTTTGCAAGTCTGTTTTTATTACGCGAGGGGTGGTGCGCTGGCCGATGGTGATGCGGATGCGAATAGTGAGGTGACGACGCGGATTGCGCAACGGTTGGTGAGTAGGGGGTTCATGATTGATTTTGCGCCGGGCGAGAAGGGCAAGTTCTTTAGGGTCGTGGTTAATGGTGGGTTGTTGCGCGGTAGCATTGATGGCCTTGTTAAGGCGTTGGAGGAGGCGGCCGCGGAGTTGGGATACTAGGGGGGGGGGGGGGGGGGGGGGGGGGGGGGGGGGGGGGGGGGGGGGGGGGGGGGCGCTGTAGGGAACGGATAGATACACGATGGAAAGTCGATGGGGATAGGTAGATGGTGGAAGAAAACAAAGTCGCTATGTGGCGCTCCCGGCACATATACACGAGCATACCCAACCCTCGAGAAGTAAGAGAGGCGGGAGTCTCGTTTGAAACAAACAAACAAACATTCGTCCATTCGGAAAGATTTGGGTATCTATACTACTGTACTACTACATGATGCATATGTCATGTGTATCCATATCCGCAGTATCCCACGATAGCGTCCAAAAGAAATGCTCCTCAAGCCATAGCCGCAGGCACTAGGCCGCTGACGTACGACGAGGGCAAGGATGGTAAAAGTGATGCGCGTAAATCATCTGCTTGTCGAGGGATATTTTTTCGAAAAGATTCCATGTAGGAAGATGCCACTGCGAGAGTTAATCCTTGCAACAATATGTCCACGCGCCTCTGAGGTTGCAGAAGAAAGGCAAATGTGAACACCGTCGTCTACACCAGTATCCTTTTGCTTTAGACGAGTTGTTTGAGTCTGGCTATTCAAAGGACTCCCCAGAAACGCTCCGCGTTGAAAGTGGAAGCCGTGTCGGACTGCCAGGTAGCGTCAAAGGCGTGGAAGAGGAACAAGTCGTTAGAGAAGCTTGCGCGAATGGAATCAAGAGCGGCCTCCTGGTTCGCGCGTGACGGCACAGCCGCACCATTGGCGTCGCCAGCATAAGGCCAGCCGGACTCGGTGACGACGACGCGCTTGTTGCAGGCAGCCGCCACTTGGTCGACCTGGCCCCGGACGAATGTACCGGCGTCGGGCGCGCTGGTGTTCTCGTCAAAGAAGGCGTGGATGTTGACCATGACCACGTCCGAGGCCTCGCAGATGGAAGGGTTGTCGATCACGGCAGGTGCAGTCTCCACGGCGCCCACAGGGCCCGTATATCCAAAGCTCCGCAAGAGGTCACGCGCAGGCCCGATGGCGTCAACGACTTCAGATGCCGTCATCGTTTTACTGTTGACCTGCTCGTTTTCGATAGAGAAGAGTGCGATAATGTCCCAGTTGCCGTTGTTGTACTGGTTGATCGCACTGTTGTAGGCTCGGATCACGGCGCTGACATCTTCGCCCGCGCCACTGTTGCTCAAGTATGCTCCGCCCATGATCCGCTGGCCGTTTTTAACAGCATTTTGAATAGCGAGCGCGATCTGGTCGCAGCTGGAACCGTATATGCGCACAATTGCATAGTCCCTCATCATATCGAAATCACTAGCAATCTGTTCCTCGGACTTGCATTGAGTGTTGGTCCCGGAGCCAGTAAAGGCATCGTACGTAATGCCCAGGGGCAAGCTGTCTTCACTGTCCGGTATCGGAGATGCTGTAACATAAGACGGTTCGTCTGAGGTAGGGGAAGGCGTCGAGGTGGGTATAGCGTCCTTAATAGCCACAGAAGTAGTCTCGGGTGGAGAGGTGAAAAGAGCAGACGACGCCTCCTCAGACGACGATGGCTCCTCAGACGAAGTTGGCTCGGGAGCCGGAGCTGGGGTAGCCGACGAAGAAGGTATCGAAGCCTCGGAAGTTGACAGCACAGGCGCAGTAGTAGTCAAGGGCGCAGATACAGAGACAGTGACATCGCTAGGCCTCTCCGAAGTCAAAGTCGCATAGGCAGAACCCGTTTCATCGACGCAGACAATAACCTCCGCGACCGTCTCGGTGACATAGACAACCTCGGTGACTAGCTTGCGCTTGTGGTCTCCATACCGTCAGCCAATGCTATGGCGTCATCGGAATCTTGCGACTTACTGAAAGGGCGGCCGCTCGCAGAACCCGCAAGAAGGCTGGTAGCTGCCAGAGCACTCGCCAAAATCATACTCTTCATGGTGATGATGAAGCGAATGTTATGGAATGCTTGAGAGTATATGCAACGTAAAAGTTCTGTCTGTGGAAATGTGGCTGAGTGTTTAGTGGAGCGCACTGAGCGAGCGCAGCACGAGTATAAGTGCAAGTAAATGAGTGACTGACTGCCTGCAGCGCGAGAAAGGAAGGAGAGTCGGGCTGGCCGGGTTGAGAAGCTTCTTGCCAAAGGGAACCGTAGAGACTGTATTGGGGTGTGTTGCGAGGAGCTGCAAGCAAGGGATATTGACAGAGGGAATGGGCTGTTGTGGTACCTGTGCCTGGCCTGGTGCCTGCCCAGGAAACGCGGGCACTAGCGTCGTTTGGGCTTGGCGACCAGCGCCCGTTTTGGCAATTGCGACGAACGGTGAAGGGAGTCGTTGTGCACATTACGAAAATTGAGAGGTTGTGATGCCTTAAATGAGATGGTGTGTGGTGAAACACCAATCGAAATTAGAGCAAGGACACAGGAACTGAAACGACTCAGGCACCGAACGATAAACATATGAACCATAGAACGCCTCAACGCCAGGAAACAGCCTCAAGCGGGTTAAGTCAGTCTATGCGGTAGCATGACGGATAACGCAACATGTCTTTGAGCGGATCTTATGATAAAGGCCGGTATTACACGAACAGCCACGAGCAAGAGTTGCGACATTCAGAAAAACCGAGCAATATGAAAAGTCGTTACTGTATGAACAAAGATGGGCGTCACTGGACGTTCGCCCCACTACCTGTGACGTTGACTCCCTCTTCTCAGCACCTCGGCATTAAAACGATGCTTCTGTCATCGCGCGGCGTGCATTCCAGGAAACAGGCGACAAGTGGAGGTTTCTAAGAGATGCGAACGCTCCGATGACCCACGACACAAACGCGAAGCAGTGAAGAACGAGAGTAGTTGGGACGTGGCAAAGTGACATATATTAACGTGGAGAAATACAGTCGGGGTAAAGACCGCTTTGAGAAAGACGTGAAATAAGAAATAGACGTGACGTGATTGGCGAAGAACTGTCGTGACGGGCAGACTCCTGGACGTACAACAGACCTTGACCATTACCAGACAAGGATAAGCATGCTGGTCATCGCGCGCGTATGATGGAGACTTTAGCGCAGGAGCTGAGATAATTTGTCGTAACTCTAGGACTGGAGATTGCGATGATGGGGATGTCGAAGACGTCGAGAAAACTGGCCAACTTTTGATAACACGCACATGAAACTTGTCAGAAACGACGGTAGGCCGAGGCTTTTGCACTCTAGAAGCTGGATAAAGAGAGGAAGGAGTGACTGGAGGTTTCCAGTGATCCCAGGCGCAACTTTTCGCATGCGCAAGCTTAGGATGGCTTTGGATGGATTGGAAAGTGCTGACAAAAAGGAGGCAGGAACAAAGTGGGGCCTGCACGCACGGGCTTGGTCTTGACTTTACCGGGTGTTTGTTGACCGTCACTCCAGCAGCAGCACTCGCTCTGAAGCCCTGCCTATCTACACAATATGCGGCGAGCATCTCTTCAATATCGTGCTAGTGCTCAGCAAATATTGAAAAGGCTCCCAGCTCCACTGTCAATGATTACTTACTAGCGTGGTTATCTTCCTCATTCGGCCAGATACGGTGTGAGATCCGAATTTACCGACCAAATTCAAGCTCGTATGCGATCTACTTAAACTAAACATCGATCAAAGGAACCTCTTGGCTCAGCGGTGGGGACTGTCACTGTTGACGGACGTGAACCAGGTCGTCGGCAAGCTCTCGCACGCGACACGGGGAAAAAGATGCCTCGGTAGATTGTCGACAGCAGACAGGCAGGATTGCGGGGAAGAACCTTGTCCCCCCATCGTCAATTATGACTTGCATCGCCAACAACCGAGTATGCCCTTGTCGTCTCAATAATGCACCGTGACGCCAATCTTCAAAGTCGAACAATACAGCTCAGTTTGACACACATGCTCTTCGCAAATAGTACCTTGGTGTTGGCAGTTCTGAACAAGCAGTAGCCGCGCAAATCCAGCCACGTCACCTATTGACCGTACCGGGACGGACGAATCAGTAGTAGACTAGTCGCCGAGATTCCCGCCATCATGACGCAGATGCGGTACGTACCTTGCAAATACTCCAGACCTGTGCACGTTCAGACAAGCTCAAGTCCGTATATGATGCGTATGCCCATTGGCGATTACGTTAGTGCGAGACGGGCCGCTCTTGTAGCTTCTGCAAACACGGCAGCATTACGTCCTGCGCCACTACTGGATTGGGCAAGATCAAAGGAGTAGGTATATATGGACGCTCCACCCCGTTTTCACTCAATGGGTCCCCCTTGTTGATTTGTATACCGGTGGCTTGATTTCCGTCGGCGAGTGACCTAACGCAAGCGGCAAGAGCCTGACCAACATCAGCCTCAACAGCCTCGCGGTTCTTTCTTCATCCTTACCACCATTTCTGCTCGTCGTGTCAGGATGTTGCACCTCGTCGCGGCTGCCGCCCTCATAGCAGCTGCGTATGCACAGAACTCGACGCTACCTACCGTTGATCTAGGCTACGAGATCTACCGGGCTTCCAGCTTTAACGTTCGTCCTGCTGTCAAGGTTCGGAAGTATATCGCTAAATTTCAATTCAGAGTACCGGAAACTTCTACAACTTCTCAAATATACGATATGCAGCACCTCCCGTCGGTGACTTGAGGTTTGCGCCTCCCCAGGCTCCGGCGGAGAACAGATCAGCTGTCAACAGTGGTGATGTTGGAAGGTACATAATTCATCTGAAAACATTTCTTCCGAAGGAAAACTAACGCCTCCAGAATTTGTCCTCAGGCTAGTCCTGCGTGGTCAGAGGCTGCCGCTCAGGGTTTGGTCAACATTGCGCTTGGTCTTCCTACCACTAACACTACCTTTTCGGTACCAGAAGCCAATGCGAGCAGCCCCGTTCCGCCCGTGGATCCCCGAACATCAGAGGATTGTCTTTTCTTGGACGTTTTTGTTCCAGAGGATGTCTTATCCAAGGCCGGTCAAGGCTACGGAGCACCCGTGCTGGTGTGGATCTACGGCGGCGGATACACCGCAGGAACCAAGGTAACTTTGATTCATATAAAGCAACTCTATCGGTGTTCTTGACTGAATCGACTCGTAGAACAATAACCCCGCCGGTCTTCTCGCTGCATCTGGCAACTCCTCTAATGGCGACGTTATCTATGTCGCGATGAACTACCGCCTGGGGGCCATGGGTTGGATGGGCGGTCCCTCATTCCAAGCCGAAGGTGGTGTTTCCAATCTTGGTCTCTATGATCAGCGATTTGCTCTTGAGTGGATCCAAAACAACATCCACCTCTTTGGCGGCGACAAAAATAGGGTCAGTATTTGTTTAGTTTCGCGTGAGATATGGACTAACGATTTGTAAAGGTTACAGTGTTTGGGGAGAGCGCAGGAGGTGGCTCCATCGTTCATCAAATCACTGCGTACGGCGGAAGCAACGGTCCAGCTCCTTTCCAGCAAGCTGTACCGCAAAGCCCTGGGTGGCTTCCTACAACTTCTGTCGTCACGCAGGAGAATGTGTACCAGGCTTTCCTAGATCTGACAAACACCACATCCCTTGTTGAGCTCCGCGCCCTTCCGTCTGAAGAAATTATCCGCGCCAATGCTCAGCAGGTCGCTTACAACTCCGCCTACGGTGGCTTCACCTACGGGCCTGTTGTCGACGGTCTTTTCGCCCCGCAACAACCAGCCCAGCTCCTTGCGCAGGGCCGATTCGACCATAGTGTTCGTGTCATGGTTGGTCACAACGCTAACGAAGGATTGTTGTTCACTCCTCTCTATATTCCAAATGAGGAAGCGTTGGAAGCCCAGATCCAAGCCTCCTTCGAAAACGCCCCGCCGAGCTTCGTCAACTATGTCACTCAGGTCCTATACCCACCGGTCTTTGACGGCTCCTACGGTTATACGAACAACGTGGAGCGCGGCAGTCTCATTGTGAGCGAGGGAATCTTCACGTGCAATACCTACTTTCTCTCGAGAGCGTACGGGAATCAGACGTACAGCTATCTTTTTGCTGTCCCACCGGCCATCCATGGACAGGATATTCCCTACACTTACTACACAGGCGGAGCGGTTTCGAGCCTTTTTACAGGTGTCCAAAACCGGACAATTGCAATCGCACTACAAGAGTTTATTACGAGCTTTGCAGAGACTGGGGTCCCGGATGCCGAGGGCGTGAAGCAATTCAACATGTATGGTCCGGATGCAACCGTTCTCGAACTGAATATTACAAGCATTGAGGACGTACGCGATAGCAACGCCAATGCACGGTGTGCGTGGTGGCAGAAGGCGCTGTACTGAGCTTTTGTCGACGGGATGGCAGATGCCAGATGTAATGAATCAACGACGACGTATTCTAGTCAAAAAGTCTCATAATGCTACACAAACATATGCAAAATCCTGGTCGATCCTATAGTGCATGTGATCGCTAAGTTCTCCACGCATCGCATGAAGCACGGGCCACACCGTTCGATTGGCTGATCATAACTACGTCATAGCACAGCTTAGACACCTCCGCATATCCTTTTAAAGGTCTTCCGCACATACTCACCACACCTCATCTCAAAAACTACATCTACACTCTGTAATTGCCAATTAGCCCTCAAATTCCACAACTACACATCCTTCGAACCACAAACACCACAGTCACAATGTTCCGACAACAGTTTGTCCGCCAGGCGCGCCTCTTCAGCACCACGCCCGTCGCCCGCAAGAGCCCCGTAGAGACCATCAAGGATGCGGCCAAGGCCGTCGACCGAACAATTTCCGGTGCCGCTGTAAAGGGCATTGAGAAGGGCGGTACGTACACAAACCACTCCCCTCCCCATTCCCACCGCCTGATACCCCAGCTATGCTCTCTAGCCGAGAACATGACGACATCCTATGGTTCGCCCGATGAGTCTATACGGGAAGCTGAATAGTGGCTGACGGTTACCAAACAGAGGAAGTCGCGGGCGCCGTCAAGGAAGCCGTTCCCGAGACCAAGGGCGAGGCCAAGGGCCAGGCGAGCGAGATGGCAGGGAAGGCCAAGGGCACAGCGAACGAGGTGGCTGGTGAGGCTAAGGGGAAGGCGCAGGAGCTTAAGGGTGAGGCGAAGAGCAAGATGTAAAGAGGGGACATACATTACGAGGACAAATATAATGAGGAGGAATGCTTCCACGGCATAGCAGTTTGGAAGAGGTTGGATGGCTGCTAGTTGTATGTCGGATGAATGAATGAATGTCTATAATGTATGTGGGATGTTTTTGTGTGTTGTGCTATGCTCCTGATTTGGGATTAGGAGATGCCCAGTGTTGAAGCAGTTTGGATAATGTATCACTGTTGCATTGGCGCCACAGTGTATCCTTACTCTCCTTCCTCCCCTTCAACATTCCACGTTATTGGCCTCTTACAATCAGAGTCAGCTCTCGCATAACGCAGGCCACCGCCCCGGCAGCCGATTCTACACTCGCTCCATTTCCTTCGCGTCCCAGTCGATCCCATGACCACACGAAACAAAAAAGGACAGCAAGACCTTTGAATCACATAAGCTTCATGCCTAGGATGATTAGCTGCGCGGCGACGTGAGCTAGCCCCCAAATGAGTAACCTTTTGGGAGTGCTGCATGCCTCTTTTGTGATTTGCGCTGGGTTTGGAAGGAAGAGCAAAAGTCTTCGTGTCATCCATGTCACGGTCATAACCAAAAGCGGGCGTAGACCAGAATCAGAATCAGATAGCACCATTACAACAGTTGCACGATGTTTCCAAGAAAAAAAGCGGGATATGTTATTTGTACGTAGCTAGAGGTAGATCTGAGCTGTTATTATGCAAGTCCCAGTCCCAGTCCCATTGTAACTTGTTTGACCGAGTGGATGGGAGAAAGAATGTATTGGTGATAGAAGGAGGAGGGTGGGTGGGGGGTTAAAAGCGACAAAAGAGTAAATTGTTCTACACTTTTCAAGGAAAGTAGAGAAATGTATTACGGGTAATGAAGACCATGGAAGATGCAGCTAGGTGGTGGTGGGTCATGATTATCCTTTGTTGTTCGTCCCAAACGCTTAACGTTAAAATCGCGGGGATCTACAATCAACACGCCTGTCGCCATACATACCTAGACAACGGGGACGGAAGGATAGGTGATAGGTGGTGCATTACAAGAACCACATATTCATCTGCAAAAAAATCAAACAAACACAACGTTAGCATGCGTTCAATGTAGTTAATCTAGCTGTGTGGTGCGAGGGAGAGACGTACCATTCCCCTCTTCATCTTCATCTTCTTCTCGTTACGCTGCACCTCATACGTCTCCACGGGCGGCAACGGCGCATATCCGCTCTTTGACGAACTGACGCTTGTCTCGAAGGTAGTTCCGCCCGTCGTACTTGTGCTCGAACCGACGGGGAAGGATGTGGCGGTAGCATCGGTGTTGGTGCTAGTGCTAACGGGCGGGCTGTAGTACGAGTAATCGGACGTGGAGGAGCCGCCGGTGGAGGTCGCGCTGCTGCTGTCGGGTGCAGTGGAAGTGTCCACGGGGAAGGAGGTCGCAGTGGCGTCTGTGTTGGTGGAGGGGAATATGGGGGTAGAGGACGTGTCGGTCGCGGAAGGTGGGCCGGAGGTCTTTGAGAAGCTTTCAGTTGACGACTCTTCGGGGGTTGACGAGCTGCTGGACGGCACTTTGGATTCTGATGTGGATGATGAGACTCCTGTTTCTGAGCTCGAAGGAGTGCTAGATGTCATGCTTGTGTCGGTGCCAGACGGGGTGCTGGAAGATCCGGAAGCCGTGGACGAGGGTGTCTCAGAGGCGGTAGGCCAAGTACTGGTATCAGAAGCCGACGATTCGGTTGCGGAGGATGTTTCGGAAGCACTAGATGGCTTGGATACCGAAGTCATGGAAGAACGGGTCTCAGAAGCACTGGGTGCGCTGCTAGTGCCAGAAATCGATGATTTCATTTCCGAAGATGTCATAGAGCTACTTGGTGCGCTACTTGAGGACTCTAATGTGGCAGACGAGGCCGTCTTAGAAGTACTAGTGGAATCGCTCTCAGTTGATGAAGGCGTGGATGTCAATGAAGCCGACGAGGATTCAGAGCCTGTTGGGGTTGACGATGCCGAACTTGATGTCTCAAAAGAGCTCATTGAGATGGACCATGAATACGACATTGTCGATGATGGCGTCATGGTCTCGGAAACTTCGGGCATGCTGCTGCTGCCGCTACCGGAAGTTGATGCTGAGGATGACTCCATGGACGGCTTTCCATCGGAGGCTGTTGATGAGGGCGTGTCGGAAGATTTTGTCATAGATGGAGCTGGCGATGTGCCCTCAGAAGCGGTCGAAACAGGTGAAGTCGAAGATGTCTCCTCAGAGGCGGTTGGGGTATATGAGGCAGATGTGGTTCCATCTGAAGTGGTAGACATGTATGAAGACGTTCCCTCCGAAGCCGTCGAAGCAGATGTCTCCCAAGGAAAAGTTGAGTACCAACTCTCACTCTCAGAAAAAGAGGATGACATTGAGGATGCCCCAGAAGAAGTGGGCGTAGAGGAAGTCGAGCTCGTGATCCCAGAGCTCGAAGACAAGCTTATGGTAGTAAGCCTACTCCAGATACTTGTCGAACTGGTGCTCGAAGAACCGGAAGATGTGCTGCTTGACACCGTCGGCAGCGACACCGAGCCACCAGTAGTAGTAGATGGAGATATGATCCAGGAAATGGTCGAGTAGTTACCGATGGTGGATGTGGAAGAGCCACTGCTAGTCGCAATGGGCTTAGTATCAGTTTCGGCTGCACTACTGGTGGTGGCATTTCCAGGTGGGCCATAGTAGCCAGATGTTTTGGCAGTCTCGGAAGTCGTTCCGTTTCCAAAGGATGTAGCCGTGGGCTCAGTCATGGTCTCAGTCAACGTGCCATTGGACGAGGACCGGGTTGGAAGACTAATAGTGATCACTATGGTGGATTCAACGGTAGAAGTTATGATTGTGAGATTGGAGCTCGACTTGGCGGTGGATGTCGACAGACTGGCAGTGGAAGAGCTCCCCGATGCTGTAGTATTCATACTAGCAGTAGAGGTCAAGCTCGGTATTGATGGTACTGGTGTGGTGCCAGTACCCCATGGTGCTGTGCCTGTACCCCAAGTGGAAGACATCGAGCCTGTGCTGTTACCATAAGGCGCTGATGTATCGCCTGGAACAGATGAACTCGGGTAATAACTAGTTCCGGAGGGCACAGGGCCAGTAGACAACGAGATGGTCATAGAAGAAGAACTCGTAGATGAAGCTGTGCTGATGTTCCAGCTGCTCGCTGTGGCCCCTGTGGAAGTACTTTCCATCAAGGAGCTATCACTGTGCAAGGAAATATTAACACGGCGTACATAACATGGATTCGGTATTGGTAGTGACTCACGATGTAGTGGGATTCATGATCGATGTGATGACAATGAAACTGGTGTATACGATAGTTGATGGACCCGTGGGGGTGGTCGAGTTGGGTTCCACAGACGAGGTAAGAGGAAGAGTAGGGGTGTCCGTAGATGTGGAAACGCCAGTCGACATTGATATACTCGTACCAGTCAAACCCGTGGAGGACGTGCTTTTATCTATGGTGTTTGAGCTTGGATAAGGAGGAGAGTATGGCGGAGGCGGAACATATTGGCGGGGTCGCGCACGATTCGGAAAGTTGGCTGGAAGTCATTGTGTCAGTCAACTATAACAACTTGAATGTGCGCATGTATGCGAGCGAGGGCAACAGTTGACTTTGGGGACAGGATGTGTCTTCCGGTTCTACGAGGCAAATGAAGACTTACGTGGCGCACGCGCTGCAGCCGTGAGCGACAAGAAGGCCGCGAGTGGAAGCAATGTACTGAGTTTCATGGTTGGCTGTTATCAGAATCCAATCCGTGCTAAAGAGTACAGGAGTAAAGAAGTAAAGAGCGATAGAGGTGGAAGAAACGAGAGAATGAGTCGAACAGACGGCTACAGCTTGGGAGCTTGAACCTCCACAGACCGGAGAGGATACCCTTATATGTGGACTTTCCACTCTACTGCAAGAGGATCATGGTGTCATCTTGGAGTCTCTGTTGTGCAGCAGCAAGATACTCGGTTAGAGCCTGACACGGATATGCAGCACGGCATCTCGCTTTCAATTGCTGACATCCGTACCCGGCTCCGTTTGCCCAGCTCTTCGGGATTCTTGATCATTAAGCACCGTTTAGGTGCGACTCATGGTGTTCATATATCTTTGGTAGGCGTATTGGGCTGCGGCGTTCAAGCTTTCGGGTTTCTAAAATAGCAGTCTTCTTTGTAGAAGCTTGTTTAGCCATTTTCATTCAAGCCATGATCGGGAGAGCGCTGGACGAAGACCATTGGTGTTCTGAGCTAGATTGGTAGTGTAACAGTAAAGCTAGTGTTTTGTGACTAGACGGGGGACGTCGTTGCGGGAGGTTAGATTATGGACGGCTATTAGCGTTACACAGCAGCGCGGCGACAGCCACTGGTAGTGCAAAAAGAGGCGAATGAAGGGAAGACTTCGAAAGGCCAAAATGGTAAAGACTGACGTGACTCAGCCTACCGTTGTTGAGATTGATAAAGCCTACACAACCATTATTGGGGCAAGGCGTTGTTGCGACCCAATGAACTGAAGTCGCTCAGGGTCGAAGCAGCGCGCTCGATGCCGTTACATTCGACCAAGCTCGTAAGCCAGGTACGCGATGATGCTGCTGCAAGAACCCGACATCGACTGACGAGATATGCATAGGTGCTGTAAGTGGGTGGCCGCATGCTCGATCAAACAGTCTTGGGTGCCTTGGTGTCGCGCACAAAAGCAGCAAATCTCTTTATTAATTCATGGCTGTTCACCGCCGTTCGCTGCATTTTCTATTGAGACATTGGGGCGGTTGCTTTCCATCATGTGCAAAGATTCACTCGGATCTTGGAGGGTCTGGGTCCTAGGTAGCTGCTAGCACGACCCAGGAGGTGCGATGCTGGAGCTTGCTCGAGGAACGCAACGGAGGGTACCACGGATGGCTCGAGATCAGGGACCGTCCTGGCGCGCATGCGAGCTGTTAAGTGGAAGGCTATCCTTAGCTAGTCGACGCACAGATATCGTTACCAAAGTCGAGCTTGAGGCGGTGCGTCGCACCGGAACACTGCGATAGGCCCCAAGAAAGGACGGAGGAAGCCACTAGAGCTACCAACGATGGCGGGTAGCGTCTTCATACTTTGCGAAACAGAGGCGTTAGTAGGGAACTTGCCGGTGCAAATAACCTCGGGATCGGATAGCTTAGCTGTGTTGATGGAAAAAGATGGATTTGTGCGAGGTCGTTGGTCGCTACCCGTGATGCTAGCTCGATTTTAGTATCATCACGTGTGTTACTCCTGCCCATTGTTGCTCTCGACATGACCGGCGCAGAGGGTCTGAAGCAGGCGCATCTATACAAGCTTGTGCTATTTTGTGGCAAGCAAAGTCACACGTGTTATTTGTATTCAGACACAGTACGTCGTCTTTTTGGCCACAGTGTTACGCTTCCCTCGACGGCCCGCTTGTCACCTCGATACAGTAACATTGGATACACAGGCCTGGTAGGCCAGTGTTCATGAACTATTCCAAGCTCTTGTTCTACCGCTCCATTCAGTTCTCTAATCCCTCGAGGTTAGTTGCGCTTGAGGCCATGAGCGAGGACACTTGTCGAAACCCAGAGATTCCTATGACTACCGATATGCCTTCGCTCGCGCGAATTTCGATGAGGACTAGGTATTACCCAAAGGTCACGCAGGGTGGGTAGTGGAGAGCAAGAACTGCAAATAACCAGTACAATTGTCTGTTATACAGCTAACATCTCAGCCCCAAGGTTGCTCAGAGGGGAGATGTGGCCATCCAGGCGACCTGAAAGCGCCCGTTAAGAAAAAACCACTTGTGTATTAAGCCGTCGAAAAATTTCGTATACCAGAAACGCCGGAAAACGCCTTAAGTCGTAACTCGTAAACGGCACTGTACAGAAGGTATCATGCGCGTGTAAGACCAGGACCGATACCAAATAATAGGAATATTCAACTGCATCAAAGCGCGAACGTCGGAAAGGGGAGAAGAAAAACACGCTTGCGCCGAGAAGAAAGATACTAGAATAGCAAAGATAGCACCTATTCCCAGTTTACAAGGCTGTTACCATTCAAGGTATCTTGATCGTTGGGAATGGTGTCCTCGAAGGCCTGCGCAAAATCCCCACTTTGGAAGTCGAAGAAGGCATTATAGTCACCGTTTCCAGGGGTCAAAAACGCATCGTTTGAGTAAAAGGCGTCAGAAATGGCTGAAGGCATTGAGGGCGTCGTCGTGCCGGAGACCGACTCGGTCTTCAGATTCAGGCCCGATGACAGGGTCTGAGCTGAACCAGTCGAGTTCTCCGTAATATGGTTGACATTTGGGGCGCGCGTAAACTTGTTGGGATTATACGTGTAAGTTGGGGCAAAGGGTTGAGGAAGGTTGTCACTGCCGGCCATGAAGGCGGCGGTGCGGGGATCATTAGGATCGAGCACGGATCCGAGGAACTGCTGAGACTCAGGTGGCAGAGACAGCGTCAGAGGGTTCGTGTTGAGCGCCTGCGAACTGTATGGGTAGTTCGTCGGGCTATAGGTATAGGAGGAAGGAGTATTAGGGTCGCTTTGCACTCGAGAAGTCTCATTGACTGAACCTGCAGTTGGCGAGGCAGTCTGGGGCGACGATGACTGTCGCTGCTGGATCGACTGGGCAGTAGACGATCGCGAAAGCGAAGGGCGCGATGCTGTTTCGACTGCTTGGGTCTGCTGCTGGAAGGCGTGTGGCGGTAATGACAGTCTTCGGGTAGCTTCACTCTGCGGCGTCGTGGCACCTGCACTGGCCGGCTGGACAGACGGATCAAGATGCGACGAACCGTGAGGGAGTTGAATGGAAAGAGCGCGCTGTTGAGATTGAGTCCGCTGAGGGATGTGGTACGGCGACTGGCGGTATCCCTGTTGCGGCTGAGGCGTAGTGGGAGTGAATGACTGCGCGTGCTGGAAGCCCTGTGGAGAGGAAGGAGCGAACTGCTGAGGCGGAAGCATCGATGGGTTCAGCCAGTTGTTTGGCTGGGGGAAGGAGCCCCCGTTGGCTGGATACTGCGGACCATACTGGGGGTACGTCGGACCCTGGTTCTGGTACTGCGACATGAACATATTTCTTACGCCATGCTGCGTCGCAATGTAGTCGTGCAGCTTTTTGTTGAACATGACAGAAGTAGTGTGCAAATGGGCATTCAGACGCTGGTACTGGGTAGGCAGGTCGTCGTCCTCCTCTTCGTACATTTCTTCATTGATGACATCTTGCTCCGTCACGCGCAACGCACGACCAGTGCGCTTCTTGTGAATTTCAGAAGCTCTGCGCGCCGACTCAATACGCGCCTCCAGACTGCGATCACTACGGCGCGAAGCAGCAATGTAGGCACTGCGCGGCATCAGCATGGGCCTTCAGGCGACAACAACATGGGACGACTAACCGCTCCTGGTTTTCTTCGTGAGTACGTTCCGTCTTGACCGGTCTGGCCGCGGTGAAGTTTCGACGCTCGGCAGGCATGGTGAAGTCCAGAATAAGGCAGTGGGCGTGCAGGCAGTGGGTGTGCAGACAGTGTGGGCGGTGCAAGGCAATGGTGTGGCAAAGGCGTGTGGTGGGGTAGCTGACCAGTAACAAGGTCGGCACAGCAACGTTTGGTTCGGCTTGGGACAGTTCGAGGGGTACGTCTAGCAACGACTTCGACTGTGAGGAATAACGGAAGAGGAGGAAACGGGGGAGGCGGGCGAGCAAAGTATGTAAACGAAGAGGGGAGCAGTGGCAACTGTCGAGGCGGGTGCGGAAGTTTAGGGCGGAGCAGGCCTGGAGATGGGCCGAAAAGTTACGGAGCTAGAGACGCTCATGTACCGCGACGACAGGGTTCGGCCAGTGCAGATACGCGACGAGTGACGTGAGAACCAGGAGAACGCCAGAAGACGCCGCGAAGCCGAAAGAGGAGCAAGATGTGTGGCCGTGGGAACTGGCACTGGGGGGCAGCGATCGAACGGCGTGTGAGTGGTCCCGATGCACACAAATCTTCTGCTGCAGGCCGGGGTGTTTAGCCCGGGATTATCAGGTGGCGGATGCTAGCGGACGAAGGCTGGATAATACTTGCGATGGCAGTAAACAGCTTGTGCATCGGGCGTGGAAGCGAGGTGCTGGGCAGCGGAGAGGACAATGTGGGCGTTAATAACAAAGGAAGAAGCAATTCCGCCTGCTGGGATTTGGGCAAAACAGACATCGCATCCATCGCAAGCGGCGGACCGGTAGGGTGCTCGCGGCCAGCAGGTCCAGTTCCCAATTCTCAATAATTCCCAGCAGTGTACCAGTGCAGTGTGCCAGTTGTGCCCGTCCCGCGGCGCCTCCTGTTGCCCAGCAGAGAACAGCCAACTGCAGGCGGCGCTCCGGGTCCGATGCCAGAGTGCGGGTCGGCGAGCTGGGGGAGAGTAGGGCGCTGCTGTCGGCCTAGCGCCATGCCAGGCTCAATAGCTGCATCTCCCCTCGGCAGCCCTGGCGACAACAGGAACACCACCACCAGCTGCTTGGCCAACTGGCGATCGAGCCGCTAGCATCTTTGTGGCTCTTCCCGCCGATTAACGAGACTGGAAGACGAGATAGCCAGTCCACCTACGTCGAAACAACATCATCGCCAGTCCCCCTCGCGTCTCCTTTCTTCTCTTCTACCCAGCAGCGTGCGACCGGGTTACGGACATCCGTGCCAGCTTACCAAGTGGCGGTTCTGGGCTCCACAGACCCTCCACAGACCAGCTCCGACAGCTCTGAAAGCTGCCAGACAAGTGCATGTCTGCGTTCCTGACTACTGACTACGGAGTACTGACTACTGACTGCCACTTTGGTCCACACCGGCGCTGAAACGCGGACCGGATATCGTTGCGGATTCATCAGAAAAAGGAGCGCAATCGCGATCGCACTTGGCGTAGAGCCTTCCACAAACTGCTGGTGCTGGGACGCGAAAGCACATGCTCACGTAGAAGTAGCCCACATTTGGACACTATGGAGACGCTTCCGTCGGGCACCGTTGGCTGGCTTACACCCGCTCCGCTGTTCGTGGGCAAGCGCTTGGTAACGAGTCTAACCAGCGCTTAGGTACGGAGTACGTCTGGAGTGGAGGGTAAGACGCGCGACGAATAATAATGGCTCTCAAACTTGAATCTCAACCTGAACAATTACACCTCATTGTACATGCCAGACTGTTAGGGAGCTTTGGATGGGTACATCTGCACCCATGCGACATTATTCCGACAACGGCGGGTTTCCATCGTGCACCAAATCTCACAAGGGCCGATCGCGTGGCTCAGGAACAAGGGAGGTCCTGATCAGCCCTGGAGAGCCACGGGAAAATGGAAAACCTCAGATACGCGAACTTCAGATCGGGCATAGCTCCGATCTGATCGAAATCCTCACGCAGCGCGGAACTTTTGAAGCGCCTAAAGAACTCTGCCAGCCCCGGTCCTGCGCGCTGATTACTCAATAAATCGCAGTCGCCGACTTCACACTCCACAGCTGTCGCTCACCAACTCAACTCTTCTCCATAGCACGCATTGCGCGCGACATGGCTCGAGCCGCACATCAACGGTGCTTTGTTGGAGGGCCAGCGCAGGCCACTGCCCGGATGACGCGGGGACTTGTGTTGGTAGAACTTTTTGTTGGCAACATGGGAAATTGAGAAGAGTTACCCACTTTTCGATTTGTCATATATGGTATTTCTTCCAGCGACCGACGGCCCACCGACGTCACACGGCGTGGCTTGTCCACCGGGTCTGCGCCCCGCCGGTGTCGTTTCAGTGCCAGATCGCCGGGCCCTAGCGGTATCTTGTCAACCGGCTGCGGCCAAAGCCCACACAGCCCATACCCCACGATGGGCCTCAGATCTCGGACGCAGGACGTGGGCGTGGGCTAGATGAGTGTTTCCTGTTGTGAAGCATATTATTCAGCGTTTCATCCACGAATAATAAGGTCTGCTCGGTATAACGGAGACGTACTGCTGGCAGTCTCGGCTTGCTGCATTTCGGTGCTGGTCTCTTCTCTTGTCCTCGGTTTGTTCTCATGCAACACGCTTGAACTGGACATTGTTGAGCGGAGCTGCGAAAATACGCAAATCCTCGTTCTACCGCAGCGCTGCCAATGAAACCTGGGTTCAGCGCGTGTCAGCCCATCTGCGATTTACAAGCTCCCTTCTTCCACCAAATCTCGTGAGTGCATCCTTCTAGATCACCGCGAATGATATCAGGGTCCATGTTCATCGCTACACCACGTTTTGTATCACACTCACCTGAGGGTGACGTTGTTTAGGATGAGCTGCGGGCTCTTACCTTCGTATGGCAGCACCCCATAGCTGGCCAACCTGGGCTCCCATCAAGTTAGCTGCATGATCTTGCATCTTAGGCGGCACACGCTTTCTCTCTGCGCTATTTCCGAGTACGCGATGCACCATAGCAACCCCCAATTCAGTATGGGATAAGGGCGATAGTCGAAATATCGCATTCTACTGCATACTGTTGACAGCCATATCAAACCCCTGAAGCGGAATGTAACACCTCGGGACAACGCAATACTCACGTTATTCTCGGGTTCAGGGTTAATGGATACATACAAGTTCGTAGTACCTAGGTAGCGACCTAAGACCAATGCGGTAGGTGGAGCGCTTCTGTCGCACACCGAGGCGCCCACTTTACCACCCTTATCCAGAACTAAACGCATCCCAAGGTAGTCATGCTCCAAGGAGGCTCATATGTGGACGTTACTTCACCCTAGAAAAAAGCATTCAGACTTGCGGTAAATCCGATCCTTCCATACTCAATCTGGAAGGTCTCAAGACCGTGAAGACGCAAGGTGTGCACTGACCATGGCACTCAAGAAAAAATTAGTATTAGCGCTCTCACCATGCCGCTCCGCGGAGCCCGGCATCTTAACGCACGGCCACTACTCTATCTCGCTTGCATGCACGTTCGGTGATGAGCTGCGCTCCAATCAAAATTATGATCCTGGAGACCCCTCTCGAAGAAGAGCGGGGGGTTACCGATCGGTCTTGCACCGTTGTAGCTACTCCGTACAGGCCCCTGGAATCTCTACATTTCCATCTGCCGCCCATCTTGCCGTCTCACAAGGATGTTTGGAATTTTGACAGCACAACTGGGTGACAGCAAGCCGGAGAGAACTTCCTCAGATCTGCGGCCGAGTCCACAACCCTGCTTGGGCAAAGATCTTCGCATGTCGATTTCGTCAACCGTTTCCTCAACGTCCCTTTTGGCTCGGTCATGGTACGTTATAGCAGAATCCCATACCCACAGCTGCAGGAGCCATCCTGTAACTCGCCACAGCTGTTGTTGATCGGCAGCGGCACCACCAGCACAGCCCCGCTCTCGATTTCAAGGTGCTCTGTTTATCTCCTCAGGATTTTCCCGGGCCAACACATACGGAAACAATCGTACAGTAGTAGTCACCCACATCATAGCTGTAGCCTTGATTATATTGCCCAAATGGGCACTCCCCGAAACGTAGTGGGTAGGTCCACTAACGGCTGTTCTACGCTCAGCGTCTCTTCTTGGCCTGCTAGATGCCCTTCTCCGCCGCCTTGGAGCACACCTGCATAATCGTACTATCTCGCAGAGTACCATTCTTTATACCGACTGCACAATTATATCCGCACCGTATAGCTGCATGGACGTACCCGCGCTAGCTAACCATCCGTCAGCACTGCATACGTCGACAAGGGAAAGCCCCGTTGTGCGGGGTTTAATTCATAGATCTTGCAAGAAAAGGGGTCCAACCTTCTTACAGCAACTTGCTCCCTCATTCTGGCACTTTGCCGCTCGCATACCAAGGTGCAGGTGCATCTTGGGATCCTTCATCCTCTATGCCCCAGCTTACAGGCCGTTCGAGATGCGATCACTAGCGTAGCCACTACATTTCATGCGCCTTCCTAAGCCACTATCTTGGTAAGTTGCAAACGCCCAATAATGACTTCCTGTCGGATATCTTGAACACTACATGAGCAGCATGCAACTCGTACAGGACCGCGTGGTTAGGGTCTGATCCCAACTCCCAATCGGCAGGGAGAGCACAGCAGATAAGACGAGCAGGCATCTCATGCAGACACCGTCTGCATAAAGAGGGGAAGTTAACAGGGCTTGTTCTTCCCGACCGTCTGGTTGACCACATAGAAGTTTATCAGATTTGTAATTGTCCTATCAGATTAGATTGGAATTAGCGTTAAAACTAGCCATAAGGTATACCACCTAGCACCACCCATACCTAGGCAGAGTTCTAACATGGTCCGACTATCTATCCACACTTCTTCTGCAAGTTCACGAGAACAAGGTCATAGTCCAGCTTAATCGCCCAGCCGGCCTGTAAACTCTATACACCAACCAACACATCATAACGATAACATCGCAGGCAGCAGCGCGCTCTTGGGCAGGCAGTAAGTTTGCTGGGGGCTGGGGAAGGGTGCGTTTGTGCGACTACTAGCGACGGAGTTTCGGGTCCCCACGCATAGTTCCTGTCCTACCATGTCAGCTGACCTTGGCTGTGAATGCGCGCGCTCGACGTTGGGAGAGTACCTCGACACTTACTCACCTAGGACCGGTCCTAGATTCCGGCCTTCCGTATGATGGAGGATCATGAGGAGGAATGGAGGTCAGATAGCGTAGGCACATTGTTGTTTCGAGCCTCTGGTAAATCTCCTGTTACCTTCTTGTCACTTCTCCCTAATGTTTATTTTGGTTATTCTTGTCTCCTTGCTACATCCGCTTTCCGTTATATCTTACTGTTCTCTCTCAATTTCGGGATACCAGTTGAGGACTTGGTCCGCTTTCTTATAATAGACATGCTGTTCAGACTGTGAATTGTAGGTCAACCTTCTTTGCTCAACCACTCTTCGCATTGATCACGGCTCGAATGGCTTCAATATGTCCATTCGTCTCTACGTATAAAGTAAGTATCATCAGAGACTGCATGTTAACAATACCAAATCCACCAGATCCAAAACCACTATTCACGGTAGGTGGCTCAGTGATTTTGGTTGTTTCAGGCTGAATGTTCGCATAACCAAAGTCAACTTGTATACATGTTGAGCGTAACATATTGGCATCTCTCAACTTATGTTCGCTCTAGAAAACCTGGAATAGTTTTGTCTCTCAACCTAGGAAGCTCTCTTTAAGCTACATCCTACGCAAAAGCCTCTGATGTATTTTGGGAGTGTCACGGTTAGACAGTAGAACCGGTGCCTCATTTTCCTTCTCTGACATTCGACATGCCATGCTGTTGGGACTGTACTACAGCTTTCATACGAGCCGCCTGCCAGCGCTGTTTCATTGCATGATGCTGTGTCTTCCAATTTGTTTACTTGGTCTCGATGTGGAAAGAGCAAACAAACACGTACCTTCCCCGACCTCGTCACCGCCCCTACCGCGTACGTCATTCTGTCCGTACTTCACATCACAGTCATCCTCCCCTCAAATCACGAAGCACTCCTACGTGAGAAGTTAGCTCAATAGGCTTATTGCATTTGCGTTACGGTGCTGGCGTTCTGTATGGGCGAGACGGTGCCACAGACGCGCCTGCCCTGGGTACCTACATAACGCAACACGTACTATCCCGCCCCACTCATAATCGCTCCTTCACGCTCACTCTCACTGTTCCTGAGTTCCCTGTAGGCAGCGCTTAGGTCCTGCCCCCGGAATAAGTTTTCGCCGTGATTGCAAACAGTGCCCGGCCGCCATATAAACAACTTTTCGCTCCCCGCCTCCAAATCTTCTCCACGACACTCAAACCCAACCGCCGCCATCATCTCTGCAGCTGCATCGATTCTACTACAGTATAATTCAACTCAGCTCTACTCCCTTCCATCACCATACCCAACAATCTACCCGCTATCAACATGTTCGGGTTCAAGCTCCTTGCTGTTGCTGCGCTTGCGCTGGCTGTCGTCGCCACTGACAGTGAGTACCCAAGTTCCAACCGCAATTTTGATGAAGCTACTTGCCGGCCTCTGCAATGGTGTGTGTAACACAAGCTAACCTGTCTCCCAGCCGAGTGTGCTCCTGCTGCCACTGTGACCCTAACCGTCACGGAGTGCCTCACCGGCAAGCCTGATGTCCCAGCTTCCACCCACGCAAGCTCGTATACGTCAGCGCCGCACCCAGTCATGTCAAGCAGCGAACCTCCTGCGCTCACGACCAGCACCATCCTGCCTCCTCCTGGACAGCCAGTCCCCACCATCGGTTCTTCGGGTGAACCTCCCGCAGTTCCAGCTCCGTCTTCGGAGGCTCCCCCGGCATCTGGAACCGCCACCGTCGTTGTCCCTCCAGGCTCCAAGACTACTGGCGTTCCCTCTCCAAGCAAACCAGTAGTGTCGGTGACTACGACTGCGATCCTCCCATCCGGCGATATCCCCGAAGAGTCGTCGACCGTCCCAACGGCTGCCGCTGCCCTCGCGACTCCCTTGGTCGGTATGGGATCGTTTCTCGCCATGGGTGCCGCTGCTCTAGCTGTCGTCATCTGAGCGCATGTACACATGGCCTGCATGGCGTTCTGAGGGAGTTGACGCGTTCACACGTCACGTTGAAGGTCGATGTCGTTAGGATAAGGCCTGGTATCTGCGGGACTCTTTCTTAATACCCGTCTTGGTCATCTGTCCCGACGCCGATACCCACATTCATGCTTCCATTTTCTGTATCTCGGCGGCTTCTTGGGGAAGTGGGGTCTATCATTCGTCGAAACAGCTACACCATGACTTAGCATATATGTAGCTCTTCGCGAGTCTAATACGAAGTTCACGCCGTCACGATTGGTTTACATGTAGTGTGAGGATACCTTTGACTGTGATGGGGCTCATCGTTCTTGTATCTGGCCACTGACAAGGTTCACAGATACCTCTTATATGAATCGCCAGCTCTCCTTGAAACCCGGAATGATAGAGACCATTGATACCGATTACTAATTTGCTTAGACCAGGGGCCTAGCAACCTAATTCAAGATACTCGCAAATAGTAGAAAGCGTCATCACTTCACCTTGACGTTTTCCCACCTATCAAAGTCAGAATGCCCAAGTGTAGACACGCAAACTGTACCGAGGAAAAGACCAAAATGTTGCCATAGCAGAGAACACTGTTCCAATGAGACAGGCAGTGTTCGAATTCTATAACCTAATTCATAGAAAAATGCCGCGTCATCGAGTACATGGACACGTACGTAGCCAGCGGCAGCGATGCCAGTGCCAGGGAAGTGGAAGCAATAACCTTCCCCACCATAAATGTATCCCGCACCCGCACCCAAGGGATTTCGTAAGGAAAACGACCCAGCCTACAGCCTACTTATACTTGCCCCTAAGCTCATCAATCTCCCGTTGAAACTTCTCCATATCATCGAGGATATTCCCTGAATCACTCCTACCGGATTCTTCCTCCGGCTTCCCACCTACACTTACACCCACACCCTCGTCCTTGCCCTCACCCTCACCCTCACCCAACCTATCCTCTCTCTCTTCATTCGGTGAATACAGCGCATGATCATTCCCTCCCTTATCTCCAGACGCATATTCCCGTCTCAAAGAACTCTCACTAGCCACACTAGTCCGTCGATGCTCTGTGCTAGTGCGTCTGCTTTCCGTGGGCGAGGAAGAGGGTATAGATGGTCGTTGCTGATCGAGGCTCGAACGGTTTGATTGGCGACGGCGAGGGGGTGGAGGGGGTGGCAGTATTTGGCTACCTGTGCTTCCGCCTGATACTTTGCGGTTTGATGAGATGGACGAGGTGCGCTTTATGCCAGACGCGGGCGAGGATGGCGCGTCGAACTCCATAGTGCTGCGGCGAGAAGGGGGTTCTGGGACGGATCGTGCTGTGCGGGTGGAACTTGACCGGGTGGGGAGTTCGGTAGTGGAGGAGTTTGTGCTCGAGTTGCTGACGTTTGTCAGACGGGCGCCGTGCCGTGAGGGTGGAGGCGGAGGCGGAGACTTTGCGCCTAACATTGGGTCGTAGTTGTTCGGTGCTGGGCTTGAGAGTGCCTCGATGGAGTGTTGCGATGACATCGTGAGGTTGGAGCTGCTTCGTGATCGATTTGTGGTCGTCGTCGATTTGAGCTGACTTTGCCTCCGAGCCAATGGCACAGGAGGGGGTGTCTTCTTCTGCCTTATCGGAGCCTCTGACGGTGTTGAAGGCTCGCTTTGTCGTGAGAGCTGTGGTGACTGGAATGGCGTTGTATCCTGTGTACTGATATGAAGCGGCTGTTGTGGAACAACCGGGGTTGGAGGGAGAGGCTTGTTCGTATTCGAGCTGTCTATTCGTCTTATGCCAGGAGAAGGTGCAGGTTCGGTAGCCGCGAAGCTATCAAACGATACAGTCTGCGGCTGTCTCTGGGCAACAAGCTTCCCATGCCGATGCTTTGGTGCGGGCGGGGGCTTCCGTTTGCCTTTCTTCACCTCTGATACCAGCCCTATGCTTTCATCCTCGTCTGACTCTGCCATATCGACTGATGTCCGCGGTGACTCAGCGTGGGTCTCTTGTGGATGCTCGAATAGCGACTGGCGTGAGGTGGAGGAGGTATCTGTGCTACTGCTGCTCTCGAGCTGCGCGCCACTGATCGGGTGGGATGCGCTGGTGGTGTGGGGAGGTTGACCGGAAGGCCGCGGAGTCGGTTTACCAGTCATGAGCAAATTCTTGAAGCTCTCAACGTCTAGAGACGCTCTGCTGTTGCCTGGTGTTGGCCTTTGCGCAATCGTCCGTTCCTCCGCGCTTTCTTCCCTTTGCGGTTCTAACGATGCCAGTGTCCTCGAGAATGGGTTCAAGGGTACATTGCTCGATGACAGGGCTGCCTGAGGTTTGTCGAAGTGTGGTCTCGAGCTTGGAAATATGTCTGCAGTAGCCATAACGTCTTTCCCCAACACTTGCGCATTGGCCTCACCCGCAGTGACTGAGTTGTTGGTGTAGCCGGCGGGTGTTACGGGCGGCGGTGGGCTCGCAGGCTGGTCTTGACTCGAGCGTCGGGCAATGAGGTCGTTGAGCGTCACATTCTCGTCGTCGAAGTCCGCATGCGGAGGAATAGTCGTAGTGGGAGACACTATGCGGACCGACTTCTTTGTCTTTGGCGGCGCGGAGGCGGTAGCTTCGAGTACTGTAAGACCATTACTCCTTCATTGCCCGCATACGCAGAAAGACAAGGCGAGGGAATACCATGGTCGCTGTCTCCCTTGCGAGCCTCAGGCGCGCTGCTGCTATCGGTGTTGATGAAGGAAGTCTGGGGGATGGACCCGGCAGCCGACTGATTGAAAGCCTGGGACGCGCGGAAAGGGTTGCCAGATGCCATGCTGGAGTTACAAACAATGCATTATTCTATGTACATGTAAGAAGCGCGCAAGAAGCGGTGAGAATTTGCAGTGCCAACGCTGATGATCGGGCTTGCGAGTTGATGACCGCCGAACATGCAGGTGCTGGCGATCTGGTGGGACAGCGAGGAAGACCCCACCACCAACCTAGGTCTCGTACGCCGTATAGTATCAACGCCAGCCACTGAGCCATGCACCTGACATGACACAGCACCACGGACCAGCCCTGCCTCCTGTTACGGCCAACGCCTACGGGTTCACATGCGATGTTTGTTCACATTTAGTAGTTGTTGCTTAAATCCTACCATTTCCGGCGGGACAGTGTCACGGCTTGTCAACGAGCAGGAGCCACAGAGACGTGCTATTTGCCGCCTCCCGCCTCGCGTGCCATTAACCAGGCTTTCTGATATCCTCATGGCACACTAGTCGATGTACACATGCCATCCTGCCCGACTACCAAACCACATCCGCGCCAGATTCCCTCCACTCTCCGTCGGCTGACTAAACGCAACCTGCTCTCTCTCAACCCTCAGGCCATACAAGAAATCTGACCTTGTGCAATCCAACAGCCTGGTCGCAACGCCTTGTTTCCGATACTGGTTGGATGTCCATATGCGTGAGATGCCCAGAATAGCTGGATTTGGCGTGTCGCTGATAGTGATGGAGGAGCCCTGTGGTGCTGTGGGGAGCTCGTGTGCGTCCTCGAGTGTCGTAGCATGGTCCACCACGCTGTAGGCCTCCCATATCCGCTCTGCCAGGCATGCACCCACGCATTTATTGCCTCGCATATATAGATATATCTTAAATCGATCGACAAGTGGTAGGTGCAGTTGTTCTGTGTACGCAACCGGCGCGTCTGTGGCATCGGCATGACTTGTCTGGCTCCAAAGCTCTTCGTCTGATATAGGAACAGCCGCAAGCTCTGTATTCACGACCTTCAGAACCTCGCTCGCCCGATTGCGCAGCGCAAGCGCATCCTTGCGTCCAACAACAGCGATGAAGCCTCCGTCACCACCACTCCACACCTGGTTCTTTCTGAAGCGCTCCATGACCGGTTTCGTAAAGTCTACACCCCCAAGATTCATCGCATGGAACTTCTTGTGTAGAGCTGCATCTTCTGTATTGGAGGGTATGTATTGCATCCCACATGTTCTGCATGTCTTCCGCGTCTCTGAGGCTAGGTCGAGCTGCATTTGCACCATTTGTTTCTTCTTCGGTATCTGTTTCGGTGGGCTCTGAGCATTGTGACTACGTTCTCCGAGGGGCTTCTTTGAGGATGTTTTGGGCTTGGTTTGTCTTTTGAATATCGAGAATACTGGGCGACGTTTCTGCAGACTTGGCGGAGAGCTACGCGGTATTGGAGACGATGGTGGACTAGACCGAGGCGGCTCGTCTGAGAAGATTGCGGTTTCGGGTTTCGGGCTCGATTTAAGAGGTATGGACGTCGCGCGCGTGGGAGATGAGCTTCCGAGGGCAGAAGAAGTCGTACTGATTGCCAGAATGTCGGTCTCGGTGGTGGTTTCGATCGCGGTTCCGACGCGTCTTCGTTTGGTGGGCGGTTCTTCATCGTGTAACGGGCGTTTTGTTTGTCGCGAATATGTTCTAACGACTTTTCTGAGATGGTGTTAAATTGGCGAGATATGCGCTGGCTCATATACTGACTTGGCTGCAAAAGAAGACATAGTTATGTTGTTTGAGCCCAAAGGATGAATACCGGCTTGGTGAACTGACACTGCGGGATACGCGTTTTAGCGCGCCGCGCTAGCGCCATTACCACACGACGTCACCCTTCAGCCTTTCTGTTGCATCAGTCTGGACCATGTGTTCGAAGCTCGAAATCATAATTTGAGAGCAAGTCAATTGCCGACCGCCCAAGGAGAGGCGTACCGATGCGAGATGAGATTTGCGCGGCCGGGAAGTGCATTCGCGTTGTCCGTGTGGTCTCATTCGAGGGGATGACTGCACGGAGTCTCAGCCTCTGAGTGATGACTCAGATATACAGGCTGAACAGTACATAAGTAGTTCACTCCACTCGTATAGGCTGCAACGACAAAATTACAACTAACCCATATCTCCTGCACGCACCTCAACTGTCAAGATGGTCGAGCAACCAACACCAGCACACCCAGCAACCATGGAGTCCCAACTTCAAACATCAGACACACCCAACAGCCAACTCATCCCATCAGCCATCCTAACCACACACCGCCTCATAATCCGTCCAATGCACCCCCAAGATGCACCCTCCATGGCCCATAATGCGTCCGACCCGCTCCTCACAAAATACATGGCTCCCACATTCCCAGACCCGTACACATTGACCCAGGCCGAGACCTGGATCAGCATAAACCTCGCCCTCCAACACCAAGATAATTTCGTCGTTTGTGAACGTTGTTCTCCTGGTACCGTAATCGGCGCCATCGGTCTAAAGCCTGGTATAGGTGCAAGTTCGCATACCGCGAGCGTCGGATACTGGATGGGCCGGACGTATTGGGGGAAAGGGTATACGACGGAGGCGCTGGAAAGTTTTACAAAGTGGAGCTTTGAGAATTGGGAGAACAATGGACGGCGACTACGCAGGATTTGTGCGGATGTTTATAGCGGGAACGTGGCGAGCATGCGGTGCCTTGAGAAGTGTGGGTATGCGAAAGAGGGTGTGTTGAAGGGCCATATCGAGAAGAATGGGCAGACGATGGATGAGCATCTTTTTGGGCTAACGAGATCAGATTGGGAGAAGAGGATGAGTAAGGTCTTTAACAACTATTAGGCTTGGTAGGTAAACTCCAAGGCTGCAGGAGTGACCAGGCTCAGGCTATCCTAGCGATAGATCCACACGCTCATAGTCCCGGTTGGGCAGTGTATGCTTGCAGTTGCATGAGCAGTATCCCGACTGGCACATTGTGTCTTGCTGTCTTGAGTACGACACACCTCTCATCTGCGTACTTGCTGCCCGCAATCAAGACTTGGGCTTTATTCTCGCCCAGCAGGTCAGTCAAGCTGTAAACTGCTATTTTCCGCCCTCGCCATATTGTAGTATGGAACTCCAGCTCCGGAAATTGTAGCCGAGGTTGCAAGCGAGGCACTACGGGTCCCGAATACCAGTGTGGTGAGTGATGGGTGACCCATGGGGCAGCGTGCGGGTCCAACTTGGCCGCGAAGTTTTTGCCAAAGTAGCTTGACCACTTCTCTAGCTCAGCTCCGTGCCCTTCAGCCTGACCCTGTAGATCATGGGCACGCGTGCGAAGTGATCGGAATAGGAGCACGCAAGAAACGTCTCCCACGTTCTCGATATCCTCGCTCAGGGGACTCGCGACGGGGATCAAGCGGCCCCTGAATTCAAAGTTCCAGCTCAGCTTGTTCGCCAGCCTCTCTCGCATCAAGCCCACTATCAATTCCGGCATGTCCTCCCGCCAAACCATTTGTTTCAGAGCGCGGCCGCCGAACTTCTCAACCATACGTCCGTATATTCCCTTTTCCCATCCCTTCTTCTTGCCCAGCTGCGCAGTGATCAGGTGTCGGCCGGCAAATCGATATGGCGGCCCGAAGTGCTTCTTGCCGGTAGTCAGTGAGACTGGTAGAAGCCAAGGGTCGTTCGTGGTTGGATGCGGACGCGCATGGAGCGACGTGAGGAATGCGGCGGGAAGCGAGATCAGCGTTGCGCGACACTGGCGAACAGGCGATGCTAGTGCATGGGCTTTACTGTATTAGTCCTTCACTTTCTGTGCGGCTCCGTAGTTGCATACCGAACGGACTTGCCCATAGCTTCTTCTGAAAAGGCGTAAACTCGGCAACCTTGGGCCGTTCTTTTGTCTGTTCGAAGCGAGACCTCTGCTCCAGGACCACCGGGTCAAGGAGCGGAGAAAGTGGAAGCTCCTTCGCGGATGCATCTTTGCGGACGCGGAACGTCTGGTGGGCGTCTGCGCGGGTAGGGCCCAGATGCTCACCTCTCAGGATGCGACCGGGCACGTGTGTGGAAGACTGGCGGCATTGAGCGCGCAGGGACGGTCTAGTGAGGCTCCAGCATGACGTGAGGCGATATGTACATCTGCCTGGCATCAGGTGAGGCGAGGGGAAGAGCAATGCGGAGCCAGGCGTAGGAGGCACTGCTGGTGATGAATGTGTGAGATTATTGCTTTCATCGGACTTCCGGCTTGGCACGCTATACCCAGGCTGCCAGGTACCGGTAGTGTGGTGTGTGGTGGGTAGCGCCCTTCCGGCGGGGAGCAAGCTACAACCCACCCCGACATCGATCATGGCGACACTATCGCGGCGGGTCGCGAGACCATCCATACTAAGAAGCGCGTGTAGACATGGCGTACGGTCCCTGTCAGGTCCATTCGGCTTCCAACCGTCGTGGAGCGCACAGCAACAAGCCCAGCAGACCCCCAGGGCATCAATACTACCTATTCCCTATGTAACGGAGACCACGGTAAGCGCTCGCTGTAGTATTTCTGCATGCTATCTAGTCTAACTTCGCAGGGTGGAGGCTGGAAAACATCCGACATTTTCTCGCGCCTTCTCCAAGAGCGCATCATCTGCTTGAACGGCGAGGTCGACGACTACATGTCCGCCAACGCCGTCGCACAACTTCTCTTCCTCGAAGCCGACAACCCCGAAAAACCCATATCCATGTACATCAACAGCCCGGGCGGAAGCGTGAGCGCAGGCCTCGCCATCTACGATACCATGAACTATATCAGGTGTCCCGTCAGCACCATATGCATGGGCATAGCAGCCTCAATGGGTTCACTCCTGCTGGCTGGTGGTGCCGAAGGACAGCGATATATTCTGCCACACGCACGAGTCATGATACACCAACCAAGTGGTGGGTACAGTGGCAAGGCGAGCGATATTGCAGACCACGCAAAGGAGATCTTGAGAATACGCGATAGGCTGAACAAGATCTACCAGTCACATGTATCAAAGAAAAGGACACTCGAGGAGATTGAGAAGTACATGGAGCGTGATTACTTCATGGACGCGCAGGAGGCGGTTGATTTTGGTATTGTTGATAAAATACTAGAGAAGAGGGAAGCTCCGGCGAAGGAGGAGCACAAGGACTGAGGCACTAGGCCCATGAAGCCCAATGTATGATACAGGAGAAGCTGCATCTTGCCGTTTGTCCAATCAGACATGGGTCACACGACTGCCAACGCTGCAATCAAATATGAGGGCATAGCAGGATGCAGAAGCACGACCAGGCCCCCATTCCGAAGGCGTACCAACGACCGTTCAGCTCTTTGTTCTCCATCTTTGACGTGTTAGCGCCTGGTGTGATTAGGGTTATTGTAGCCAGGACTCAGTAGGCGACTGGAACACTCGTTGCTGCTCGTTGCGTGGGTCGAAGAGTTGATAAGTAGGACTAAGACCGGTAAGGACTTACCATTCGCACTCGACCCTTCTCCTAGGCTGTTGCATGTCTTTCCTCGATTTTCCATCTCTGTGTGCTGTCGCGATTCTCCTCGTCAGCTTTTCATCTTCAAATCGTCCACTGGTAACTGGCTGCACACGACCAGGCAACAGCGTTTCGCTAATCTCGATACAAATAGCAATCATCTCTCCTCCACCGTAGACTACGAAAGCTCTATCGGCAGGTGTATGCCAACCGCTGCGAAACTCCTCCTTCACCGTCAAGGCGAAGACAGAGACCCCGCACGTGAAGACGCGCCTGCATTAGCGCCAGTCCCACTTTCCTGATCTGCCGACCCACAGTCGGGTGTATCTCTCGACCCAAACTTTTGCTTCAATACCCTCTCTTCGCTCTGTCTTGGACATATCGACAGTCTTCTTCGCTCTCTCATCTTGCGGTTCGTGCCGCAAGAGGCGCATAGCTGTTCGCTATGGATATTTTCATCCCCAACGTAAGTCCTCAGCCTGGTACATGTGCCAACTTTGCAGTGGTCGTGCTAAACTTGCAATCGATTGCACATATCAACGTACTGGTCTTGACCCTAATCTAATCGTAATTATCTATTCAGGTCCCGCAAGATGTCAACCACATCGAGTTACAAATCTTTCTGAAGGACAGGCTCCACAATCTGGACGTACTGGTGTTCGAAATCAGAAAGTTCAATGGTCGGAACGCGCGACCGTATGCGATCCTGACAGTCCCTAGCGTAGCTGGCGGTACTAGGTTTCTGCAATATCACGGGAGCCGGGGAAGGGGAACTGCATTGATGCCATTAGTCTTCCGCGGCAAGGTGCTTGTGTTCCAGAAGAGCAATAAACCTGGACAACCTGAACCCTTGAAAATCAGGACCTTGCAAGAAAAGGAAGCAGCCATGAGATCCAAAATGGGGACCCAAGCTACCACAGTTCAGACCCCGCGCTCATCTCGGTCCACGCTGGCGTTTTTGTCGCTCATGACAGGCGTGTGGAATTATGACCATCTCGGAAAGCTTTTCTTTGACCAGAAGTTCAAGGATAGAAGGCAGGGGTACATTACGTTTGGAAAAACAGCCCTGGTGGTAGGTACTGTGCTTTCATCTTCACTTCCGAACACCGGAGGGTTCTTGTCAGATTACCAAAGACAGCGAAAAAATATTGTTCCGGTAGATACATGCTTCGATTGGCTTGTAGGACCAGCGCTGATTTCAAACGCCACTCTAGGTATATCTCCAGGCCGACGTCCGTGAGGAGTTCAACTGGCATTGCAGAATCGACATCCCGTACCTAATAATGGAACATGTCATTCCATCCTTCGATAATGGGCAACGCGGAGCAATTACATTCACGCTCAAGTCCCCGCCCAAGTTTTACAAGATCCGTTCTACCGAAGATTTACATCTATACGCTGGCGAGGAGGCGCCTAAGACGGCTGATATCCTCCCAGGTTTCGCAGCTCTTGATCTGGGAGCAAAGCCAACTCAGAAAACTCGACTGGAAAGGCTTTGTGGACTGAATCGTGTCAACAACAAAAACTCGGCTCTGTGTATGGTGTATAAACTTACTTTCATCGACACGCGAAGCGCTCAACATGCTTGGAACTTTGTCAAAGAATTCTCGGTGCCGGAGGTTCACTGCTGGAAAGTAATGACCCCCACAGAGCCAACGAATCGGATCGAAGTTGAATATGCGATCATCGAGAAAGATCTGTCCGCATACAATCCGTCGATTCCAAATGAATTTGACTTTGCAGTACGCTACCAGCTAATGGCGCTTATCTTGGAGGGTACTGTCTCTCCGATGAGGATGCCCGAGCTTATGAGGCAGGTACAACATATCGCGAAGCAGCATGGCGCCGAGTTCACTGCAAGTGCAGTCAAACGACTGGGACAACAGATTCCTACGCCGGCTCCAGACACGGATGCGAAGCGTTTTGACATTCAAACACTCGTCGGTCTGATGCAGGAGATCATTCAAGACAGCAAAAGCAGAGAGCTGACGTCTCGCGACTTGAACAAAAAGCAGAAAAAGCATCATCACCTCGCTTTGACATACAAGGCCACTGTCACCCCAACAGGTACGTCTGTTCTGGTAGCGAATACTAACAGCTACCAATGATTATGCTTCAGAAAATTACTGATTACATTCCTGAACAGGCATTCTACTGCGAGGCCCCGACTGGGGAGTATCCAACCGCATTCTACGGAAGTATGCTACACATACAGAATATTTCATGAGAGTCTTCTTTGCGGACGAGGACGGCCTCTCAGTGTTCCACGACTCCCGAGCTACGCAAGAGGAAGTTTATAAGCGTTTTCGGACCGTGCTCATGGACGGCATCTCAGTCGCAGGACGGATGTTTCAATTTCTCGGCTTTTCACATGCATCACTTCGTTGCCATCAAACTTGGTTCATGGCCCCCTTCGTGAAGGACGGCGTCATGGTCCGGGCTAGAGATATCATACGAGATCTCGGCGACTTCTCACATATCCACTGCAGCGCCAAATGCGCTGCTCGAATCGGGCAGTCGTTCTCAGATACCATCTTCTCGGTCCCGGTTCCAACCACTGCTTATGTCACTGAGACGAAAGTCGACGTCGTGAGGAATGGTCGGACGTTCAGCGATGGATGTGGAACAATCTCCTTGGATCTTCTTCAAAAGGTTTGGAGAGCTCTTCCGCCGGAAAGGAGGGAGCAGAGGCCAACCATACTGCAAATCCGGTACCGTGGAGCGAAAGGTGTGCTATCACTCGACAAGTCCTTGGAAGGCCAGCAGTTACACGTCCGCGAGAGCATGACGAAGTACATTGCCAAAGAGAGCTGGAGGGACTTGGAGCTCTGTGGAGCAGCCTACAGACCACTGATGGTTTTCCTGAACCATCAATTCATCAAGATCCTCGAAGATCTGGGAGTTCCGGCAGAGAATTTCAAGGCAGTACAAGACGATGCTGTTAATACGTTGAAGATGATCACTGAGCACCCGCTCAACGCGGCCAGTTTTCTTGGTAAGTTTTTACACTTGACGAAGACCGAGATATTCTTGCAAAGCTCAACGCTGGTCGAGTGCGGATAGTAGACATACTCAAAGCTCCTGACATATACCATTAGTGTATGCTTGACTCTATACTAACACTCTTGGCAGAATACTCGCATTCCAGCGTCTTTGCTAAGGTTCCGAGATTGTTTGAGCTCATGTACCAGATCGGCCTGTCATTCCATGCAGATCGGTTCTTGACGGACATTGTCGAGGTTGCAGCAATGTCAAACCTGAGGAGTCTCAAGTATCGCGCTCGCATTCCAGTCACGAACGGCTTTCTTCTATACGGAATTATGGACGAGACCAACACTCTGCGAGAAGGAGAGGTCTACATCCCAACACAACAGTACGATGCAAACGGTGTCAAGAAGAGAAGTATACTTTTGGGTAAGCGCATAGTGATTACCAGAGCGCCTGCGTTGCACCCCGGCGATGTCCAGCTCGTCGAGGCAGTCGACGTGCCTATGAATTCGCCACTCCGAGCACTCCACAATTGCGTAGTGTTCTCTCAACGGGGCCCACGAGACTTGCCATCACAGCTCAGTGGCGGAGACCTTGACGGAGACCTATTCCATGTCATCTACGATACGCGACTTATTCCAGACTCTGCCATGCCGCCAGCAGACTATGCTTCAACTGCTGCAAAGGATTTGAAGCGGCCTGTCGTGGTCGAAGACATTGTTGACTTTTTCATTGAGTATATGAACATGGATCGCCTGGGACAGATTTCAAACAAGCACAAGATTCGGGCTGATATTAAACCGGCCGGCACTCTAGACGATGAGTGTATTCTTCTTGCCAAGCTTGCATCTGACGCTGTCGACTTCAGTAAATCAGGTGTTCCTGCCGACATGTCTCAGATTCCGCGAGGTGTGTGGATCCGACTTTGCTATTAAGCAGCATTGTCCCTTTATCTAAGCATGCTTTCCACACTCATCAGAGTCTTCACTGACACTATATGCAGGGACCGACCACTTCCGACCAGACTTCATGGCGCCCGGATCCAACCTTGTGATCAATAATCTGGGAGCAGCGGAGCTTGAGGAGCTCGAACAAGACGACATTGATGATCCCGACGGCATCAGTGTGCTAGATGCTGACAAGCTGCGGTGAGCCCACGATATAGTGCCAAAAAAGGCTATGCTGACTATGCACTAGGTACCGTTACTACCGAAGTGACAAGATTCTCGGAGTTCTGTATCGTGCCATTGACGAGAAGAAGTTCTTCGATAGGATGAAGAACGACTTTGAAGCATTCCGTCGGACGTGGGGTGGTGAGACTCTGGTGCAAAAGCTCAAGAAATACGTCGTACGAGAGACTCGTGGTATACAGTGGGATCATCATTGGGATTTCGCTGAACAGCTCCGCGAGGAGTACGAGGAGAATATGCTGGAGATTATGGATACGCTTCGACCCACTCGTGGCAGCCCTTTGACCGAACTTGAGGTCTTCAGCGGCAACATCCTCGGCAAGAAGGAACGAGCGCCATCGCGCTACATCCGCGAAGCCAATCTTGAAGTTCAGGAACGCTTCAACCGGGACGTTAGTGCCATGGTTAGGAGAGTTATCGTGGGTGACGGGGATTGGGAGGATAGTGAGGGCACGGAGACTTTGCCGCGTTCGATTGCCTGCTTCATGGTGGCTTTGGAGACGGAGGGTTGGGAGAACTATCGGAGCTTGCAGAGCTGGAAGTATGTCGCTGCGTCGGTGTGCTTGGAGCAACTGTGGAAGTACCGGGGTGGCAGACTGAGACGCCTCTGAGGCGGGTGTGCTAGGGAATATCCCTCCTATGTATGTTTGCGCTAAAGTCACTTCTCCTATGGATAGTGCGCGTAGTAAATATATGAGCGATGTTAGAATCATTCCTTTGCATTTATCACTAGAAATCTTGATAATCTGAGTAGCTATTTCTCAACTGAGAACGGCGTTAGATTCACAGCGGATTTCTCAGCAAAACAGCCTCTTTAGGTCTGTACAATATTTACTTTGAGTTAGAGTAGTCCTACAAGCGGAGCGACATGCGGATTCGGGCAGCAAAATGCGTATCTATATACGGTAGGTAGTTAGTATAGACTGCATCAAGGGTCAAAGTACATACCATACCTACCTACAGCAAGACCAGCGATGCGAACGTAGAGAAACAAAACGAACATCGCAATCAAATCCAATAATCAACATTTGTCATCCAAAGTCCCGTGCAAGCAAATGAGCGATGCAAGAAAGTCCTTCCTTCCAACCCTTTTGCACGTCCTGAGAGCGTGTAGCGCCTTTCGACGAATCAGAGTCGTGCAAAATGCTAGGTAGAGCTGGAAAAGGACTGCTATTTGCCTACCTGTGAAGAAGACGAAGCTGAACTTGATTTTATATGATCGTGGAAACGTGAATGCATGCATCTAATCATCCGTGTCTAGCGAAACCGATCTTTGGGCCTTGCATGTGCATGCTGCGCTGCGTAAGTACATACCACGGTGCGGTGTCACGGTCTCGCAGCACCAGCCCATCCAGATGATGGACCAGATCGATAACGTTATCTCATCCAAAGTGGCAGCCGTGGCAGCCCATCACCGCTGCGCGTGCTCAAAAATAAAGCGGGGCATCGCCTCTCTATGGCTCGCTAGGTAGGCCACGCTTCCAGAACCCCGTCCCTCCAAACCACTCCGAGCAATGATAGCTATGAATATATTGATAAGACTTTGTACATCTTTCATCAAGCAAACACCATCCGCTTACGTCAGCGAACAATCTTCGATGGTCTAGTGGTCATGATTTCCGCTTGTCAAAAGTTGCTTCTGACTTTCACAAGCGCGGGAGACCGGGGTTCGATTCCCCGTCGGAGAGCATCATGTGCAGTCTATCTTTTTTTTGCACCAAACCATATATGGTACTATGGGTGTAACTATGTAAAATGGGACTGGATTTTTTTATTTTTATAGATGGTGGTGCTTGCCACTTTGTAGGTATGCGGGTGGGTGGTGTGCGATCAAAAGCTGCGGTAATTAGGGTTTTGTTTTTTTGTTTTTTTTTGTTTTATTACTCTTAGGTATTTCTATGGTGGCTTTCCCCATTCGCACAAACTGGTTGTTCGTCTTTTGTAGACAATTGTTCGTTCGTCCTGTTCCGTCTTTTTGGGTGTGCCCTCTTTGGGTGCCGCGAGCTACATTCTTCAATAAAATTTTATTTGTCTCTACTCACTTATTTTAGTTGCACATGCTAGCTATTCTGCTAAATTCGGAGTGGTATCTTCGACTCAAGGTAAGTTAAACCCCGCGCGTAAATGTTTGTTTCTTTGCTGCTAGGGACGATCGAAGGGACACATGATAAGTAATAGTACAGGTAGGTAGGTATCTAGACTATAAACGCAATATCCACGTGTTTGTGTTTGTAGAAGAAAAAAATAAATAATAATATGTGTATCTATCAGCTGTACATGATTTCCGTGTAGAGACGACGCAGGAGCTACTTCAACATTTCATCTTAATCCCCCTCCTCTTCTCGCTCTCACGCCACTCAAACATGAACTGTACGCCCGTAAACAGCGCTCCGCACGCCGTAGCAAAGAAAGCCCACCCACTCCACGTCCCAACAATACCACTGACCAGATCCTTCAGCCCATCAACACCAAGCGCAAAGCCGACAAGATTGGCCGTCATCAGCATAAGGATCTCAGCGACGGCCCCAACGCCACACAGCCAGCGATATTGATCAGGGAAGTCCCTCCACTTGCGCGCCGGAAACACATAACCGGCGACAATCTCTGGAAGAACGAAGAGCGTAACGAGCCAGCCCCACATCAACAGCCTCAACTGGATATCATGCCAGATAGCAATGAAGGAGAAAACGGCCAGGTAGTTGAACACGGCCCTCGCCTTTCCGCGGACACCCTCGCCCTTATTGCCACCTAGGGGGATGTACAAATATCGCAGACTCCACTTATTAAAGCTGCGATGCCAGCCGCGCCAAAACTGCATGACGCTGTAATTATCCGACATGCAGCGGACCATGTTCTCCGGGGGGTCGATCCCATCCAGCAGGGACCAGAGGCGAAAGAAGCGCCATGGGATCAGAAGCTTGAGCCAGATGTGCTTGAGGTTGAAGAAGCCGAGCATACTAAGCTGGGTGGGCGTGTATTCGGACCATGCAGGTTTGGCGTGGAAAATGGCTACCATGTACATGTAATGGATCATGATTTCCATGGTGAGCAGCACGACGATGAAGCGGATGGCGTACATTGTTGTGCGGCGGGGGTGGATGCTGTGGGGGCGGTAACGGCATTGAGCGATGTAATCGTTGAAGGTTATGATGGGGCCCGCGAGGTAAAGGGGCGAGTACATGGTGTATGCAAAGTAGTTGCGGAAGGTGTAGGCGGTGGGCGAGGCGGGGATGCAGACACGATCTCGTTCGGAGAGGTTGGATGCGTCGAGTTGTTTCTTCTTGGAGCGTTATTAGCGTAATGGGTAGGGTGGAGGCGCGGGTGGCTTACCTCGAGGGGGCTGCTTGCTGGGGAGGACAGGCTCCAGTAGCAGTCGAGGTTGAAGCTTATGAGGCGGAGGATTGTGAAATTGAAGAGGACTTCCCAGCGCGGGATCAGGCCGCCGTAGCTGTCGAGCGTGTGGCCAAAGTTGGACCCTGGTTGATCTTTTTCTGAGCCTGTGGATGGCAGAAATGGGCCGAGAATGGTGGCGTAGGAGTAGCCTCTGGAAAATTCGTTTGCGAAGAGAGTACCGACGTTGAAGATCCATGTTGCGGCCGGTATGTATTGCCGTGGGAGCCTCGTTGCAATGCAGAAATTGGCATACAAGATAGCGACGATCTTGAAGATGGAAACACCGTGTAAAGCGACGAGAAAAATGACGGCGAAGAAAGTGTCAAATGAGATTCGCTGATTCAGCCGAGCATCCGCAGCAGCAGATGGTGTCAGGCCCATGGTGAGGCCTCCACGGCCTGTTGACGGTCGGACTTGGGTGTATGTGCCCGCTCTCCAAAAGGAGTCATAGGCTTTACGCAAAATTGGATGAAGCAGCACAACGATGAACAAGTACGGAATATTCTGACGGAAGCCAGCATATTGGGCGTCAGTGTTGTCCTAACAAGTCAGCCATGGACGTGTATAGGACTCAAGAAACAAACCACTTTGCGTCCAGGAATCCAGCCATCGGAGAGTAGATGCTCAAACTTTGAGTAATTGGGATGAGACTCTACATATCAATCAGCATAAGTTTCCTCATCTTATACGTGCAGCAACTAACCCTGAGAAACGTCAAGGACCGCCTTGAACATGAAGAAGACGCTGGCTATAATGGCCACGTAGTAAAAATAGAACTCCGTTGTGTTCCATCGTGGGGGCTGAACATTATCTCCTGAGCTCCTGCTGCCTCTATTGCTGTCCTCGACTGGTATTGGTCCTGCGGGATCAAGTTTGGCTTCCTCGAGCGCTTCTCTGGGGGGTGCCGTGGCCGGGACGACGAAGCGTGTGTCGAGGGTGTCGAGTGAATACAGCTGGCGGACGAAGGGGAACGCCATTTTCCCCTCTCCACTACCTCTTCATGTTATACACGTACAGACTGGGGAAGAGAGTGCAACAAATATATGTGGAGTAGAAGGTGAGGGGCCTGCGAGGTAGTGCACGACAGATGGGAGAGCTCCGCAACCTCAAAGTTCACGTCTTGCGACAACTTCTCTTCAACACCAGCGCCTGGCTCGCAACCGCAACCGCAGCCGCCGAAACAGGGCACAACATCTCATCCACGCGTCAATTAATTAACTAGTCTCTTGACGCCCTGCTACGAAGGCCTACGCATTGTTACAATCGCGCGCGATGAACATCCCCAACGCGTCGACGGCCCCAGCTGCGGGGGAGTACGCCGGAGGTAGCTACCGCTCCACGAAGCTTCACGAAGAGCGCATACTAAAACATTTCTACAGACGAGGTCTCCGCGATCGTCCTCGACCCCGGCTACACGACCGTACGTGCCGGTTTCGCAGGTGAAGACGTGCCCAAATCCGTCTGCCCTTCCTTCTACGGCCAAACCGCTTCAGGTCCATACCTCTTCGGCGAAAATGCAATCCATGCCCCCGTGGGCGGACTGGACATCAAGAACTACTGGGGCTCGGACGGGATCGTAGAAGATTGGGATACGGCGGCCAAGCTCTGGGAGTATGCCATCACATCGCGACTCACGGGTGCAAGACCCAGCGACCCAGCAAGGAACGGCCTCAACGAGGGCAACGATGCGAACGGGAACGGGGAAGCCATGGACGTGGACATGGACGCATTGGAGCAGAATGAGAAGCCACTAGAAGACAATCCGCTACTCGTCACCGAGCCGGGCTGGAACAGCGCCAAAGCACGAGAAAAGTACATCGAAATCGCAATGGAGGACTGGGGCACCCCGGCCTTCTTCCTCCAAAAAACGGGCGTCCTCGCCGCCTTCGCAGCCGGCAAAAGCTCGGGCATCATCATCGACGTCGGCGCTTCACACACCTCCGTCACGCCCGTCCTCGACGGCATGGTGCTACGCAAAGGGGTGCAAAAATCGCCGTTGGCAGGCAACTTCGTGAGCGACCAGATCCGCACCTCGTTCAAGCAGTCCAGCCCCGAGATACCCTTAACACCCCACTACATGATCAAGAGCAAAACACCAGTCGACGCCGGTACGCCCGCACAAGCTGTATACAAGACCTTCCCGGACCCGCCAACACCCTCCTTCCGCGCCAACGAAGAAGAGCGCGTCCTCACGGAATTCAAAGAATCCGTCGTGGAAGTCTGGCCCGGCCCTGGCCGCTTCACCACGCCCACCAACGAAGAACTAGCCAAGAGCATGCCGGGCCGCCCCTTTGAAATGCCCGACGGCTGGAACCAAGTGTTCGGCATGGAACGCTTCCGCGTCGCGGAAGGCCTCTTCGACGCCTCTGCCGCCCTGCCTTCCGACACCTTCCCCACGCCCCCGAAACCAGACCACACCATCCCCCGCCTCGTGCAAGCCGCCGTCCAGCAAGTCGACGCCGACCAACGCCCGTTGCTCCTCTCCAACATCGTCGTCACCGGCGGAAGCACACTGCTGTACAAATTCAACGAACGCCTCAACTACGAAATCAACGCTATTTACCCCTCTACCCGCAACAAGCTTATTGCCCCTGGTAGCGTCGTCGAGCGCAAGTATGCGGCTTGGATTGGGGGCAGTATTCTCGCTAGTTTGGGCAGCTTTCATCAGCTGTGGATCTCTAGGAAGGAGTATGAGGAGCATGGCGCGGGTATTGTGGAGAAGAGATGTCGTTAGGGTTCGCATCAGAGCGTTTCGTTTGCTCCGACTGAGCGGCTGAGCGTCGTGGATGACGATGTGTGCTTGTGATTGTGGATTTTTTTTTTTTTTTTTTTTTGTTGGTGGGCGTTTGGGGGGTTGAGGAAAATGGCGTAGATTTCCTTGGAGAAAACGCGGCTTTTGTTTACTGCTAGCTAGGCTATGCTTTCCGTTTTATACGGCAGGGTGGAAAAGATCAAGGCCTGAATATCTTCACACGAGTTTGATTCTAGTCGCCGTCCTGACACAGCTCAACTGTACCCACGACTTGTTCAATGGAGGACGTTTGTTGTCTGTCATGATCGCATTGCCTTCTAGCTATCCGGCTATCTTGGGGATCCGTCTGAACCTCCTGCCCGGCTTATAGTACATGTTCGCATGTTCGTAACGCCATGTCTTGCACCACGCTGGAGACCTCGACAGCCCTCTACGAATCTATATCCATCGTCTCCGCCGTGCCGGTAACGGTGTCATCATTGAGTTCATGCACAGTAACGTATTTGCTGATCTGCTCCTTGGTGATGATCTTCTCATTCAGCACCGCCGTCGTGCCCCGCTGGAACCTGTAGTTCCTCTCCTTGGGCTGTCTGGTGTTGGGTGTCCTAAAGTTCCTCATCAAAGTCGTCTTCTCCTCGGTGATGACGGCTACATCCACGTTGCTGCCTGACCCCAAGTCGTTCCAGATACCAGCCTCAATCGCATTTGCGCATAGGCTGACGGCCTCATCCCTGGACAGGTCCGCCTTCCACTGCGTCTCGAAGACGGACATGGCGGCAAGCGATCCAGAGCCCATGGTCACGTACGGCAGCTTGTCGGTGGAGCCGTGGGCGTGCACGGTGAAGAGATGTGCGCCTGTGGGGTCAACGCCGGCGATGACGAGGTAAGCGCCAATGTGGCCTTGGTGGCGGAACAGGTGCTGCTTCAGCATCGTCATGCAGGTGACGACGCGTGGTTTACGGCCGGTGGAGAGGGCGTGCAGTTCGAGGTTCGACGAGATGATGGCGGTTGTGAACTCGGTGTCGGCCGCGGTACCGGCACCGGCGCACCAAATGTGGGGGGAGATGTAGTGGAGCTTCTCGCAGTTCTACGCAGCATGTGAGTATGGACTTTCCTGGGGCGCCGAGGTGTTCATGGCGGGGGACGGGCCTACCTTGTCCGCTACTATGGGACCGCTGGTCGCTCGTGTGTCTGCTGCAATCACCACGCCGCCGTCGAACAGACAGCCCACAATAGTCGTTCCCGTGCTCGTCGCCTTGGGTAGCGGGATGCCTTGGGCGTGGAGGGCCGCATTGCGGTTGTGGTTGGAGAAGTCGAAGCCGCCCATGGTGTCGTGAGGGTGCGGGAGGAATTGTGTTGTTTCGGTGGAAGACGGCGTGTAATTCTGCAGGGTGGTCGACGCGGTGAAGCTGTTCCGGGCTCGTCGTGGGTAGGCGGCGGCGGGAGTACGTGAGGTTGCGTAGGTAGCTGTCGTGCCTGGAGCTTGGTGCTTGGCGCGATGATCCCAGCCCGGCCGGGGCTCTCTAGCTCGGAACTTTCTCTGGAACAACAAAGCGCGTCGATGAAAGCCGACGTCAACTAATAGCTAGGCAGTACGAAGTAGTCGCATGTCGCCCTACTACCCAAGAGCGCAACCACTTTCTCCTTCTGTAACAGACTCCTCAGCCTGATCCGCCGGATTCCTCCTTCGAACCCACGCTCTTCTACTCCGTACCCTCACCTAAGCTGTCCACGCGCCTTCGCGCTCAACATCCGATGAACGTATGAAGACGCTGAGTCGCACAAGTTCTCCGCGCAACACTCCGCCGAGGTTTTTACGCACTAGAACTTGTTCGGCCTGCAAGATGTCTGCGGGCAATGCGCCGGCCGTCGAAGCTGCGCCAGAGGTCCCGGAGGTGGATACAGAGGTAGCCGCCGTCGCCAGCAAGCCTGTCCGATATGAGCATGAGGCTAACAGACACACAGCATCTAGGATTCAAAGACCTAAGCCCAGGAAAGCAAGGGCCCAAGAGGGTCAAGCTCCTGCCCCAGCCATGGCCGACCGACCGCATGCCCCCGGCGTCCGCGAACCTCCTCTCCGTCGCCTCCAAGCCCGGCCTCCTCGCAGCCGCCGGCCCAGACACTGTAATCGTCACGTCTACAGACGGCGTGCGCCAGGCGTTCCACAATAAGACTACGTCAGACGTTATTGAGAAGCACGACGACCCGCGACTGGCTGAACGCGACATCGATATCGTAGCAGACTTCACGCCGGATGTGACCATCTCCGCGCCCAACGTACGCCATGTGGCATTCTCGACAGACGGAGAGTTTTTGGTCATATGCGCTGGAGAGACGGGAGGCTTGGCCGTGTTCGATGCTGTCGGTATCGTCCAGGCCGGAAAGAGAGAGCCAGAGCTCAGCGTGAATACCGATGACACACCCGTTCGCGCCCTCCTGCCGAACCCCGTCTCCGAGTTCGGCCATTTTTTTGCCGTGGTTCTCGAATCGGGCAAGCTCCAGGTGTGCAACGTCCAAGACGGGACGAAGAAGAGCATCCTAGACAACAGTGTCAACTGCGTCGCGTGGAGCATTCGTGGGAAAGCTGTGGTAGCTGGGTTGCAAAACGGCACTGCTGCCGTACACCTGGCGAGTGGAGAACACAAAGCCGTCGTTCCTCGCCCTCCCGATGTAGACGAGAGTTACGAGGTGACCGGCTTGTCATGGCTCAACCAGACCGAGTTCTTCGCCGTGTACTCCCTCAAGGAGCAGGACCAGGACATGCCCGACCCAAGCAAGTACTACGTCGTCAAATCCACCAAGGACTGGACCTCATTCGCTTTCCACCCATTTGCCTGGGACCCAATACCGAATGCCTTCAATGCCCCGAGTCGCCCTCTTCCGGCGCGCTTCTCGTCCATGCGACTAAGAAACTGGAAACCCGACCTTGAGGATATGCTCCTAATCACCACTTCCCATGCAGACTCGATTGCGATACTGGCATCGACAAGCAGCAAGATATCGCCCAACCAGGAGAGCTGCAATGAGCTTATGCTGATCACCGTCGACGACACCAAAAGGGCTACGGCGCCACGGACAGTCTATGGAGATAGCGAGTTGGACAGCGTCTTCGTAGGCGAGGCTCTTGACCTCTCCAGCAAGGAGAAGATTCTGCGTCCCATTCCAGCCTTGGAGGAGATCAACGAGGCTCCGTGGCCGTTGCCGGCATACATGGCTCTCACTCATGAGGGCTTGCTTGCGGCCTGGTGGGTCGTGTGGAACCGATCTATTGAAGCTGGCGAACGTTATCCCGGCCTCATCCTTCGTAGTGAATCGACGCAATCCGGGCCAATCTCTACCGCCCCCACCGCTATTCCATCTCCGAAACCTACTGCACCTACCCAAACAAGCTCTCCATTGGGACAGCCTGCGAACGCCACCGCAAACACACCATTTAGTAAACCGACAGCTACATTTGCAACTCCCGGCGGAAACGCGTCCTTTGGCTCCCCCACCCCTGCGCTGTTGAAACCTACTCCTCCAGGCTTCGGAACACCTGGATTTGGAAGTCCTGCTACAAGTCTTCCTGCCCCGACATTTGGCAAACCTACACAACCCGCTTTTGGCGCACCTTCCTCAATTGGGAAGCCCGCGCAGCCTGCCTTTGGTGCACCCTCTGCAGTGGGTGCCGCTGGAGCCTCAGGATTCGGGGCAGCAGGTGGAATGGGCAACAAGCCATCACCGTGGGGAGCGCCTACACAACCCTCCGTGCCCAAGGCCAATCCTTTCTCAACTGCCTCTGGAGGCTCCTCTGGGTTCGCTACGATTGGACAAGGCGGTGGCGGATCTGGCTTTTCCAGCTTCGGAAGCAACAATGCCGCGCAATCAGGCTTTGGCTCACTTGGGCAAGGCCAGCAGAACACTGGTTTTGCAGGTCTGAAGACAGAGCCGAGTTTTGGCTCTACCGTCACCATAGGTTCTGGTACTGGATCCTCTTTGCCTTCTTGGGCCAACACACCCGCCCAGCAGGGTAGCTCTATATTTGGACAACCTGCCAAATCCTCGTTCAATACGGCCTCCTTCGAATCGAAAGAGTCCGATACAGACGACGCGCCGAATCGACAGAGAGATGAGGCTACACCAACACCGCAAGCTCCTCCTGCGTCACAGTCACAAGGCTTGTTCGGCCTCACCGGTGGCTTCAGGCTGGGGACCACATTCTCAAGTGATGGTACAGCAAAGGATGACCCGGCCAAGCCCGCGGGGACTACGAATGGCTCGTTCTTCAACAGTGACTTTTCCAATATGTTAGGAGAAACAGGATTGAAGCCGCCTGCTACGCCATCGAAGGAGGCACGGGAGAACGTATCTACTACACCAGTCTCTCCGCCCAAGCAGTCGTTCTTCCCAAGTGACACGCCCGCGAAAGAAAGTGCAACACCCAAAGCCGCCCCGCCTGTACAAGAAGAGTCTGCTGCGGTGGACGACGCACCGCTTCCCCCGGACTTCACCAAGACCAAACCATCGAAGCCAAATGATGCACCATTGCCCCCAGATTTCATCAACACGAAGCTGCCGAAGTCGAATAGCGATGATCTGCCTCCTCTTGCCGGCAGTCCTGGGATTGAAGTTGAAGCCCCTAGCTCTTCGGTGGAGGTATCTCCAATCGACAACGAAGACGAGGAGGAAGAGGAGGAGGAGGAGGAAGACTTCTCCGACGAGGACGACGAAGAGGATGATAAAGAAGTGGAAGAAATGTCCCCGTCGAACGCCGATTCGAAGTCGCAGCCATTGAAATCTGGTTGGAGTTTCCAGGATAGCGTCAACCAGTCTCCACGCCACTTCCCTCCTGCTCCAACACCTCCCGCTCTCAAATCCAGGGCCACATCTCAGTCTGGTACAAGTGCATCTCCAGCGCAGCCCTCGCTATTTGGTCAACTCTCCAAGCCCACTGGAAGTCAACCCTCTTTCGCATCGTCATCGCTTTTCGGTCAACAGTCAAGCAAAACACCCTTCTCTATCAAACCAGACCAATCGTCGACATCAACAAAACCAAGCTTTCCACCTCCCAACAATCGCGCCCAGGATCTACGTTCACCTAGCCCCGTTCGCTCGGCCTCTACTTCTCGGATCCGAAGAGAGCCACTAGTCGCACCAGGCGCATCATTGAGCTCTTCCGTCCAGCAGCCGAAGCCTCCAACACCACAATCACAAGTTTCTGATCTAGAGGATGAGGAAGATGAGCGGATGCGCGCCCAGCTTGCTCAACCAATCGCGCCCAGCCGAAATCTTGAACAGTTTGTCGCATACCAGAACTACAGTGGTGGTAAATCACCTAGCAAGACAGGTCACGCAGCGCAGATTGAAATGATATACAAGGACATCAACGGCATGGTGGACGCACTAGGCTGGAATGCACGGTCTATAAAATCGTTCACCCAATACCATCATCAACCTCAGTCCGGTCACCGTGTCAATCGACGTATGCTGGAAGATGTCCAAGATGAGGGACTTCACGGCTCATGGTTTGAAAAGTTTACGTTGTGCGAAATCAATGCTTTGAGCGCACTCGAAGACGAGTTGGAAGAAGAGCTCGATGGTGGGCGAGTTCAGGATGTGCTCGATAAGCTCGCACAACTTGCGCGCCTCCTTCGTGAGAAGGCTAAGCTAATGACCCGCCTCAACGATATCCGCCGCCAGATTATCACCCGCAAGGACCCGGACAAGGCTGAAGCGCTGCGCAACGCGCCCTTGCCGAAGGAGCTCGCAGATGGACAAAAGACTCTCCGACGCGACTATGCCCAGCTGCTGACGTCGCTGAACAAGGCCGAAGATGCTGTTTCCATCCTTCGTTCCCGCCTCGCTTCTCACAATGCTCAAAACGGCAGAACCGCAGCCGTGCCGACCATGGAAGCAGTAAAGAAGACTGTCACGAAACTGGCAAACTTGGTCGAACAGAAGAACAACGACATCCTCGTTCTCGAGGCACACATGCGCAGGATCGGTCTCGCCGACAGCAGTCGCCCTTCCTCATCGTCATCACGCAACGGCGGTACGCCTCGCCGCTCCCGCGCTACAAATCTTCGTAGCAGCATCGCCGACACACCGTACGTTACGCCGCCCACGCACCGCAACAAGATGACTCTGACCGAGCTGAACCGCCGCGCCCTTACACCAGAAGTTGAGACTACGCCTACGCCTACGAAGGGTTACGGCCTCTTCTATACGCCAGAAGGGAGTCCGACGCGTGGCAAAGAGATTGCGCGCTTGAGTGATTTGGTGGACGATAACATGGATAGTTTGAGGGAGACGGCTAAGCGGAGGAAACAGGTTGCGAAGAACCTCAGGGATGCGCTCCTGGATCGGGGTATCAAGACTACCAAGATCGACTGATGGGGGGGTGTGGGCAATCGATTTAAGGAAGTGGGAGGAGCTTTGTTGGGGTATTAATTTCTTATGAGCTTTGTATGATTAAGCACAGGTTGGGAGTCAAAAAGGCCAACTAGTTACAGCAGGAAGAAATCCATCACCGCTTCTTCCCCAAACCCTTCCCATCCCCTCCCCCCTCCTCCTCCTCCTCCTCCAAAACCCTCAACCCTCCCTTATCCACCAATTTCCTAAACCCCTTGTTCTTGGCCAGCTCTTTAGACCGGACTCCGAGTGCCCTCTCTACAATGGGCCCCAGATCATGCGCTGCGCATACCCGGTACTCGCCCGTCTCTTTCATCCTCGACGCCAGTCGCTTCTCTAGCTTCTGCGTGAAGAAGGCATCCAGTACCTCCTTTAGCGTCTTGCCTCTCGTATTAGTTATTATTATTATTATTATTATTAACGTTATTAGTTATTAGGTAAGTTATTATTATTATTATTATTATCGACGACGACAGTGTGAAGGATCCTGGTGGCTTCGGTAGCGCTAAAGTACGGCGCTCTGATGTAGTAGCTGTCCGTGACGGTGTTGAGGCGGTCCCGTGAGGGAGGGTTTGAGTGGAAGTTTCGGAGGTCGTAGGTGAAGAGTTGGAGTTTGTACCAGAGGTTGGGGTCTTGTTGGAGGGCGGTTGTGGTATGTGTTGGTGGTGGTGGTGCAAGTGGTGATGGTGCAGATTTGGTTGGGTTGGAATTTGGGGTTGACATTGTTGGCTAGGGTGGGGTTTTTAGGTGGGAGAGAGGATACTGGGCGGAGGTTTTTTGGGTAGCGGTAGCGGTAGTTGGTTAGCCAAGAAGTTTGTAGTTATTTCGTGGCGAATAGGTAGGTAGGTGGTGAGAATTGGGAAAGATGGACGGGGCAACGATTGCGTATTTTATTGAATTTTTTGATTTTTGATTTTTTGGAAAGGGGGAAACCTTGGGTAGTCGAGATATTCATATTAGCAAATAAGAGATCTCGGAATGAAGATGCTAGGTAGGTGGTAGGTAAGGAGGCAAGCCTGATCTTATTAACCATGGTACCTACTGACAGTAGGTAGGTACTAGGTACTGATTGGCCAGTCCCCTCGAAACCTTTTTTGGTTGCCTGGCGTAGCGGCGCAGGGCTGCGTTCTGACAAGTACGGTAGTCTACCGCATAATCTGGCCGTTAATGATTATGCTAGGCTGAATGGGGTATGCGTACGGTCCAATCAGATAGATAGAATGGGTCGCTTAGCGTTAGTCTATCCTCGTACGCTTCATGTGGGCCTAAAGAAGCTTTCCTATCTATTTGATTGGACCGCATGCATACCCAATTCAGCCTAGCATAATCGTTGACGGCCAGATTATGCGGTACCTAGCGGTCTGCGATCGCGGTGCCACAAAGCGCTAGGAAACACGTGCACAGCCTTTCCCGGGCTTCAACTCTGTAATTTCCCATCTTGGGCGCTTTTCTCTACTTAGATTGCTTGATTGCCTTTTTTGCTCTCTCTCTCTCTTGGTGTGTAGCTTTTGAGATCGACGAATCTAACCTGACATCGTTGCTTACCTAGCACCCTAGGTGCCTAGGTTGGTAACCGCCCCACATCGGTAGGCGAGCGATGGCTCCCCCAGCCCCTACTCACGACTACTATGTCACTCTCGAAGTGCTACCGAGCGCTCTTCATGATGAGGTCAAGGCATCGTACCGCCGTCTCGCACGACTTCATCACCCGGACAAGAATCATGGATGCAAGATCGCGACTGCCAAAACACAGCGTGTGAGTAGCAGGCAACCACGTGGCAACCTAAGAAGAGCCAACCACTTCTAGCAATTGCAGAGTACTAACGATATGCGCAGATCAACGTAGCATGGGAAGTTCTCGGGGATGCAGTTAAACGAAGCGACTACGACAGAACTCGACCGCAGTCTAGCGCTTCAACGAGTACTACCCCGCAGACCAACTGGCAAGCGCCACCCCGCCCAGACACAAGCGCCCAAGACCAGAAGCGCCGGGAATGGCTGAATTTTGAAAAATACCAAGAACAACAAATACGGCAATGCCAGAACGCCGTCAAACCACTCGAAGCTGAGGTCGCCGCCCTACACGCCAAGATTGACCGTATGCGTGGAACGTGTTCAGTTTCCTGATTAAGCGGTTGAGTGATGAGGAAAAGAGCGAGATCAGGTTGCAGTCGATCCATGCCGAAAATGCGATCAGGATCAAACAAATACCGCTCGGCAAGGAGAAGGCGCGTCTTCAGAGACTCACGCATGAGCTAGCTCGCAGGAGGGATCAGGAGGATGTCCGACTCGCTGCTGAGCAGGCTGAGAAGGCGAGGAAAGAACGGCTCGCGAGGCAGAAAGCCGAACAGGCAAGACAGCAAGAGTGGGCTAGGCAACGGGCGGCTCAAGAAGCCCAAGAAAAGGCTGCTAGGGCAGCTGCCGAGAAACTTCGAAGAGAGCAGTGGGCCGCTCAGGAAGCAAGGAACAAAGTCGCCAGGGAAGCAGCAGAGCGCGAAAGGGCTGAGGTCTTGAAGAAGCGGCAAGAGGAGATGAGAAACCGAGAAGCATCTTTCCAGAAGTGGCGCGAGGCACAGGCGAAGAAACAGAGAGCTACCCCAAACGCCGAACAAGCCCAGAAAGGCAAAACACGCAAGACAACAACAGCCCAGACCAAGAGCTCCAGTTCCAGCTCCAGCTCCTGTACCCACAAGGGTTGGTGGGCGGATGTCCAAGGTCGTCATGTCTGTGCCCACTGCACGCGTCCGCTACACAAGTTCGCCTACCAGTGTCCCGGATGCAGTACCTTGGCTTGTGTATCGTGTCGAAATCAACTCAAGGCAGGACTGACCCCCTCCATCGACACAACGCATCCATACGGAAAAAATACTCCAACCGCAACCCGCACAGCACGACCAACAGCCAGAGACAACTACCGTCCGTCGTATCATACAAAAAGTCGAGCATCGCCGGAATATGACTACGATTACTACGACTGGGACTGAAGCAGACAGAGAGAGGCCTGAGTGTGACGTTGAGATGCTTTATTTTGATGTCACCTACTTGATACTTTTGGTTGCATGGCGCAAGTTAGCTTGTAGGTAGGCGCTTACCCAGTAATATAAGAAGAGACGATAAATGGATGGATAGAGGTCTTGTGCGAGTAAAAGACTACCTAATCTCTTACCCCTCTAGGTAATAGATTTATACATATATACTACGACAAGTCTATACCTATAAACGAAATGACGTCCTTGTTTCTCTCTCTCTCTCTCTCTCTCTCTCTTTGCGTTCTTTCTTTCTGGCACGGATGGAGAGAGCTGGTGTTCGTTTGGATCGACTTGAACTACATATGTACAAACTGTACTTGGATGGATATGTTTCTCGAAGAAAAGAAGTCCTTTTCCTAAAAAGGAAAGGGAGAGAGATGCACTAGTAATTTGATATGATCGAGGATGGTGCGAAGGGCTATTTTGAATCAATGACTAACACCGATATTGATTGATTGATATGGCGATGATCAATCTTTTACTGCACTTTGCGAAAAATGCAGAAAAGTGCTTCACTTCACGCATCCAATTGGGAAATTTGTCATGCCAGAGGACGATATAATGAGTGCCGACGATGATGGTGAGTCAAATTTACACGAGTATATATATATATATTTGAATATGGCAGTTCGGGGGAGGTGAAAGATGGGCTAAGCTAATGAGAATGGGGGGGAGGGGGCATGTGTTGGGTAAGGCGCTGCAAGACAGAGCACACACACACATACATAGAGAGAGAGAGCGGCAGGACAGAAACTAATGCCCTCAAATGGTCAAAAGACCCAAAGGAATGGCGCGAACGAAATTACCGTTCGTAATACAAGTAGGACAGAAAAAAAGGAGCGACCGTGGTGCCCGTGTTTGTGCGCCAGACAGGTGGTTATACAGCGAACCCATTTCAATTGCCAGTTATCTAACACGCCCCAAACGCCATAGATGATCTGCCAGAAAAAGACAAAGAAATGTTTCGGATATCACACAGAAGAGAGGAAAAGGACGTGCCCTTTTATTCTTCTTCCTGTCCGAATGCCGTCAACGGATGATTCCGTAGTGTACTGAATAGCAGCCAACTGAATTTCGCAAAAAAAAGCTTTCTTACTCTCGTCGTCAAAGCGTGATCGCGCACACCATAGTGCGAGACATGAGGAGGTTCAAGGAGATTATGTGTTGGGGTATTGAGGTATTTCGTCAGCGACTTCCGTTCGTGGGGCGGGACGACATGGAGCGCGCGTGGTACGCTAGTTGACGTCGTCGCTGCACTCATACGTTGGTGACCTAGCGCAGTGTTAGTATGGAAAACATGATTGGTGAACACGGTTAGTCGTACCTTCAATATCCGCCTCGAGTAGTCCTCGTTGTCGGCAATGCTGCCATTGCTCTGCCTCCTGTCCATGAAGCTCGGGTCCAGACGCGAATCGTTCATGGAAGAGTTGCTCGTATGCAGCTTGCCTCCGTTGACGAAAGCATTGACGTTGGCCGCATTGCGACGATAGTCTTCTTCGGCCTGGCGTTGACGTCTCCGACGCAATAGGAACCACACGCCGAACACAATGCAAGCAAGGCCTAGAATGCCCACGACGACGCCCACGGCGATGGCGACCGTGTTGGGTTTACTATCTTCCTCCGGCGCCGGGTTTGGTGTAGCGGAGGCAGAGGCAGCGGCCGTCGATTTCGGCGCGGCGGTCGATGTTGGTTGCCGCGAAGAGCTGGAACTAGACTTTGGGATTTCGTAGTAGTCGACTGGGTTTCTGGTAACACCGGTGAGGACTACCCACAGACTGCCTTTTCCACCGCCTGCAAAGCATCAGTACAACGCAGCGACCATCATGTGACTAACTTACAGAGCGAAGTGTCGTCACCAGAACAAGTAGTGCTGCAGGTGTCGTTGCCGGTTTGCCACTCTTTGGCTGGAATTTCATCTCCACACCAGCAGTTGACACCGTCAGATAGACCCATGACGTTCTTTTTTTGTTCGATGCAGATGAGTTGGCAATTTCCGGGCGATTGGAAATCGTAATCACCGTGGTTCTCGAGAGGGGTCCCGGTCTCAAAGCATCCTATTGATGTCATGGCACTGGCCGGGAGGGTGACGGACGGTGTCTCGATGTGGTCCTTGACGGTTGTGTTTGGCTTGTCGTCTTCGGCGGCAGCCGCCATCAGCAGCATTGAAGCGGCGGCGAGAGCCGAGGCGAATCTGATGTAGACCATGGTTGGGGAGTTGTGGAGGTGGCGTGATGGCACAGCAACGGACAGTAGCGGTCGACGAGGCGTCGTTTGACGTTCCACTGCGCGTGTATCGCACCTAGGAGCTATGCACGCAGGTGTGTACACATACAAGGCCTCCCTGGGCTGGATGTTTTGATGGTTGGAGCGAGTGTCGTGGGCGGTGGTGGTGAATGAGAGTGCGGTCCGCGCGGTTCACGATGGACGGGTGTAAGGCTGAGTGAGTTCTGTATGGGGGTGGGGTGGGGTGGTGTCGGGGAGTTGTCTTTGTCGACAGGCGCGTTACAGTGTAGCTGGAGACTCGATCAACGAGGCCCAAAGCGCTCGACTGCGGGTTGAAACGAAGCGCGTAGGGTCAGGACAGGTGGTTGTGAAACGGCTTGGGTCAGCCCCGTGGAATGCACCCCTTAAGCAGCCCCAAAGGAAGGAATCAGTTCACGGGCGGGTGTAAAGACTGGAAGTAGCAGCAATAAAGATTGTGAGTGTCGATGATTAGGACGGCGTGAAGCAGACAAACGAGAGGAGGCTCGGGCCCTGAGGTGGATCGCAGTGAAGAGCAAAGGCAAAGGAGAGTGGCCGAGTTGGGATAGTACAGGTAGGCAGGCACGCAACAGTCTGGGCACCCAAGGGGAGCAGGAGCCAGCCTTGGCAATTAGCGTGCGTCTGACTGCCGCAGCGCCGCGCCCACACCGCTCAGATTGTGCGTGTTGTCTATCTATATTGCACTGTGCCGCGCTCCTGTACGCTGCTGCTGCTGCATCTGCTGCTGTAGAAAGCGCTGTTGCGATGCACCCAGCGGCCTTGCTGCGAGCGCGACGAGCAGTTGTGGCCTGTCATCGTGGCCGTCCAGCCCAAGCGGGCCCGACGCTACTGTCAGGAACAGACGCCTGATTGGCGCGACCACACCGTGCGGCGTTTCACCAAAGCCACATACCGACCGGGCTTCACGCAGGGGTGGACGAGGGCCAACCCTGGACCGCGCGGCCAGCAGTGAGCACTGAGGATTAATCATTAATGTCGCTGAAGCGCACCATGGATGCCGCTTGGGAGCGGAGGCAAGTCGAGAACGCTCTGGGGATCCACTGCTGTCACGGTCTCGACACTGCTGCTGTTGTTGAGCACAAGCACGCTGCAGTGGAGACGCGGGCTGGAAAATGAGCTCCTCCATCAAGGCATGCAAGCCGTCGGCCGTCCGCCCGGAGCCGGAGGGAGCAAACACGGCGTTGTTGCAAGTGTCCAGGTGCAGGCATGCGCGACCTGTCAGACTCACCACAAAGTATCGATAGGAGTAATAATAGCGCGAGTGCATTGTCGACCTTTGTCAGGCACTCGCAGAAGGACCGAGAGACGGACGTGTTGTTGACCGTTCCCCGTCGAGAGCTATGCTGTAGTCTGTGGGTACTGTGTAGGCTTGGAGGACATGAAACGACGACAGATGCGAAACGCTGTCGTGCGAGCTTCATTCCATGTCAGTGTCGAACAATAATAAAAGCTTTCCCCATTCCGTCGCACCGTGGCGCCGGAAGGATGCATCGAATTCCGCGTCTTAGTCATGTGCCATCATGTCACGTGTTCGCCGGGTTCCCGTTTGGGACGCAACATACGGAATCCAGCTTCACAGGCATTCGATGAGCAGCACCCCGCTTGATGCCCAGTCCGCCCATTGCCTGCCGCCGCGCAGTGCAGTCACTTCACCCCCCGGCTGCGCAGCACGTGTGGATCTCCGAAGACCTCCTCACCCTCGCCATCAATCGGTTTTTCCGTAGTCCGTGTGCGCAACAGAAGCGCCATGGCAGCCACGTCCCGGGGCCATTGGAGGCCAGGAGGAGGGCCACGAAGCGTCGAATGACTGCATCGGCTGGCGTCTTTCCTCAGGGCAGCTTTGCACCGACCTTCAGCCTCCCGGCCCTCTTTGGCTTTCGAAAAGCTGCCCAGCCATCATGGAGATACGAGCCACCGTCTTTGCAACACCGCGTCGAGCCATTGGACCAAGGTATGCTTGCGAGTCTGTCCACGAGATATTCTAGAGCGCTGCTGACCTTGACAGCGCCCGACCAAGTCTCCAACCCGTCCATGTCCCAACCCGATCCTATCAGCCCCGCCGAATACAGCGATGCTACCGCCGACGGCCCAACTTGCTCACAGAACCACGTATACGCCTTCCCACGGGATCGCAGGAACCGAGTAGAGGGAAAACTGATAAGCGGAACGAGTGAACAGGAAGCGGGCGCTGCTATCGAAAATCTTCAAAGCGAGCGAGCTGTATCTGATCCTGTGCATGCTGAGGCGCACTTTGAGAGCTTCAAATCGAAGGTCGCAGGCGCAACAAACCTCCCCGGCGTTGAACGCGGCAGACTCCTTGTCGAGACCTGGAGGTCCTGTCTCCCTACTTCCACTTCCACCCATGCTTCGCTTTACAATGCAATGGTGTTAGAATATCTGACCAACCACGACTGGGATCCCCTACGAATTCTTTCAAAGCTCAGATTCTTCGCCCTTCCGCCCATCTACACCGACGAGAACCTTGCGTTCTTGCAATGTTTGGAGAAGTCATCCGCGCGCTTTCCGCATGCCTCCCGCGTCTACCTCCGCGTGTACGTTAAGATAGCCAAAGCCGTTGCGGCTACCAGCGTCTCTACAAGCTTCTCACAGGATGATGAGCTTCTCTTCCTGATCCGTCTGTCATTGCAGGCCGCTTATTCACAGAGTATCCAAATCCAGGAGCGCGTTGCACACGTCCTGTCAGCAGTTACCACCAAGTTCTCCGATTCCAATCTTAGAAAGTCAATGTATTCCATCATGGCCGATATTAGCAATGCGGAGCAAAAAATTTCCTACTTGCTGGCACATGCTGCGAAGGACCACAGTTTCGGTGCCGTCATCGAGCAAGTTTTATGTGGCCTTCCACGAAAACGCATTCGATCACTCGTCCCGTCAGTAACTCTGTCTCTTGTCAAAGCTGTCGAGTGGAAACGCCAGCTCTCGGACGAAACGTATAGAGATCGTTTGAGCACATGGCTGACGGTCCTGCAATGTGTTGATTCAACCCTGCAACATAGTATGACCGGTGTTGGCTATCTGGATACTGCCATTACAGAAGTGGCGGAGCATGTCTTCAGGGGCTCCAATCCGGGCATAATACGACCACAAATGTTGCTCCATGCGATATTGTTCCAGTTGACACCACAACCATCGTACAGCTGTTCCAGAGACCAACTTCTACAGCTCATCTATTCTTTTAATACGACTGCGCTTGAGCAACAACGCCCCGTAGGATTTGAGACGATCTTGGCCTCGATCTTGTCGCGAGTGCGAGAACACTCATTACCCTACAGGCAAATGGCGAGCAGAAGTATGGATCTTTTCACCCGCCATGCCGACCTGAACTCGGTTCACAGGTTTTTGGTCGCACTTCGCGAGCAAGGACTTGTATTGAAATCCTCTTCAACTGTACAAAGACTCGTAAGGAATGAAGTGGTCTATCTTCAGCGACAGACCCGTCCGTTACTCGACAAAAGGCGGCGATCTCATGCGTCCGTTGTGAGCACAAGTTTGAAAATACTCGCACTCCACTCGAAAATCAAATCCACTTACGCGAAAAGATCTCTGGCTCGAGTGCAAACGACAGCCCGCACCTTACACGCCCGACGTCAGTTTCAAACCATCCTAGACAGCGCCAAAGAGAACCACGCATTGCCACATGCCTATCGCAACATTACTCCCGACGCGTCTGACAGACAGCGCAACATCCTCATCCACCAACTCGCACACCACTACTCTCTCAGCACCACGCTTTCTCATCGCGAGACTTGGCGAGCCATTTACTATCTCTACAAGCACCTACAAGTATCTGGTCTTCCCATCGGCCCGCTCTTTACCAAGGCTGTAGTTCGTGCTTTAATCATCCGACCGATGATTGAGCACCGCTTCGTCAGTGCCAGACTACTTATCTGGGTGTGTCAGCTTGTTGCGAGGGTGGAAGGCGTAGATGTGGCGCGGAAGGTTGAGCACAATTACGCGCAGTGGCGGGGCAATCTCATCAAGCACGCGAAAGATGTATTTGTGGATGCGGGAGGGAACACGAAATCAAAAGCACAAATAAGCACGATGAAGAGGTTAGGATTGATATGATGGCTGGAGATGTCACACGTATACAGAGGATGATTGGAAGATACCCGTTCGTAGATAGACAACAAGGATAAAAGGCTGACGTGGAGCCTGCGTTGGTATTTGCTGTTTATGGTTCCGCTCTTTTACAGCCTGTCCATGAATAAATCTCGTGATTACTTGTGGCAAAGCACCTGCTCTTCAGAAAAGCAATGCGCGGAGGGGTGAGCTGCTGATCTGACGTTCACGCGATCAGAAAAGCTACCTACCCCACTTTGACAGGGTCGTTATTGGCCATTGCTTACACTCTGTGCCAGGCCTAAATCATCAACATCTGCCACGACGGGCATATGCTTTGTTCTTAACCGTCTACGTTCAAACGAGGGATTTCTTCTTATATCTTACCTTTTGCCGACGTCATCCGGCGGCCCTTGGGTGACAGCTCATCGCACTTGGATCATGCCTGTTATGCGCAAAGGCGAAAGAGCACGAGTAACCCCAGCGCCTGGATTTCTCTTTGACCTGTAATTACCAGTTGCCATCGGGAAGCTTTCTTCGTACGTTGAATAATCTATCCGGCTTCCGTTGAGTTAAAAGACACCTCCACGACCCGTCGGTCTCAGGTCGCACTACCTACACCAAAGCGCAGCCCAAGATGGAGCGGACAGCTTCTCCAGCGAGGCCGACTGTCGATCAGCTACGACATATTGCCAGCAACTACCCCATTATCGACAATCACGCGCACAACCTCATCCTCCCATCCCATTCAGAGACGATACCCTTCGAGACCATTGCCACAGAAGCGCAAGGACGAGCTTTGCGAGACACATTTAAATCACTCTCTCACTTGCGCGCAGCGAGGCAACTACGCCAGCTTTTCGAGGTCGGAGAAGATGCGGACTGGGATGACGTCTTAGAGCAGAGGGTCGAATGGCTCCGGAGCAACTCTGAACGTTTGCATCAACGATGTTTTGAGGGGGTGCATGCTCTACTAATTGACGATGGGCTTGCTGGACCTGAGAAAGGCTACCCATACGACTACCACGACCATTATACTAAAGCGCCCAGCAAGCGCATCGTGCGTATTGAGACGGTGGCTGAACGCTTGATGGAAAACCTTGTCATGGACGCATCAGAAGACGATCTAGGAAGGGGCAAGTTCCTACAGGAAACCTGGGTGAACTTTACCGACGACTTCGAAGGCGAAATACAGGAGGCCATCGAGGACGACAATGTTGCAGGCTTCAAGTCGGTCATCTGTTACCGAACCGGCCTTGACATTGAGCCTGAATACGAACAAGCTGCCAAAGCAGTGGGGCATCATTTCGAGCGCTATGTTAAGAACTGCATTCGAAAGCGCAGCTACCGGATCGAAAAGAAACACCTAAACGACTACCTTGTTTTGCGGACACTGGAGATCCTTTCTGACCGACTACCACGTTCTGATTCTCTCGCCAAACCGTTTCAGTTACACACTGGTCTTGGTGATAACGACATCAAGTTGCTAGAGTCAAACCCTGCGTTCTTGCAGTCATTGATCGAGAACTATCCACAGGTCCCTTTTGTTCTCCTGCATTTATCTTATCCTTATACGCGCGAAGCGGGCTATCTTGCAACGGTATATCGACATGTGTATCTCGACATTGGCGAAGTGTTTCCCATGATCAGCAGGGACGGCCAAAAAGCGGTCCTGCGTCAAGCGTTGGAGCTGGTGCCTGGAAGCAAGCTGATGTATTCGAGTAACGGACGTTGGTTTCCAGAGGCGTATTGGCTAGCTAATACACAGTTCCGCGAGGTGTGGTTTGAGGTTCGTTGCCAACTTGGTAATTCTATGAATTGGGTGTTACTAACCACCGCAGCTGCTGATGGAATATATTGAAAAAGGTGATCTCACTCCGTACCAGGCCATCGGGATGACCAAAGACATCCTATTCAACAACTCCAATGTGCTATACGACCTGCGCTACGAGGCTGTGTTCGATGAAACGGTCCAAGCAGCGCCAAAGCAGCTAACGTACAACTCAAAGCCCGATGCGCTCTCGCCATCTCGATCTCCAATAGCGACACCAGGGCTCAATGCCCCCCTGTTCAATCAACCCGGACCTTCCGCGACCCCGGCTCCTAGATCGGTATCTCCATACTCGCAACCAACCTTCCCTCCTCCACCAAAGGTACCCCAAGTCTACGACACCCAGCGCTTCGACAAGTTTAAGGAAGAGAACCCCAACGTCAAGTTCATCTATATCCAATGGCTAGAATACATGGCCAAGATCCGCTCACGCATCGTGTCCATCAAAGAGTTCACTCGTATGGTGCACGACGGCTCGCGCATTGGCATCTCACAACACAACACAGGTACCCTACAGAATAACACCGTAACCCCAGACGTAAACGCAACAGAGCAAATCTACATCGAGCCTGATCTCCGCTCCCTTCGCCTCACAGACAACAAGGACCCGCTCCCCGCCGCAACAGTGCTCAGCTACTGGCGGTCCGAAAACGGGTCTGCACTGCCTGGAGATCCCCGCCACAGCCTCGAAACACTGGTCAACGATCTCCAATACAACCACGCCACCAGCCTCCTTATCGGCTTCGAAATAGAAGTCGTCTTCCTATCTCGAAATTCAGATATGGCCTCCACGGACCCTTACTCCCCACTCACAGGAAAATATATCCATGGGGGCACCTTTAACCCAGAACAATGGCTCCGAAAGCCCTTCGTCAGCGAAATCCTCATCGCGTTGGAAGAAACGGGCATCGACATCGAGCAACTCCACGCCGAGAATGGAAACGGACAATACAACTTCATACTCCCTCCCCAACCGCCCTTGTCCGCCATGGACACGCTGATCCACGCCAGACAGCTCATTGCACGCGTAGCGGCACTACACGGGCTCAGGGCGACGCTGCACCCGCAACCATTTGAGGGCGTGACGACCGCGGCACATGCGCGTATCAGTCTACATCCGGCGGATCGCCATAAGCAATTTTTTGTCGGCGGCGTACTTAGACATTTACCCGCTATCTGTGCGTTTACTTTGCCGGAGGAAGAGAGTTATAAGAGCGTGCATGATGGTGATGGTGATGATAATGCAGGGTATGTTTCTCTCTCTTTCTTTCCTTCTCTCTCTCTCCTTCTTCCACTTTTTTTTTCCCAATTTTTTCCCACTTCTTCTTTTTCTTCTCCTATTCATACATACACACATCTCTCTCCACCCCCCTCTCTCTCTCTCTCTCTCCAATAAAACCTAACCAACAAATCCAGCACCCCAAACCCACCAGACACCAACCGCCCATCCCGGCGAACCCAACCCCCCCTCTCCCCCACGCCCTCAGACTGGGAATTCCGCCCCCTCGACGGCCTAGCCAACCCTTACCTCGCCCTCTGCGCCATCCTTGCAGCCGGCCTCTTGGGCCTTGCCGCAAATGAGTCCGACGACGCGCTCGACGAACAGCATCTTCGTGCTATCAGTACTGAGCCTGCGACCACCACCCTGGATGATGGACATGAACATGAGCAGGAGCAGGAGCATGAGCAGGAGCATGAGCATGAGCAGGCGAGGAACGAGGAGCCCGCGGGTGTTGATGCTGTGACGAGGTTGGTGCCACGGAGTGTGGGTGAGGCGGTAGATGCGCTGCGGCGAGATGGCGATTTGAGGGAGGCGTTGCCGCGGGAGTTGGTGCAGGGGTATTTGAGGATGAAGGACGCGGAGAGGGAGATGTTGGATCGCATGGGGGAGAGGGAGCGGAGGGTGTTTTTGATTGAGAGGTATTAGGGTAGTTCTTCTAGACGAGATGGGCGATTAATATAGTGTGTCTGTCTGTGTGTGTGAAGAAGCTTTTCATTAGGTTTGGATTGATTATATATTACGGAGTACAAAGTGACTATATCTATCCATCTACAAAAAAACCCCGCAAACAAACGCCCCAATAAATCCCATCATACAAACCCACCACACACCTCCCCTTACCTCCGTCGACTAACAATCTTGGTAACCGCATGCCGAATCACCGTGCCCGCCTTCTCCGTCTCCTTCTTCGTAAGCCCACTCGTAACACAGACCTTGAGCGCCGGAGCCGGTTGCCAGCCCGCATCTCTAGGATTGAGGCCAAGACCGAGAGGAAAAGACTTGAGGCGGGTGATGAGAACGTTGTTTGCCAGACACTATGCAATCATGCAAGTCAGTGATGCACTCCAAACGAAACGGTGGTAAGGGAAGGGGGATGGAGCGGATATTACCTCATCGACAACATCTCGAAAGATTTGGTTCTGGTCATCGATAGAAAGTTTTTTGGAGTCGATAACTTCGTCTTTGAGGACGAGGAGCAGGATGGGGTTCTCGGCCGAACTCGTACATCGGACCCAGTCACTCCTCGGATCGAGCATGGCGCGCATCGCTTTGATGTTTTCTCGTAGCGTGGCGAGGATCTCGGGCTGGGCTTGTAGGAGGCTGATGGTCTCGCTGGCCGTGGTGCTCAGCAGCGCGGGGAGCGCGGCGGAATACGTGTATGAGGCTGAGGAGATGCGTTGGTGTTCGACGACCTCTTCGTTGCCGGCGCAGAATCCTCCTGCAGCACAGAGGGGCCCGGAGAGGGAGCCGATGACCATGTCTACTTCGCTGGCGTCGACGTTTTGCGATTCGGTTACGCCGCCGCCGGTGCGGCCGACGACGCCGTAGGACCAGGTTTCGTCGAGGATGAGGCGGAATTTGTAGCGGAGTTTGAGTTCGACCTGTTTTTCCACAATATTCGTGTCAGCCTCCTCTCTCTCTTTCTCTCTCACAAATGAAAAGACCCATGAGTTGGTGAAAAACGTACCACTTTAGGCAGATCAACCACGTCCCCGATATTCTCGAACAAGCCCTCGGTAACGATAAATCGCCTCGTCAACGGTTTGCCCGCCTGCTCCTTGACCACCTTCTTCAACACATTCTCCAGATCTTGCATGTCGTTGTGTTCGTACCACCGCACCGTACTTCTCGAGATTTGTATGCCCTTTCTTGCCGCATAATTCAGCGCCCGGTCCGCCACAATGATGTCGCCCCTCTTACTGAAACTCGGTATTACGCTGGAGATGGTGGAGAAGGATTGCGCGTAGATGATGCAGGCGGAGACGCCTAGGTGAGCCGCAACATCGGCTTCCGTCTTCATGTGGACGTCTTGTGTGCCATAGAAACCGGGGGGTCCGCAGGGGCCGACGCCGTAAGTGCGGAGCGTTTGGATGGCCTTTTCTTTGAGGAGGTCCGAGGAGAGGAAGTTGTAGAAGTTGTAGGTAGCGAGGTTGGTTACTGTGCGACCGTTTGAGAGCTTGGATTTGGGTCCTGTTGGGCTGGAAAGCAGAGTTGTCTGGGTTAGCATTGTATCGCGGGAGAATTAGGCGGCGTAAGAGTTTGGGGGAAAGATGTCATACCCAACAATGATGGGCCTTTTCTCATTGTCCAGTTCCTCGAGTGATGTCGTCGGCGCAACGAGCGGTTCTGGCGTCCAATCTTCGACCAATTCATCAATCTCCTATTCTCACACCCGTCAGCCCTCCACCCATTCTTACCACTCAAACACGCAAATGACATACGGCATCCGTGAGCTGCACCTTCTTCTGCGTGCTATACTTTGGCGCGAGGAGATATCGCACCGCGAAAAGGAACAGGAACAGTTCTATTGCGCTTCGCACCGGGTCGTGCTGGTAGCTCGACTTGATGTAACGGACGGCGATGGCGGAACCCGGTATGCGATTGAATTGCGCATTGGCGTCGGTGAAGAAGCGCGCAGTCGCGTTTTGCACGTCGTTGAGATCCATAGTTGGGGGCAGTTGTTGTGAAGACTGTTGTTCCAACGGCGGCTGGCACTTTCTCGAGATTCGGGGGTTGCGGCGACGCGCGGAGATGCCAGGCTGGGCATGATTCGCGGAGGGCACGCATCAGGTCACCAGCAAGGGCACCTAGGCACCTAGGTAATTTCAACGTGCCACGTACGCGTGGACATTGGCGTAAACCCCAATACGAGTAATAATAAGCCACTACACTTAATATACAGTGAAAAGCACAGCGGGGAAGTAGTAGGGTCACCAGGTAAAGGAGCAGGCTGAACAAGTACTTGTAAGACATCCATGTATTTGGTGTAATGCATTCACTTTCTAAAATATTCGCCTTCCCATGATGAACCAAAACAACCCCTTCGTAGTGTATGTGCAGTCAAGTCCGCGCCCGCAGCGGACGTAAGTGTTCAAAAAGAGAGAAAACAGGCGAGCGGGAGCATCTATTCCCGCCGCCCAACGCCAAAAAGAAACGAAGGAAATGCTGGTGCTGCATATTATAATCATTATGGGACCAAACCAAGTCGCCACGCTCATGCTTCGCTTGTGTTGTACATTGCAAGCCGTGATAGGAACAAACAACGACCCGCAAGATGAGCTTTTAGTATGCCATATAGCGACGGAAACGACGAGCGGCCTCGTCAGTTGGCTCTGCTGAATCGCCGCCGCCGGTCTCGTCGGCCCCAGGATTCCAGAGAGGGCAGTCGTTGATACACGTTCCAGTTATATCCGTCGAGGTATCGTTGTTGTTGTAGCCAGTAGGTTGGAGGATCTCCATCGGCAGATCGAGGTCCAACTTGATGAACTTTCCGGCAACGATCGGTCCGACAATCAAGCAGAGGAAGACAACGAGGAGGAAAAAGTAAAGAATGGCGTAACGGATGACCCTGCGCTTGCGGAGCTTGGTCTGCTTGAGAGAGTAGATAGGAGGGCGGATTTGACGACTAAGACTGTTAGTGGAATTCAGAAGTGAACTGGGGAATGGAAAAGACGTACCTTGGTCGCAGCCAAAAGAGCATGACCGAGTGACCCTTATCGGCATAAGGGATCAATATGAAAGGAAGCATGAAGAAGAGCAGGACGTGGCCGAGGATGAAGTCGGCGGCGAACATGCCCAGTTCCGTGATCTTGCAGAGAAATTCACGACCCGGCTGCGAGAGAGTGTGCCAGCCCATTGTGTACCACTTTCCGGTCCACCAAGCGATGTTGGCGGTATCAGCCTTGAATTCTCGGGTTAAGGCAAGCGAGATGATCAGCTTGAAGAAGAATCGCTGGATGGCCACCACGGCAATCATGCCAGACAAGGCTCTCGGGAAGCTGAAACCCTCAAGGAACATCATGACCACGAAGAAAATGAGGAGCATGAGTACAGCAATCGCGTGTGCAATAGCAGCGAGGACCGCACCGAACTTCTTGCAGCACATACTGAGCAGCGGTCCCGCACAACAAGCGAGAGCGAACATGCCAGCCAAGACACCGGCGTTGACCGCGATGGGACCAAACGCGATGATTAGGACACGAACCAGAGCGCCGGACTTCTTCGGTGCGCCAAGATCCGGGTTGTTGTCGGCGCTTACACCGGTCTGCGCGTTGATGAATAGGAACGGAATGACGGTGATGCCAACCAAGACCAAAGGACCGAGGATCTCGCTCAAGAAGATGTTCGTAAAGTGAGCACGAGGAACATCGCCTGATAGCTTGGCAGACGGGTCTCCGAGAACCTTGCGCTTGAAGCCGGTAAGACGGGTGCGCGACAGACGACAGTATCCGATCCACGAGGCACTGTGGGATCGCGTGTTACCACGCGACAGCCAGCGCAGGTACTCCCTGTAGTCGATGAAGAAATCGTCCCACGAGAACTGGTGCGGGTTGAAGAGAAATGGCGCGAGACACAACGACAACAGGGACGCCCAGAAGTAGATGAGCCATGGACCCCATACGGTGATGGTGGCAAACAACAGCATCATCAAAGAACGAGCGCCAATGTAGATGGAGGGACCAGCGAAGCGAGAGTACAGGATGCCGAATGGTATACGAGCAGTAGCAAAACCACGTCCGGTACCGATGTAGCGAGCACCACCGTAAGACAAGTTGGTGTGCAGAGCATTAGCGTAGATTTGGGTAACGAAAACCTCGAAGAAGGGCGATCCAGACGAGAAGTGCTTGGCCAGACGGGTCGCAGCGCGCCAGAATCCTCGTTCAGTCAACTCCTGCACCACAAGGGGTACGAAAGAGATGAAGAAAACGATGAAGATGGAGACGATACAACGCGAGACCCAATTGAAAACAGGAACCAGGTTGGCACAACCGTTGGGCCACTGGGGATCGGTAATGGGGATGTCGTCGTTGAAGTGGCAAAGAATCGTCTCGTGGTTAAGAGCTCCGAGATGGAGCAATACGAACATGAAGCATTGCACAGACAACATGATGAACATGTTGTTGATGTGGAAACCAGGATGGGCGTAGTAGAAAGACAGGAAGCGGTCGAGAGGCAGCTGCGTACCCATGTAGTAATACTCACGAGACAACATCTGTTCGCCCATACCAGTACCGATTTTGGTCGTAAAGTTGAGAACGGAGCCAAAGCCAAGATCACGACCCTTGCCACACTGGTAGTATTCACAGTGCTTTATGCGACCTCCACGGAGAAGTGCGTTCATACCAGCGTAGATGTCTTCGTTGAGGTGGAGACCCTTTTGAGCCTTGGAGACGCCACCGCGGGTGGTCATGAAGATACCGTTGAGGAAATCGGGGTGACCGTAATGGAGCTTACCACCAATCTGAGCCAGAGTACGAGCGAACATGGTACCGAACGTCTGTTCCTTTCCAGCAGCGATGTCACCGAGAATACCAATGTTTTCCGAGAAAATGTATTCGCGAGCTCCGAGAATAGCGACGGGGTTGAAGTTGGGGTTGGGAAGGCCAGGAGTGTAGGGCGAAACGTTATCCGTGGTCATCTCCTCAAACTCGGCTAGGACACTTCGGATCTTGAGACATTCCTCTAGGTAGTTGTCCTGGTTAGCGTCGATGAGCTGAATGTACTCTCCACGATAGAAGACGATGGAGTGGTTCTGGTTATCGGATTTTCCGTCACCAAGGATAGGGTTGCCAGAGAGTTGAATGCGGAACTTTGGTCGGCGCATGCCGTTGTCCATGATCTCAGAGTGTCCATCGATCAGCGCGGAGTAGATACGCGGTTCATCGCCCTCAGTCAGAGGAGGCTCCTCGTCAAGGTAGGCGATTTGCAGATCGGGGTAAGCGCGGAGAAGGAACTCGGTGTTCTCACGCTCTTCCTTGCTGAACTTGGCGTAACGCTGCATAGAAACGCAGATTTTGTACTTGCGCCTTGCCATACGCTCCAGTTCGCGCTCGAGCTTATCGGAGTTACCGCCAAACATCTGGACAACCTCAGGGTTCTCAACACGATAGAGGAGCTTGATCGCACGGCTGTAGTTCATGAAGCCAGAAATGGTGCGGTAGAGGGTCTGCGAACGGAGAGAAGCCCAGATTCGAGTACGGAGAGTGTACTCAGGAGCCGCCGACTTGAAACCAATGCAGTAGAAGGGAAGATCATCGATCTTGCTCTTAGCGGTGTCCTTTTCGTTCTTCTCGTCGTCGCCGTTGAACTGAGATGTCTCGTCCGCTAGAATCTTGGTGTCCTTGACGAAACAATCCCACTCGTGGGGATGGAGCTGCTTGAGATATTCGAGGAGAGTGACACGGGAGTAAGGCTCGTCCTCACGGATAATCTCGCGAAGCGACAGCAGGATTTTCTCGCCGTAATGAGGAATCAGGACGGTGAATGTTGGCATGTTGTCCACTGGCAGAGGCTCAGGAATCGGAGTCGATAGAGACTGGGCGAAAAAGGAGATACGACGCTCCGCCTCGCTCTGGGCAGGAAAGAACTCAGTCTTGAAGGAATGATCTTCCTGGGAGACGAAGAAGGTGGGAGCACGTAGAGTCCGCTTGCCCTCCTGCTCAGATGGAACCTGGTGGTATAGGAGCTTCTGCACGTGGTCGATGGCGAGGAGGTGCTCGCGGTACATCGAGATAACGACAGCGTTCCAGATCTGAGAGATGAGAACCTTGGGCTTGTACTTGATCTCCATATCGGTTGTGGCCAGCACCTTTGAGTAGATACGCTTAGGCAGACGAGAGAAAATGTTCCTCCATGGCGTCCAGATTGACACGCCAAGGTAAAATGACCGAGAGACCGAGAATAGCATGTTTGCAATGATGTACCACAGGTAAGAGTCCAAGAAGAACAGGATCAAGTCCATGAAGTACATCAACCCCAGGAGGATGCGAGGTTGGTACTTGCAGAGGATGTCACCAAAAAGGGCATCTCCCAGACAATCCGGCTTCTTCATGTGGGACAAAATGCGAATGGGATCCTTGATCGATAGAGTCAAGAAGAAGTACGACTCCGCGAGTTTGGCGCCGAATACCAACACCCACAACCCGTACGACATCCACCTGTCGTTGCCCTTGAGGCGAGGGTAGCTAGCAGTGAAGGTCTGACTGGCAACATACTTGCGAGAGTTCCTTGTCAAGTAGCTTCCAAAGAGTCCCCCGATCGGCATGACCGAAAAGAAGGTGAATGTCACCAGCGCGATGGCGAACTGAACACCTCCAAGAACGTCTGAGATGGTACCGGTGCGCTTGTCAAGGCCGAAAATGTACACACTGGGTGCAACATTGACGACGAAAACGAGAATGAGGAACAACAACCGTTTGGTCAAATGCTGGGCACCTGCCCATCTTCGGGGTACATAACACCACTCGCAGATAGTAGCGAAGATTTGGATGAAGGAGGCGATAGTACCACCCAAAGCGACTGCGGAGAGAATGGCTGCCTTTTCGGGTTTCTGGTCGACTTGTTGTTCATAGCCCTTGGTGTACAGGGGTTGGGAGTTGAATGCTGTGTAGAACCAGAACGCCGTCAAGTGGATAACCCAGATACGGTTGAAGTTGATAACCATGTGGAACCATGAGCGGCGCTCGTAGTAGGTCTTGAAAAACACCTTCTTCCACATGACATCCTTCAGCTTGGCGTAACGTTCGGCTGGAGGAATGTCCACAAGACGGGCCTTGTCCTCGAAAACGATGCGTTCCAGGCCCTCAGGATACCAAAACAACTGGTTGATGTCATCGTAGCCAACGATGGCTGCGTGATCCCGCTCGCGGCGGACGTACTTGCCCTCTTGAATCTCGTAACCCTGGTCACGACAGTACTGGTACAAGGGCGTGATCACGTTGTTCAGGTATGTGAACTCCTCAACGGGCTCCGTCTGAGCTTGGCCGGCAGGCGAGTTGAGCCAATCGTCGGCACACTTGAAGATGAAGCAAAGGAGCTCGGGCATGAAGCGGACCTGATTGGCTTCGCCCCAGCAGAGGAGGTACAGCGCAACCTGGCGCACACGATCATGCTGCGACATGCGATTCATCCGGGTCTTCCAGCGGTACTCAGCCGCCTCCAGACTGTTATCTCCCTCGTATGCGTCGAGGGTGTCCTGCTCGTTTCCTGGGTTTTCGTTGGCCTTCTTCTTGGCGGCCTTGCGGGCCTTGCGCGTCCTGCGGTTGGCCTTTCCGAGGTTCATGTTGGCGAAACCAACAGCATCGTCCAGGTCGAGGTGAGCGGCAAAATACCACCGTCGGTAGTTGGCATTCTCTCCGCCAATATAGTCGGCATGGAGCGACAGGAGAGCCTGGTTGGGCGACATGCGGGATGCACGTGAGTCGAGCAGGGTCATGAAGTGGTCGTACATGTTCCGCATGCTGTCACGCTGGAAACCGAACTTAGCGGTCAGGTCTAGGAAGATGTCTTCAATCTCTTCCTTGGTGCAAGGGATCTGCGCCTCGGCGGTCCACGCAGGGTACGGCTCGCGCGAACGCTGGCCGGCAGGCAAAGCGTTGGAGTAGTCCATGCCGTAGATCGGGGTCGAAGCACCAGAAGAGCGGTTGGCGCCAAATGAGACTTGCGACGATGGGGGACGGTAGCCGCGGTTGCCCTCGGCATAGCTGTTGTACCTCTCATCGCCACGACCGTAGTAGTCCATGTCAGTGGCGCGAGCCATGTCGGACCGCATGGTGAAGTCGCTGAACGTCTCGGAATCTTCCTCGGAGTCGTGGGCCCGACGGCGGGGTTGTTGACTGCATCTTGTTAGCAACATGCTAGGTGTTGGCCCAAGTGGACAGATGAAACCAACCCGTACCCGTTCTGCGCATAGCCGTCCTGGGCGCCGCCCTGGTCATAGTACTGGTCGTTGTAATACTCGTCCTGATAACCCTGCTGCTGGCCCCGATCGTCATAGTAGCCGTTTTGCTGATATTGACCGCCCTGCTGGCCGTCATAATAGGCTCTACGCGTGGGTTAGCGATACATTGAGATGACATTGAGAATGGGCAGAACGCACGCTTCATCGTAATACGCGTCGCCATGCTGGCCGTGTTGCTGGTACTGGCCGCCGCGGGCATCATCGTGGTACTGGCCATATTGGTCGTCGTGGTAGTAGGCGTCCTGGCCCTGTTGGCCCTGGGCGTGACCTTGACTCTGGCCGTAGCCGTCGTCGTAGTGGCCTCCCTGCGGATGTCCGGACATCTTGGGGAGCTATTAGGTTTGGGATGTACAATCTGTGAGACACCAGGTCAGCTGCCGTGGTACAGGCGCGTGGAAAGTGTTGAAACAGCGAGCGTCGGAGGGTGGAGGTTGGAGGGGCGGTGTACCTCAAACAATGGGCATTAGAAGCGGTAGAGTCGAGTTGATCGCAATCTAGCTGCCGCGGGAGAAAGCGGTAGATGGGGTGTGGGCACTGAGGTGCGGGCGGGCGGTTGGTTGAACGAGCGTGTTGTTGATGCGGGAGCGAGGGAGGCAATTGGCGAGGCAGGGTGAAACGGCAAGGTGCTGCTATTTACCGCGGGGACAATGGCCGGTCTCAGGCTTCTCAGTTGCACAGGAGGCGCTACTCGTGCCTGCGGGTCGACGAGAGAGTCTGAGTGTGGTGTTGTGATCGGGGACGAGCGAGTGGATAGCTGGGTGCAGCTGCAGCCAGTCGTGGTTGCCCGGAGAGACGTGCGGATGGCCGGCACTTCTGCAGCGGAAACTGGGAAACTGGGAATTAGGCAGGCACGTGTGGCGGCTTGCGGCTCCCCTCGTAGGAAAAGTCGGTCGGACGCACTACACAACCTCAACGCAATGAAACGAGAGGCAATGTAGAAGGAAAACACGAGGAGAGGGGGGGACGGGGCTGGGAGGGAGTGAGCGACTGCGTGGAATGCGGACGGGCAGGCAAAGCGCTTTTTAGGAGCTTCCCCTGAAAATGAAAGGCCAAGCTAGCCTAACGCCGTCAGAGGCGCTGCGCATGGATCCCCTTCGCTAGCATTTCACATCGCGATATTGACCCGCCGCTCTAAAAACAGCATGAACAGCATGGCATTGGGAGATCATGTACAGATGCATGCTATCATCAACACAGTACGTACTGACGCAGATGCACGCAGTCTGCACACTTGAGCCCGACGATGCTTCGATGCGTCGCTGCTCTACGTCGTCGCGTGCGTTGCGAGCAGTCCAGTGGCGAGACTGCTGGGGCGACCAAAGCAGGTTCACAACAATTCCATGGGTTGCCTTCTCCGATCTGCCGCATATCAATAATCCCTCTCCCGAGGCAACACTACTTTCGCTGCCGTGAACCGGTCTGCCCAGGTGGTGTGGGACGGCTCCAGCGCTGGCTAATCGTTGGGAGACATGACTATGTCACTCTGCTTCCCTGCAACTGCACCTATCTTCTCCCTTTCTTTCGCATCCACGTCACGATACTGCAGTCGTCGCGCACGGTGTGTAAAGGCCCGCGCGCTGATCAAGCACGACTGCGACTACTAGCGAACCGACCAGACACCTTGGCCATCTTCACCCGTTCGTCGCCCGGCGCGATAGCGATGGGTTTTCCTTATCGCACGTCCAATAAGGGCAGCGTGGCGCACTTCCGCTACGCCCTGATCCCGGTCAGATCAAACGGTGCTGCTGGCGCAATGCAAAGGGGGCTGACGGGCCAGTTGCTGCTAGCGCGCTGTTGAGGCTGGCACGCTGGTACACCGGCTGCTCTCCGCCCGTCCACTCCCTTCTGCGGCGTCTGTCAGTTGTTCTGCTTCCGCACTGTTGAAGCCGCTGTAGCCTGTCTGTCAATAATAATGTAGACATTCGTCTCCTGAGTCGTGCATGCAGATAGATTGGACAGACACCCTGAACGGTGTCGCATCATGACGGCATTGCTGTCTGCAGGCAAATCAGAAAAACAAGGACCGAGTCATAGTGTACTATATTAAACTGCCCAGTTTGGAGTCTTGGTCTCAAGAGCCAGTCCTGGAGGCGAATAATGGCCTGCTACTTTGTACAAGACGACAAAATGGGAGCGTTGAGACGTAAGCCGGGCATTGCCGTGAGCTCACGATTTCGTTTCTTGGCGAGCCTCATGCACCTCCTCCCCGTAGTGTACCACAGAACCACGCGTTAGCCAGCCATAACGCCGCTGGACATTGCAATCGCGCAGCACTTGACAGATGCTAAAGGGTCCTTAAAGCCTGGTCGCGCCCTGGAGGCGGCCAACGTCTGCTCGCACCCTGCGTTTACAAGTGCATCCATTATTCGGCGTCGACGATCGTGACGCTTCCTTCATAGACTGGGACTCGTCACTCGAGCTACCGAACACAGCTTCAGCCTCCCGGCGTATAATAATGTTCGATTGGTCGCCTCGCACACGCGCACCTCCGCCACAGCTACGTTTCAGCTGCATACACCAGTAGAAGTTCCGGTCTCGCGAGAATCCACGAGGCTGTGCAACTAAACGTCGACATCGACATCGGGAAGCTCAGTCCCCGCCCTTGAACGACAAGATGTCTCGATTTCACAGCTGCTCTGTACTGTGTAAATCCAACATCATGCCCCATCTGCACTTTACACAGTACATACAATTCGGAGTACTGTGTAAAAGACGCGTGCGCGCCCCAAATTAGCAACAGGATCCGCAGCGGGGTTCCTATTAGGGGGCACCGAAATTGGACGTACGCGTTCTTCGGCCGGATCCTCGATCATGGTTGCGACTACACAGAGTGACAGTATACCACACGAACATCTGCGCATAATAGTCTACAGTCGTTTCCTTAGAACATTTACCGTTGTGGCTACTGTGAGAGCAGTACTGGAGTGTTCGGGCTAGAACTTGACGTAAATTTGCATGAGTGGCGCGGCTGCGGGAATGGTCGAACGTCGCCCATTGTGGACCTGGCCAGGCCCTGGATTGCGAAACGGGCTAGTATCAGGGGTGAAATGAACCCGCTGATCGTTGGGAAGACCCTACATTTCTTCACTCCCTGTGCCTCAGACTTGTTTCCACATTCACTTTCCAGTTTTACCAGTCGGTCTTTACGTCGCTGCAGGCTGCTTAATATTTACTTTTTGCATTCAGCTCTGTTTGCTGTTGCATCACGCTCATTGCGCCTTCCCGCCTTGCCATTTCCTATCCCACGCTTTCCAAACACTCTTTAACCCAACTCAACTCAAGCTTTCGCCAACTTCAACTACACACCTTGGACAGCATTCCCAAAGCATTCTTACACCATGCGCGGAATCTTCGCTGCTGCGACTTTGCTCGCAGGCGTGCAAGCCGCCATTGACCCCATCGTTATCAAGGTACGGTGTCACGCGACAGATGCGACTCACAGAAGCTAAATGTAGGCAGGGCTCCAAGTTCTTCCATAAGAATAGCGGTGAACAATTCTTCATGAAGGGAATTGCATACCAACGTACGCGTCTTGACTTGGGGGTATCTAGCATACAACTAACACCGGGCAGAGGAGATCAACTCCAACTCTTCACAGACAAGCGACGGCACAGATATCACCGATCCCCTCGCGGACGCTTCCAACTGCAAGCGTGATATTGAGTTCTTGAAGAGACTCAAAACCAACACGATCCGTGTCTACGCCATTGATCCTGAAAAGGACCACTCAGACTGCATGAGCCAGCTCGCAGACGCCGGCATCTACGTCGTTGCCGATTTGTCCGAGCCCGGACTCTCCATCAACCGTAACGACCCTGGTTGGACTGTGGCCCTGTACAACCGCTACACAGCAGTCGTAGACGAAATGGTCAAGTTCGACAACACAATGGGTTTCTTCGCTGGTAACGAGGTTAGCAACCAGCCCAACAACACCGTTGCCAGCGCCTTCGTCAAGGCGGCCGTCCGCGATACCAAGGCCTATATCAAGAGCAAGAACTACCGCGAGATTGGCGTCGGTTATGCCACCAACGACGACGCTGACATCCGTGAGGCCATGGCCGACTATTTCAACTGTGGCGACTCAGAGGCCGCCATCGACTTCTGGGGCTACAACATCTACTCGTGGTGCGGCGATTCGTCCTTCAAGGAGTCCGGCTTCGACGTCCAAACCGAGAACTTCAAGAACTACAACGTCCCTGTCTTCTTCGCCGAATATGGTTGCAACACGCCTCGTCCTCGCCTCTTCACCGAGGTTGGTGCGCTCTACGGTGACGAGATGACGGACGTATGGTCTGGTGGAATCGTCTACATGTACTTTGAAGAAGAGAACAAATTCGGTACGTCCCTGTTCCCCATTCCCTCCAAATTTTAGCCAGCTAACCTCTCATTCTATAGGCCTCGCCTCGATCAAAGACGGCAAAGTAGAAACCAACAAAGACTTCGAGAACCTCAGCAAAGAAATCGCAAAAGCCACCCCCACCGGCGTCAAAATGTCGGCCTACAACCCCACCAACACCGCCGCAGCCTCGTGCCCCAAAGTGACAGCCGCCTCATGGGAAGCTGAATCCGACCCCCTGCCCCCGACCGCCAACGCCAACCTGTGCTCCTGCATGATGGAAACGCTGTCCTGCACCGTCGCCGACGACACCGACGAGGACGACTACAAGGACATGTTCGACTTCATCTGCGGCGAAAAGGAAGGCGAGTACTGCGCCGGCATCAACAAGAACGCTACGTCTGGCCCCTACGGCGTCTACGGCATGTGCTCCGACAAGCAGCAGTTGTCCTTCGCCGCCAATGCGTATGCCAAGGATGTCCGTGGCGGCTGTGACTTCAAGGGCAAGGCCGAAACTCAGTCTCCCGTCGCCGAGCCCACGGCTTCTGGCTGCGCGGCTCTCTTGAAGGATGCTGGGCCAGAGGGTACTGGTACTGTTTCTGGGCCTGCGAAGGGCGACGGCTCTGGCTCCGATGCCTCCGGTACCAGTGCTGCTGCTCCGTTGAGCATGCCGAGCTTTAACTTTGGGGTGTTTGGTCTGGGGCTCTATGTTGTTGGTGCCGCCGCGTCGGGCATGGCTATGGTTTTGTTGTAGTTGTAGATGTTAGATACCTGTAGTAGTCTGTGTGGGGTTTGAGAGATGAAGTTTTTTGGTTTCGTACCATGATGTGTTTTTTATATTTCTTTTTTTTTTGCATGGTTTGCGTGGCTATTGCTGTTGCTGTGCCCTTCTTCGTGGGCTTCGATGGGTGTTAATTCTTAGAATGTATGTATCCATTTTATACACTAAAATCCGTCGTACGTTTATTTCTTTTCGCTTTCGTTATCACTGCACCGTAACTACATACGTGATTCCATGTCTACATATTAACCATACTCTTCTCTACACACGGTAATATCTATAGTTACTATGGAAAGTATCTGTGTGTATCACGATGCGCGGCTACAGTCACATAGCTTGAGTCCTTACGGATCCTTGATTAGGCCTTCTTTGTATAACTATATGTACAAGTATTTTTCTATGTATGTTTACATACTTCTTATGCAGAGAGGGAGAGAGAGTATCTATTGTGTTTAGTGATACTATTGTAATAGAGAAGATGTGAAAGGAATTATGTTTGAAAAGGAAATCCTGGGACTCGTGGAGATTTTTTAGGGGCGTGGGAGTATATAACGTAATAGTATCAATTATGAAAAGAGAGAAATAGATATTAGCAAAAGGAATGGAATGGAAAAAGAGATAAGAGAAGAGAGCAGAGAAGCAAGATAGAATAAGAAACGAAAAAAAAAACCCCAGGACGAGAAAAGAACACGGAAACACAAACTTGTTAACCCAAGAACCAAGCCCAAACCCCCCCAACGAATCCCACCAAAGAAAAAAAAAAACACCAAGCATCCGTTAACAAAAGCTCGTTAACAAAAGCTACGAAACGCCTCAGTCGTAAACCATCTACATTTTAAGTCTACTCTAAACGAATCCTACTATACAATTAAAGAAGACATGTATGGTACATACCTATATACAATACAAGCCAATACACTATTCTTACAAGCGCCTCTTCTCAAAGCTCTCTTCATAACACTGCACCCGATCGCCGACGTGAAAGTCCTGCCAGTCTTCAAACGCAATACCACACTCTGTATCTTTGCGCATCTGCTCGACATCCTTTTTGACGTTTTTGAGGGAAGAAATCGTACCTGTCAAACAAATAAAGATTAGCAAATCAACTCAGAAACAAGCTCACGCTGCAACGATGATAGCAATGTAGGCATGATAGGAAGGGGAGGGAAACGGAAACAGGAAAACAACATACCATCATGAACCACAGTCTCACCCCTCCACACCTTAGCCCTACTGCCCCGCTCAACAAGCCCATTGCGAACCTTGCTGCCGGCAACCTTCAACTTCTTCCTGCCGCCGATACCGATTTCGAAAATGGCCGCAATCTCCGCCTCGCCCGTGACTTTGTGAATGACCTTGGGCGCCAGTTTGTCGGACAGGATATCCTTTGCGTTTTCGACGACGCGGTAAATGATGTTGTTGTTGAGGATAGAGACGCCCTTTTCTTCCGCCATCTTGGTCACATGGCCCGGTACGACGGTGTTGAAATTGATAATGTATGCTTTTGCGTCGGCGGCGTGCGAGATGTCGAATTCAGAGGGGGCGCCGACGCCGTGGCGGAGGATGCGTGTTGATACTTCGGCGTTGCCGAGGGCGGAGACGGAGTCGATGACTGCTTCTACGGAGCCGGACACGTCGCCTTTGACGATGAAACTCACCACCTCGGGACCAGACGCTTTTGCTTCTGGCACGGCAGCTTCTTCGCCCGTCTTTTCCGCTTTGGCGGCCGCTTCTTCGGCTTCGCGCCGCTCGGCTTCTAGACGGCGCGATTGGTTGATGGCTTCCATATCCCGCGCCATTTGCTGTCGATCGACCTTCTCGACGCGGATATCGGCTACCGAATTTGCGTGTTGTTCGTCTTGGGCTTCGAGGACTTCGTCGCCAGCGATGGGTTGGTCGCGCCACCCGTCTACTTCGACGGCCATGCCGGGTCCGACCTCGTCAATTACGACGCCGGCTTCGTTGCGCAGGGTGCGAACGCGGGCCCAGGTAGTTCCCGCAACGAGAGCTGTGCCTTGGCGAAGGGTGCCACTGCGGACAAGGACAGTAGCCACACGTCCAGACTTCTTGGTCGTGCCTTCCAGTACCCATCCTTCAACAGCGCAATGGGGATCAGCACGGTGGTCCAGCATCTCCGAGAGTGTTGAGATGGCCTCTTCGAGGTCCGGAATGCCTTGCCCTGTCTTTCCGCTCACACATACCGCTTGTATGTCACCGCCAAAGTCTTCGACCTCGATGCCGTGGCGACCGAGGTCTAGCTTGACGGCATCCGGATCTGCTTGCTGCTTGTCAATCTTGTTGATAGCAACAATTAACGGAACATTGGCTGACTGTGCGTGCTTGATAGCCTCGACAGTCTGTGGCATGACTGAATCATCAGCTGCAACAACCAACACGACAATGTCGGTGACGTTGGCTCCACGAGCGCGCATCGTCTCGAACGCAGAGTGACCAGGCGTGTCAAGGAACGTAATCTTCTTGCCGTTTGCCAGTGGTACACTGAACGCACCAATGTGTTGTGTGATACCACCGAACTCAGTAGCGGCCACACTGGTCGAGCGCATATAGTCGAGGATGGTAGTCTTGCCGTGATCTACGTGGCCCATGATGGTAACCACCGGCGGTCGCGCAGGGAGCTGAGCATACACTTCCGGTTCCAGGGCAGGTGCAGGATAGAGGTCGCCATCCTCGTTCTGGGCCAGGAACATGGGCTCGAAGTTATACTCCTGCGCGATGAGACCGGCGTGCTCGGCATTCAGAATGTGGTCATTCTGCACCTCCTCGAAACCCAGCTCTTCCAGTTTCTGCACAAAGTCTTCCACTCTCAGCTTCAGAGCACCCGCGAGGTTAGCTACGCTGATGTATTCCGGTAGAGATATGGGTGTAGGTTCATTCTTTGCCGTGTGTGCGGCTTTCTTCGCCTCTGCTTTTAGCCGTTTGCGCTCTTTTTTGCTGATGGACGGGCGATATTCGTCTTCGTCTTCCTCGTCGTTCCGTTGTACACGCCGACTCCGGCCCCTGTTCCCACCCTGTCGTCGCGCAGGCTCCTCATATCGGTTCCTGCCATCTGCTGGCTCGTCAAAAGCAAAACGGCCCCTCCTTCTAACGCTCTCAATATCGTTGCGCCGTCGGTCGGCCTCCTCAATCTGGGCTCGAGAGGACTGTTCGATTTCCAACTGGCCCCTCGACTTCTGTACCCAGGCTTCTGCTGCATCTGCAATGGATTCCTTGTAGCGTTGGTATGGCTGGTATGTTGCTTTCGGTCCTTCCGAGCGTTGCGCCGGTTGCGGTGACTGGTAGGGCTGATACATTGTTTTCGGCCCTTCTGAGCGTTGCACCGGTGGCGGTGGCGGTTGCTGCTCGCGAAGCGTCGGCTTCATCGGGCAAGCACTGCTCAAATGCTCCCTTGAACCACAATGAAAGCATGTTCGTTGTGCATTTGTGTTTCTCGCAAGCGGTTGGTACGGCATCGACGACCGGCTGGTGGTAGAAGCCCCGCCCAGTAACCTTGATATCTCGTCTTGATCGAGCGTTTTTCTTGGCGGTGGGGGTCTCGAGATTGGCGATGGTGGTGGTCTTCGTTCGTCTAGTCCAAATTGTGCGCGTTCAGGCTGCTGCGGAGCGTTCCGTCGTCGCAGGTGACCAGCGCCAAATGCCGGCGTGCTGACTTCGGGCCTTGAATCCATGTTCACTGTGAAGCGACTCGGCGGAGGCGGTCTGTAATCGTTGCCCCGATCATGGACGGCCGGTCTCCGAGGAAGGGGTGCGGATCTGTCTCTTTCTTGGGCGCGCACCGGTCCATCGAAACCTCCGGCTCTGGTCATCGGCCGTCGGTCTGGTGGCGGCTGGCGGGAGCCCTGTGGCGAAGACTGTGATGGCCGCTGTGCTGCTAATGATGCCCTCATCCTCTCCGGCGGCATGTAGCCCCCTTGCGGCTGCGCTGGAGGGGCACGTGGAGCGCTGGCCGCCAACCGCTGTCGCATTCGCTCTGCCTGCGACAGTTGCTGAGCCGGTCGGTCCGCATCTTTGTAGATGAGTGCTTCCGCATCCTGGCTTCTGCTCGACGAGTTCAATTGCCGCCGTTGTGAAGCATGGGATGACGCGGGGTGGGCATTCGAGACGGCTAGTTGGCGAGTGGCGCAGAAGATGCAGAGATCGCGGGTCGAAGAGACCTGTTGCAGTCAGTCACGAGGCCAATGAGAGATTGGATGCTGGTTTGCACCTACCCGAAGTCCGCGCGCTCTTCGCATAGTTGGCGTGCTGGTGTGCTGATGTGTCGTGGGTGTGCTGATCCATCACCAAAAGTTTTGGGACGGCTACGCTACATACCTAGATCCCCTTCATCCTGGTCCATTGCACTAGCGCAGCGCCACTATCCTACAACATTGAAAGTCATCCGCACACAGTAGTAAACTCTCCATTATTGAAGCGTCGAAAGCACTGGAAAGGATATAATAAAGGCACAACAGCCGCGTCAAATTGTGCAATCATCAAGCCATATCGACCTACTGCCTCGCTTCCTTCATCCTCACCTTAACCCCATCCGCCGGACACCCCGTCAAACTCACCGCATGCCTCATATACCCCATGCCACCCTTCTCTTTCGCCTCCCAACTATTCCCCACCCCCTCCAGCGCCTCAAACCGCTGCGCCAATCTCACAATCACATACCCCGCCTCTGTGAGCGCAAACTGCTGACCGATGCAGATCCGGGGCCCGCCGTTAAACGGAAGGTATTCCCATCCGCTCTTCCTTCCATTCCATCGATCGGGCTTGAACTCATCGGCGTCGGCGCCCCAGAGATCCTTTCGTCTGTGCATGACGTACACGCTATAGTCGACTTGCATGTCCTTCTTCACGTATATGGGTGCTGTTCCGTCCGGCCCGCCCCCGAGGGGTAAGGTGGTATCCTTGAGCGCCCGCCGGCCATCGATAGGGACAACGGGGTAGAGACGTAGCGTTTCGTTCAAAATCCATTGCAAGTAGTTGCAAGACTTCAGATTGGAGAAGGTAATGTTCTTGGGCTTCGTGTAGGTACCAAATGCCTCCAGGACGGTGGCGCGGAGCTTGGCGTAGACATCGGGGTGTTGAGTGAAGAGCATAAATACATAGGAGAGTAGTGATGCTGTGGTATCCCTACCGGCTAGTAGGATAGAGATCATGTGGGAGCGAAGCTCAACCGGATTGCGCGTCGACTCCACGAGGGCATCCAAGAAGACGTACTTTTGCTTGCCGTGCGACGTTGTCTGGGCCGAGCCCTTCTCTTTGGAGAGGGCCAACTGAACGTAGTGGTCGATAAAGGTGTGACAACGGCTACAATGCTCCTTGAATGTCTTATCGTACACGAGCCAGTAGCCCTCCCCGAGTCGACTAGCCGTAGCGATGGTGCCTTGAGCTTTGTCAAACGAGATGGCAAAGTCCTGTTCCTTTACAGCCATGGGAGCTTTGTTACAAGTATAACCAGGCAAGCTGGCGAGCTGGGAATCTACACTCTCTCCGAATAAAAATTCCGTCGCCGAGTCCAACGTCAGGCGGAACAACAATGGCATGAGGTCGGTAACTTCTGTCCAGCCGTCCTGGTTCGTCGGTATGGCCCGCATCATGTGCTGCACATGCTCCTCCTCCAGATCCAAGTCGCTGACCTGATCTCTTGCAAATTGGGGCCGAAGCAATGACCTCGCATGCGCCCATTCGTCACCATCGGTAGAGAACTGCGACATGTCAGTACTAACCATCCCATACATGACAATAAGCACAGTCTTACAATACCATGACCAAGCAGCGGGGAAAAATTGCCGTTCCTTCTCTCTCCTAACCCAAAGTCCTTGAACTGTGTTGCCAACAGGGCCTGAATGTTCTTTGGCTCGATCGTGAAATAGGATTCGCCACCCATGATGTTCTGGTGGAATGTACTGAGCACCTTGCCAGCTTCCGCGCAAGCATTATCGGTGCGCCCTTTGAGATACTGCGGCACGCGATATTCTTTATCCGCCTTCAGCACCAGCGCGACGTTCTGGATTCCGAGAGGGTCCAGCATAGACTGTTTGGTCTCATGGGCGGGCAGGCATCCCAGCTGGCGTGCGACGGCAGCATGGCGGCGGGAAATGATGATGGAAGATATGATCTTGTAAAGGACGAAGGAGATGCCTGCCCAGGCGGCTAGCAAGAGAGAGTTGTGCATCTTGGGGACGAATGTCGAGAGAATACGCGGCTGTAGAAGTATTATCGCCAACTGTGAGGAAGCACAAAGATTGGGCAAAAAGTACTGTATTCGTAGTCTGTCACGATCGTTCTGCCTAGCGCTTCCGGTATAAAATAACTTGGAAAACGGCTAAGTTCGTCGGGAGGCCATGGCCATGCGGTATCACTGTATGTAAGCTTGTTTGGTGGCCCTTGCCCTCTTTAGGCGAACAGTGGTCGTCATTATCGCACTAGTTCACGGATGCGGAGAGATATGAGGTCGACTTCCAAGCCTGCATACCTAGAACACGGAGTTTTTTCCTCAATTCCTGAGGTCTTTTTGTTTTTTCCCCGCCTTTGCGCCTCGGAATTCTTGGCTCGTCTACCCTTACCTAGCACAATCGGCTCATAGATGCTCCATCCATCTCCATACTTACGGGTACCAACACATTCTCGCAAGGCGTCTATCATCTTCACTATTACTCCAAGCTTTCTATGCTATCTGCGGTTCGGCAAGATATTGACGGACGTATCGGACTAGCAAGGGCTCCCGGAGACATCTTATGCAAGCCATGCCCAAGGTAGAAGTACACTGCGCATCGGCAGCAATGTTAAGAATTCTTTGCATGTTAATCAGAAGCTAACATTGTAGTCCGTACGGAGTACTATGATTCTACTCCTAAGCGAGGACACGAATACGGTACGAGCCACCGAGCTTAGTATAATAGTATGTGCTGGGCCCATGCATCTGACGTCCGAGATCCCGAATCGGTACACCTTGCGAAGCGGGGGTAAAGTGATGGCTCCATCGGCCCTCGGGTAAAGCTCTGGGCAGATGGCGCATGTGCAACTTATTACCTACCTATGTGATATCGTGTCACTACCCGCTCATGCATCATGACATCCAACGTGATGCGTATGTTCTGGCTTTGGTCTCCTCCGAACAGTTCCGAGCATGGATAAGTCCCCCATCGTCACGAATTTGACCAATGAAACTGCGAGTTACTCCAGGCCCATCTACACAGTAGGTATGATGGCCTGTTAGCGTCAAGAACCCTAGATGATTTTTTCTGGGATAATACACTCTATACTGTCTAGGTTTACTGCATCTCCGTCTGTATCCATTACACAACCTGACCGTCCAGCACGCGAAAGAAGTGGCCAAAGTTGCCTTCCCCGTCCTTTCCGCCATCCGGTCCTTTGACATTATCAAGAACCGCAAACGCTACTTCTTCCCACCACCCACCCTCGAACTCCTCTTCTCTCAACACTTCGAGAAAGCACTTTGCGACCTCTCCTGGCGGATTGGCAAACACACCGCATCCCAGAGCACCGAGGACAAGCTTCGTATGTCCCTTTTGAGCCGCCACACGCAGCGTAAGGCGAACCTTGCGCTTCGTCTCGGCTCTCGCACCCGCATGTTTGTACGTCGTCCCATCGTCGGAAAGAGATGGGCGGCGGAGCGCCGCTACGCTGATGACCGACAGAGCGGGCAAGTCGATGGGCTGTGTAGAAGTAAGGAGAGCGTGGCCGCTCGACATGGACTCGCGGATGAGGACAACATTGGGCGTATAAATGGCGGAGAGCGAAGGAAGGTTGTAGTACGACTTGTGTAGCGAGAGGTAGAGGGACGAACGGTAGCAGAGACACTCTTCCTGGGCAAGGGCGCCATTCTGCCAACCGCCACCGGGTGAGCGTTCCGAAGCGAGATTCATAACGGCGACGGGACGATTAGGGCTGATTAGCTCGGGTCGTTTGGGCGCATTCTCTGATGTATCGGCGTCTTTCATGGCAATATCGGACTTGATGGGCTCCTTGGCTCCTTTCTCTTCGTCCCCACTGTCCTTACCCACATCTATGTGAGAGTGGACCTTGTGATCCGGGTTCAATAGTAATGCAGCATCGAAAGTGTCCATATCTAGCACCTGGATGGTTGCACCCTTTGGGAACTTTGGACAGTGGTCTGGGTTCAGAGCGCCCAGCTGGTCGATATCAAAGAGTGAGGATAGGGCAGCATTGAAACTTGGGATCGCGTTCAACACGCTGGGGAGAACGGCTTTAGTCTGGTCGGCGACCTTTGCGAGCTCCATATTGCGGCGACGGTTGGGTGCTCGGTGCTGGCTGTCATGTTTGGGGTTGTGTTTGGAAGTGCTTCCTGTGGTGGGTCGAGGCTGGTAAGGTTGAGCCGGTCGTGACTTTTCTGGCCTGAATGACTTGGGCCTCTGTAGGAAGGAGAGTATTGACCGCTGCTCCATCGTGGAAGAGGGTGAAGGGAAACCAGGCGTGCTAGAGACTGTGTAGACTGTGCCTCAGCTGAAAGAGTCCCAGAGCCAAGACGGTGCGCGAGGGAAAGCTCAAAGGTGAGGTTTTATGCACATGAGCATTTGATAGGTGGGGCTGAGGCAGTTCGCGGTGTGTTCTGTGTTTTCCGTCATGTGTGGCAGGCTTCAAGAGATGAAGGTTGAACGTTGAGGCGGTAGGCAGCAGGAAGGCGCTAGTCCTTTTGTGTATGCAATGAAGCTACGACGACTAACAAGACGCGAGCTGTAAGTGTACTAAGAGGAGCGTAAGATACTGAGACACGTACAACCCCCCGGCGAGACGCTGGCTTCGTCCGGTGATGTGAGGATATGCAGCGTGAGTGGCAGTCCAGACTCCAGATGCGTCCAGCCCTATGACGGGTCCGTGCGTGGATGCCCCACATTCGCGTAACCAACAAGGAGGGATGGGAATTGACGCTCGCGGTCCAACAATCAACACCAACACCGGCTTGGGCCCATATTCATCCCGCATCATTGTCTGCCCACAGTCCTCATGTAATATCTGGCACCTCCCCACCGGCGAAATGCCTACGCAACTGGCGCATCCCTCTCCGAAGCGCAAGCGCGACCAGCCCCCGCCTATTCCACTGCTCAACACGGCCCTCCCCCTGCGTCCGGTATCCACGACACCACGAGGCAGCTCCGCGCCTCCATCCGCTCCTGACAGTCCCCGCAATGCCGTCGCCGATCAGCTGCGAGGCATGACCCTTACTACTATCGCCGCGATACCCATGTCCCCGCTCACGCCGACCGACGATGTAATACGCAAGAAGCCGAAGCTCGATGCCATTAGCCTGCACAGCCGAACCGGACCAGACACAGGCACAGCCGACGAAACCACGCAAAGCTTCAGGAATGACGACAAGCTCGATAGACTCGCACCTTTGCCTGCGTTGGAGGCCTCTAGGGTGATACCAGAGACCCCTCAGGCGGCGCAACCCCGCATGTGGCCAGATATTGCTTCTTTCGCGCAGCCCACCACTTTCGTCTCGTCTTCCGTCAACACGTCGTCCAAGTCACTTACATCTACGAGCCATAAGCCTCGCACGCAAAATCGCTCTTCATCACAACCCTGCCCTCGAAACAAGTCGCCATCGCCCCCACTGTCGGCGCTCACGTGGCAGGATAGTGAGATCACGGGACACCTTGCCGACCCCTCAATTGATCCCGACGACGACGGCACGGGACTAAACGGCATCGGCTTCAAGCCTACACCTGCCCTAGCGTATGCCAGATCGCAGAAGAGACGACAGCAACTGAGTGAATGGAAGGCAAGAGAGACGCGTGAGGCGCGCGCAAAACGCAACGAGAGACGGCGAAGGGGTATCAGAGGGACTCCATCGAGGGACACTACAGTGGAGCGCGAGTTGATGCCCGTGAAGGAGGTAGAGACCGCGAAGCGGACGGTCAAGTTTGCCATATGACAGTGAAGAGTAATCGTAATTTTTGGGCGTACGTAATGTTGCAGGGAAGCATCTCGACGGATGATGATCTCACGATATTTATGATATGAGCGACATGCCACTGTATCTTGTATCAGCGGCACGTCTCGGCGCGATGCGGAGTTTATCGGTTCACTTACGTTCAACATGAGTTGCAGTGCGACTACACAAGGACAAATCGTATTCAGAATCTACGCTCGAATAAATTGTAATTGTGCTGTGGTGACTGGGAATGGGGTTGTCACGCATGCGAGAAGGCGAACTACCCTGCCTTGGTGGAGGAGTAATGACACCTACTCCCTCGCATGGCGTACAGGACCTACCACATTATCTCTGGTTTGTATCCTCCACATAGCTTTTGTAGGGCCGTTCGTAATACTCATGCCAAGCGGATTTGTCGATTAAACGATCATACACCGCAACACAATCTGTCATGTCCATGTACATCCATCCAACCTCTTCGGCCCCATCATCGGTCTCGCCGCCATCCCAGTCCCGAGTGAATTCCTCCGTGGGCTTCCCTTCTTCTTACGGCTCCCAGTACGGAGTTAGAATCTTCAAAGCTGGGTCTTGCATATCCGGATCCTCGGGCCCCTTCTCCACCGAGCGCAAGCAGTCTTGGTCCACGAATATGCACTAGACTGAGCCAAAGCACGTGAAAGCGCGTACTCGCACGCGCGGCCGTCATTACCGCTTATTGATCGCTTTTGTATGTCCAGCAGGAAAGGAAACGCGAGAAGAATATCAATACAAATCTTTCAATAACATTTGAGCTATTGAGTTTGTCATTCTTGGTATCGATACTCCGAAGGCACACCGCACGCTGTGCCGCGGCCGCATCGCCCTTGCCTCCTCACATTCCTCACTACCTAGGCACCGTTATGCGGCACCATCACTCTAAGCCCTACACGCTTTTCTGCTGTCTCAAAAACTACCCAGGACACATTCTAGCTTTTTGAATCCTGCTTGAAGTAGCAATTGACATGATGCGAATATCGCGCGTCGCCTGGCTGCTACAGGTACCCCTAATTGCTGCTTTCTCCACCAGCTATAAGGCTCATTATGCAAAGCGTGTTGCAATAATAGGTAAGTCATAGCAGCTAGAAGAAATAGAATCATAGAATCACGTTTGACATGCAATAGGTGCTGGGGCGGGCGGCTCATCAACTGCCTACCACCTCGCTCGATATGCCGCCGAAGCAGGCATTTCTACAAACATCACCGTATTCGAGCGTAACACCTACGTCGGCGGCCGCACAACAACCGTTCAAGCGTGGAATGATCCATTGTCTCCAGCGATGGAGCTCGGCGGCGCTATCTTCGTAGAGGTTAACCACATCATGATGGACGCAATGCAGACTTTCAACCTGTCGGCCGCAGGGCACGATGTCCTAGCACGACTGGAGATGCCAGACCTGGGGATCTGGAATGGGCAGGAATTCGTCCTAGTGACCAAGGCAGGGGGTACGTGGTGGGACACGGCAAAGCTGTTGTGGAGATATGGCGCCGCGCCTCTGTGGACGAACAGGCTGATGAAAAGCGCTGTGGGAAAGTTCCTCACCATGTACGATGAGCCTGTATTTCCGTGGAAGAGCTTGAGCGATGCCATCGAGCGAATTGGACTACTTGACGTTACGGGTGTAACGGGTGAACAGTATCTCAAAGCGAATGGCATCGGACGACGGTTTGCAGACGAAGTTATCCAAGCTAGCACTCGCGTCAACTACGCTTCGAACCTGGCCTATATTCACGGTCTGGAGACGATGGTTTGCATGGCTACAAGCGGTGCCACGGCGGTGGAGGGCGGAAACTGGCAGATCTTCGCCCACATGCTCAAGTCCTCACGCGCAAACGTCCAGCTCAATACCACCATCAACCGCATCTCGAAACGAAAAGACGGCAGCTATCAAGTCACCACAAGCGCTGGTGACACTTCGGTATTCGACGACGTAGTTCTTGCAGGACCTCTGCAATACGCAAATCTCGCTATGGATCCTGCGCCCAAGCACGTTCCCGACGAGATCCCATATACAAAACTCTACACGACGCTCTTCTCATCACCACACCGCTTGAGTCCCGAGGCTTTCAACCTGGGCTCTGGAGCGGCAGTACCGCAATACGTTCTTACTACTCTTCCACTATGGGAAGATTCTGTGGATGGCGTAGGCTCACCGGGTTTCTACAGCATTTCCATTTCAGATGCAGGCACCAATCCACACACGTCTCCCCGTCGGTTTGAATACATCTACAAGATCTTCTCGCCCTCGCGCGTAAATGCCACTTTCCTCTCCCATATCCTCGGCCAGAAAGTCTCCGATGAAGAAGCTGCGCATGGCGACGTGGATGGTACTGTGAGCTGGATCCATCACAAGATCTGGTATTCGTATCCCCGAGAGTATCCTCGCGTTACATTTGAGGAGCTTAGGCTCGACGATGGTCTGTGGTATACGAGCGGCATCGAGAGCTTCATCAGTACCATGGAGACGAGCGCGCTAAGTGGGAAGAATGTCGCTAGGTTGATGAGAGACGAGTGGGTTTCGGGTCGTTATAAGCCGGAAGGTTGGAATCAAGACCCTGCTTATGAGGTAAAGCAAGTACAGATGTAAGAGCTATGTGTTGTAGATGATATTGCATGCTATTATTATACGGAGTATGCTGGAGTCACCGCTTCGTGAGGGACGCAGATACCAATGCGGGACAGAGAGCGTCAGTTGATCATTCCCGTGAAGAATCATTGGAATTACATATCTCAGACTTGATACGGCTCGAGCTTGAATTTAGGGAGTACAACAAGTCGATTACTTGTTGCTCGCCGCGTCCGCTTTCAGAAGAGAAAGCACTGGTGTGGATGGGAAGGAAACGGAGGTAGGCACACAGACCATTCGTATCCCTACCCTCGATCCCTCCTAAGTATACTCCGTACATACCATACAGAGAACAACATCGCAACATCGACAACCGGCTCGCATACTAGACGCCGACTATTCTCGATGCTAGATCGTCTAAATTCGAAGATTCTATAATGGAGAAGCGAAAGATGTGGGCGTCTTTCAGAGGCGGGTTAGCCTGCAGGCTGCTAGGTATACTGTGTAAGCGCTAGGTACCTACCCCAAAGCCAAAAATAGCTCGCGATTATAAACGCCCTTGGCCGCATCTAGGTACTGACACCGCCTCACCTCGTGGCGCGGAAGTAAGTAAGCTTTTCGGCTCTGGCAGATTCCGTTATTCGCAGCGGGTAAGAGAAAGCTCTAAGAAACGAAACAAATCTCGACCCCAAAGCCTAAAAATGCGGCAGGTACCCTAAGCTTGCTAAGCATGTTTAATTCCAGCAGTAGGTCTAAGCCGCATCACATCTACCCTGGTACCGCTATAGTAAGGTACGTGAGTAAACTATTCCAGCCACATCCGCCAGCCTTCTAGACGCTTATTGGAGACGACGGTTGACAAGTCTCTGGACCATGTACGTCCCGGGACGAGAAGGAAGATGGTGGCTATTACAAGATGTTGGCCTGACGGCGGGCCGCCCTATTCTATTCTGTTCTATTCTCTGTAATACTGGTTACGGTCAACATGAGGGCCTGAGGCTGAGTCTGACCAACATACACTACGGTAGCGACGCGGGTGGAAATTGGGGCACTGCGCACAGCGCACACAGCTTACAGCCAGACGGCAAAAACAGCATCCGATGGCGAGGTATGTCTGGGCGTTGATGGAAGATGTTCTAAATGGGAAGGGAAGTGGAGAGTCATTGAAGTATATATGGTGATGGTGGTTTCTCCAATTTGTTTTTATCGTCACCATCATCACAAACATCGTAGCATCTACTTCCTGCCTACTATCAATCATCTTTTTTTCAGGATCTCTTCGTTGTTACTCGACTACTCGACTATTCTTCCATCTCCAACAAACCAAAACCAACCACCATGCTCTCTTTCACCCCCTTCGCCCTAGCCCTCACCACCACCCTCCTCACCCTCACCAACGCCCACCCAGCAACCACGCACCCCCGCTCAACCGGCATAATCCACCGCATCTACGCCGGCAGCACAACCGCCAACAACGGCCTCCACTTCGAGCCCGAAAACATCGTAGCCGAGCCCGGCGACCTCCTCGAATTCCACTTCCTCCCCAAAGCCCACACCGTCACGCAGTCCTCCTTTTCGGCCCCCTGCGAGCCCCTCGGCGGCGACGCCGCCATCTTCTCTGGCTTCAATTTTAATACTACGGCGGGCGAGGCGGACAGCGTGTTTACGGTCCTGGTCAAGGATCGCGAACCGATTTGGTTCTATTGTAGTCAGCCGACGGGCACGCATTGTCAGAAGGGGATGAGTGGCGTGGTGAATCAGAAGTTTGGGTCCGATAAGACGCTTGCCAAGTACAAGGAGATGGCTGTTGGCACGGTGAGTCGGCAGCCTAGTGAGGATCCGTTGGCGTCGCAGGGCGGCTGGATTATGCCGAATGTGGCGTTGTGAGGAGGGGTCGGGCTTGGTGTGTGGGTGGTTTGTGGGGACTTGGGAACGGGGTGTGGTTTTGAGTTCTTTTTTTCTTTCTTTCTCTCGGTCATAGCGATGGTGTTTGTGCTTTTGGCTTGTGGGTTAGAGATTTTTGCGTCCCGGGGGCTTTTTTTAGATTGTTTGTGTATATTTTAGTGGTAATGTTTACACTCATTGCATTTTTGAACACTTTTCTGCAATAGACCACTTGTTTGAATCCAAGATCAAGTTGACACTGCGCACCACACTGGAGTCTGCCAGCTTCACGAAAGACGAAAGAGTAGTATTCTACAGCGGATGAAAACGGTAGTAACAGAGCATACGCCCACGGAAAGACGAACCAAGTAGTACTGGACAGGCTTCCGAACAAGAAGTCTCGATGAATTGCATGATACCGAGAGTACGAGGTTGGTATCATGATGCAGGTAGATGTACAAGAAACGCAATGAAAACCCATCATAATCCGCATGCTCCCTCATACTACCCTTTCGGCACACCCTTATGACTTGAATGTCTTACTCCGTCCAGGCCCCTCTTTCTGCGCCCTCGGCAACCCCTTCGGCGCATCCGTCATGCCCGAGAACGGTGCAAAGGCCGCGCTCTTCTTCTTCTTGTCTTTCTTGTCCTTCTTCTTCTTCCTATCACCGTCTTCCGCATGCAGTACGGACTTTGCATTCGCATAATCGAACGCCGGCTCTTCACCGTTTTCAACTGCAGCAGCTTGGGCGGCAGCATCGTCTTTCTTCTTCTGCTTGCGCGCGGCTTTCCTGGCGGCTTTCTCTCGCCCACGGATCGCTTCTGGTGTTTCCTCCATCGCGTCTAGCATGATTTCGTCGTTGGTCATGGGGTCGAGAGCTGGTTTTGAGGATGCTTGCTCTTCAGTGGCGGCGTCGCCTCGCTTTCGTTTGTGTCCACCGAGTTGCTTGACAACGAACATGTCGGATCGCTGGTCTTCCGCAGGCCTGTCCTCCTTGGGGACAAAGGTGTGCTGAGGCTTCTCGGCCTTTATTGGAGCTTCAGTGACCCCGTTCGCATCGGCAAAGATTTGCGCGGTGAGAGGCGGCAGTGGCACAGCAAGGTCGACTTGGAGTGTGGAAAATTTTCGATTATGCGATGAGTCTTGTGTTTTCCATAGCCTACCCCAGAACTCGGATGCTCGGGCGCGAACGGCTGAGACAGCGGCGGTACTCGTAAGTGGCGCATCCGGGGCTGCAGATACCACAGAGATCTCTACAGCCTTTGTTGCAATTTCCGACTCCGCTCTTTCTGCCCTTAGCATATCACCGATCGTTTGAAGTACGCCATTCAGTTCTGGTCCGTCAACGCCCTTATCCTTTGCCTTTGCAACCACGCTCACAAGGTCGTCAGCGTGCGAGCGGATGATATGCGAGACGTGCTGTATGGAATTGAACAGCGCAGCTTTGTCTGCCGGCATGTCCCGGGCCACGGAGAACACAGCGTAATTCGGCATGATGAATAGTGGGCTTTCGTCTAGATTGCGGCCTAGGTCATCCCTCCACCTATGCACGGCTCGGAAGACAGAGAACTGCTGCCGGGTGAATTGGACAGGAGTCCGTGTGATGAGCTTGTACCAACCGGCTGTCCCGAGGCCTGTTTCCATATCATATACAGGGTGCTCATATCGCTTCAATGACGTCTCTTTCGACTTTTGAAGTACGTCCAGAATTTTGTTCGTGTCAGGGTTGAAAAAGTTGGACTTCTCGACGAGCTCATTTCGCATGTTGTCGTACACGTATAGGAGGAAGTGGGTATCTGCTCGTGCGTACTCAAAAAGCTCTTCGCTGAGCGGCCTCACACGCCAATCCGCGAGCTGGTATTGCTTCTGGGCTGTGAACCTGACGTGTCTTTCGAGGAGATAAGCTAAGCTTGCGCCTGGGTAGCCAAGGGCGCGGGCGGCGTGATATGTGTCGAAGAGACCCACGACATACAGTCCAAGGTCTCGCTGGAGCCAGACGATGTCCATAAACGCGCCGTGCAAAACCTTCAAAATGCTAGGGTCCGCAAAGACTTGGTTGAGACACTCCAACTTCCGTCGCCAAGGTTTCAGCGTGTCGACTATCCAGTCCTTGTCCCGGGTGCTGATTTGCATTAGCGATACGAGGCCGATATAGGAACGATTGTCGTGATGTTCCAGATCGATAGCAATCTCTTTTGCCGTCTTCAACTCGGAGAGCATGGCGGCAAGCGCTTCCGGGGTGTCGACCATAGTCGCGGTGGTCGATTCAAATGGCTGGTACTGTTGCGGCTCGGAGTACTCATAGACGGTTGAAGGGTATTCATAAGATTCGATTTCGGTCTGATATGGATGTGGATATCTGCATAGAGTAAGCGTCAGTCTGTTACAATAGCACAGTTGCCATACTGCTCTCGGCCGCGGCGGTCATTGAAGGTCTTCAAGCATTGTTCGAGGGGCACCTTGGCATGGGGCTTCGATGTGAGCAGCGGGCGGAAGCCACCAGTCTCGTCGTTTGTCGGTGCATGCTCGAACATGAGCTGCGGCTTTGCAATCATCTTCTTGTCGGCGATGTTCGGGCGAGGTTTCACAGCCGTCTGTGTACGTGTCAGCCAAAGCGCCTCGTCGTCCATAGTCGTCTCTAGTTGCCTACCTGCTCGCTGGCGGGACTCAGCCGCTTTACCACGCCCGTGTACTCATCAAGACTCGTGTCCGCCTTCTCAAGCAAGCTGTCGATGACATCAACAATCCCCCTCCAATTGGCGTCTACGGCTTCGACATCGGGTAGCTTGGGACCTACAGCGTCCGAACTCGCTGCAGCATTCCCGAGAAGGCGCTGCGCGAGATGAAGGAGGCGCGCATTTTGAGCGTCCAGCTGCGTGCCGACATCAGGATCCAGCGACCGTTGGAAGAGGATGTCTGCGTTGCCTATGCAGGCCGCAGAGCGCGTCGTCGATCGAAGGGCTTCCGCGACGTCTTTTTGCAGCGTCGTAAACGGGTCCATGGCGAATTTACTGTGCGCTCATCATCAGGCTAAACGTCCAAAGTCCCGGTCTATGGCCAATTCTCCGGCGGCGTCGTAGGGTGTAGTCGAGTGGGTGGGAAGAATGCGCTTGTCGCAATGTTGGAGGAAAGAAAGCTTTGGATAAACTAACACACTAACTCCGCGTTCACGTTAGCGCGATTTTCTTATCGATAAGACAAAGCCGCAGCAGGTGCGAGACCGTCACTCCAGACTCCGTCATTCTGCACGCTCACAGTTGGACCAGCACACATCAAAATGTCAGCCTCACTAGCACCAGAATGCAACCAAGTCAAAGAGTAAATCTCGCCGTTCCACGTCTGCCACGTACATGGAGCTGATGCGCATAGACGCTACGACAACTGCTTCCTGAAATGGTACAGCGAGAGTATGCTTGGCGTCGACTAGATGGTTGCAAATCTGACAAGATGGTCAGAGTTCCTGCGAGGTACTGCCACTACCGACGATTGTAAGCCGATATTCGAGCAGTACGAAAAATGTCTCTCAGTGGGTGGCCTCCGAACATGATGCATTCCATGTCTGATGCGGCGAACAGAAAGCGCTGAGCGAGCGAGGCATCGACAAGATGCTCAAGGAAGTCCGAGACGATAACCGAGAAAACGATGCTGAGCACATGAAGCCTGTGAGTGTAGATTGACGGAACATGCGAAGCCGAAGCTGATCGGCCGCCGTAGAATCGGTGAAGCCTATAGTTACTCTATTCCTCTACCTACATAGGTACATACAGCATACTACATCCTTTGCTAGTGCGAGATGCTTAGGCCTTCCAGGGGCGTCGAAAATACTGGTCTTGGCGGGTTCGTACATACGCGCTAGACCCCTGTATGACGACATAATCGATATCCAACCACTGCGTGTTTTCAGACCTACTGTCCATCTCACTCCACTTGATGGTCCCCACCACTTTATAAACCCCTCGTCCGCCCCCTCATTTAATGGTCAACTACATATCCGTACCCGTATCAAACATGGCTTCCAAAGTTGGTCTGGGTGTCCCAATGCCGATTCTTGCTCCTGCGACTGCCACCTGGGCAGCTCCCTTTGCGGCCTACTACCTTTTCCTCCAGAACCGCATCGTTTACCATCGTCTCACCTCGAAAACGTACGTGCGACCTGGTTGTCCGGAGAGTGATCCGACTGACCCGCTGATAGCTACATGGGCGACACGACGGACGCATCGAAAGGCACCAGCGATCCTCTCTACGTAGCTACACGTGCGCAACTCAATTTTGCTGAGAACGTTCCCCTGGTGTTGGGCATTGCGCTCCTTGCTGAACTCAATGGAGCGAACAGGTAAGGCGCTTTGCCGTGTATTCTCACCTCTATCTAATGCGTTCATCAGATCGTACCTCAATTATGCACTTGGCCTTCTCTTCGCTCTCCGTGTTGGTCACGCCGAGTTCGGCCTGATGCTCAACGACTCGAAGGGTCCTGGCCGGATTGCTGGTTACTATGGCACCCAAGCCGTTCTGGCTGGAATCGCCAGCTATACGGCGTATTTGATCAAGGACTACTGGCTGATTTGAACGAGGGTTGTTGTCGCATAGGGAAACAGCAAAGGACCATAGGCGCAGAAGCCGTTTTTCAGTAGCGCGAATGAAATTCAATCATACTAGGCTATGCACAATGCACAGAAAATTAGACGGTGAAGTTTGAACAAGCCACAGGTGAAAATGAGGCGCATTACGTAGCCGCGCTGCCAAGCCACTTTATGTACTCCAGAGCTGCCGCTGTCCGAATCCCCACCATTGAGGAGACGTTATCAGTCCACGCAGCTCCGGCAGACCCGTCTGTACCCTTTCCAAACCTCGTAACAGCACATTACTATCTTCCTCCGGCCACAACACCCACACCCTCCGGCGGCGCAATGGAGGCAGCGTCGGCGCGCATGGCCGCCCGGGATCGTTACGGCGCATTCGGGGAGGCACCCGCATCACCACTGCAGCGCTATATATGTATGCACGCAACGACTGCACTGCGCGATCCGAGGCACTGATATGCTGTAATATAGTACAAGCGTGCGATCCGCAAAATTTCGAGCCGAACCTCGCCCTCAACCTCGAGATCTCCGACCTGATCAACAGCAAGAAAGGCTCTGCGTAAGACAAAGCCACTGCGCAACTGCATACAGAAGGCTCACGACTCCACAGGCCTCGGGAAGCAGCTGTCACAATAGTCCACTATGTCAACCACCGCAATCAGAACGTTGCCCTCCTCGCGCTCAATGTACGCCCTCGCTGCCCCGCCTCGTACACCGTATAGCTCACCCTCAGACAGCTTCTAGACATCTGCGTCAAAAACTGCGGGTACCCATTCCACCTGCAAATCAGTACCAAGGAATTCCTCAATGAGCTCGTCCGCCGCTTCCCAGAGCGCCCGCCGGTGCATTCGTCTCGCGTCCAGAACAAGATTCTCGAGCTGATAGAAGAATGGCGGTCGACGATATGTCAGACATCACGGTACAAAGACGATCTAGGCTTCATCAGGGATATGCACAGGCTGTTGAGCTACAAGGGATACATTTTCCCAGAAGTACGCAAGGAGGATGCGGCAGTCTTGAACCCGAGCGATGTATGTCTGTGCAAACCAGGGCATGCAGCTGCGTTGCTGACAATGCATAGAACCTACGGTCGGCGGAAGAAATGGCTGAGGAAGAACGAGAAGCGCAATCCGCAAAACTCCAGGAACTGATCCGTCGCGGTGGACCCCAGGACCTACAGGAAGCGAATAAGCTCATGAAAGTGATGGCCGGATACGACACGAGGAACAAGACAGATTGGCGCGCAAAGGCTGCCGAAGAAGTTGGAAGAATACAACAGAAAGCAAAGATACTCGAGGAGATGCTGCAAGGTTACAAACAGGGCGATCAGATCAAGGAAGGAGATGTTTTCGAGGTAAACCATAGGAGAGATCCGCATCAGGACGTTCAACTAACTGCGCCACAGGAACTTGCCAATGCCCTACAAAATGCACAGCCGAAGATCCAGAAGATGTGCGAGGAAGACTCCGAGGACCACGAAGCCGTGGCGAAGCTGTTCGAGATCAACGACAGCATACATCGGACAATAGAGAGGTATAAGCTCTTCAAGAAGGGCGATATTGAGGCTGCGAACAACATACCTCAGGGTACCCTTGGTCGCAGTGGTGCAGGCGTATCAGAGGGCCCGAACAACACGCTGAATTTGATCGATTTTGGAGACCCAGAACCAATGCCCCCGGCAGCAGAATCGTCACAAGGCCCTCAACAAGCATCAGCTAAAGGCAACGCTCTTGAGGACGACTTGTTGGGATTGTCTTTGAGTGGAGATACCTATGGACAGTCAGGTAGCATATCCTTGGGCGGTTCAAACGGTTCAGGTACGTCACTGAGAACTGTTACTGAGGTCCGTCTATTAACTGAATTTAGTATTGGGTTTGTCGGGAGTCGCCGTCCCACAGTCGCCGGCCCAGCAGAAGACATCTGTGCAAGCCATCAATGATCTCTTCGCATCCGGACCGAAACCAATACAGCCCCAAATAGCATCACCCAATCCTGCGCTTTCCCAGCCTCCCCCACAGCCAGCTCGCACGCCAGATCCCTTTGCTGCCCTCGCTTCTACACCTCGACAAAACTCGCCCTTCCAGTATCAACAGTCGGTCAAACCTCCACCACCGGCGTCTGGTGCTGTCGATTTACTAGGTGGCGGTATCTCTGCGCCAACAACAAACCTGGCGCAGAGCACCAGCACGGCCAATGACGATGACGAGTGGGACTTTGCCTCTTCTGTGCCCGATTCGTCCAAGGAGATTATTGTCACCAACACTAGCGTCAATGTTCTTTTCAATGTTTCCAGAGAAACGGACACCGCTCTTCTGATCCAGTCGCGAGTATCCAACAACACACCGTTGCCGATTTCTGGACTGACCCTGCAGGTTGCCGCATCAAAGGTAAGCACGTCTGCTTTACTGCTAAACCATCTGCTAACCCATTATAGGGTGCACAACTTCAGCTGGAACCTCAATCTGGTGTTAACCTTGGCCCGAACCAGAAATTTGGTATCACGCAGAATATCCGAGTGAACAATGTCCAAAGAGGATCAGGCAACAGTGTCAAGATGAGGTGGAAAGCATCATACTCCCTTGGTGGGCAGCAGAAGAACGAAATGGGGGAGATCCCTAGTCTGGGGGTTTCATAGCATTCTCGACACAAAAGCAAGGGTGATTGATTTGTGAAGGACTTGCATTTTCAGCGGGTACCATGCGTCCAGTCGTGCCATCGTTCAGAAGTTTGATCTCATAGTATCGTCCTGAGAGCGTTAGAGGTATGAGTGAGTTCGATGAAATATGGTGGACAACGTCATAGGTAGTTAGCACCTCTTATCGATAGGGAAAGTAATTCATTCTTGCCCCTCCAGATTGCTCGACCCACCTACAAGCAATTACCGTCACTACAGTCTCCCATTCCAGACAACAATCGAGTTACTCAACATGGTCCGCCACAAGAAAGACTTCAAAGGCAACAACAAGTTCAACAAACCCGCCAAAGCCCGCGCCCCGCCGCGCCCCCGCCGCGCCTCCGACACAGACGAAGACGCCGGCGGCGCAAACCCACGACCGACCAAGCCCGATTTCAAAGCCGCATGCTGGGACCTAGGGCACTGCGACGCCAAGCGATGCTCCGGCAAGCGACTCATGCGCCTCGGCCTAATGCGCGAACTGCACGTCGGCCAAAAATTCGCAGGCGTCGTAATCAGCCCCGTCGCGAAGAAAGTGCTCAGCCGATCGGACAAGGACACAATGGAGCAATACGGAGCGGCCGTGGTAGAAGCGAGCTGGAAGCGCATCGACGAAGTGCCCTTCCACCGCCTGGGCGGCAAATGCGAGCGCCTGCTGCCCTACCTCGTGGCCGCGAACCCGACGAATTACGGGCGCCCCTGGCGGCTCAACTGTGTCGAGGCGCTGGCCGCGTGCTACTTTATTTGCGGACGGCCCGAGTGGGCCGAGGAGATTTTGGGCTCGTTTTCGTATGGGCGCGCGTTCTTGGAGATCAATTCGGCGTTGTTGAAGAGGTATTTGGCGTGTGAGGATGAGGGGCAGGTTAAGAGGGCGGAGGAGGTTTGGTTGGAGAAGATTGAGCGCGAGTGGAATGATAGTCGGGATGGGGGTGCTGGGGGTGGTGCTGTTGAGGAGGATGTGTGGGCTGGGGGGAATAGGAATCGGAGGGTTATTGATGATGACGATGACGAGGAAGAGGAAGAGGAAGAGGAAGAGGAAGACGAGGAGCAAGATGAGGTCGACGACCCCCGGAATCCGTATAATCTGCCTGAATCAGACGACGACGAAGAGGAAATGGCGGAGCTGAGACGGCGCGTCCTGGCTTCGAAACCGTTTGAGAATCCTACCTCGAAGTACCATCGTGATGCTGATGATGATGAGGACCAAGATGAGGATGAGAGGAAAAAAGTTCCCGAGCGTATCCCTAGGACTGAACCTGAGCCTACACCGTCCTCCTCCAAAGCACAAAAGGAAGAGGAAAAAGAAGAAGATGGGAGTGAAGACGAAGACGAAGACGGAGACCAAGATGATGAGTTTGATAGCTTCATGGCCGCACAACCTACCACGGATCGGACGGGGATTGCGAGTAAACAGCGCAACAAAGCCATGGATAATGGCAAATATACGGCTACATTTTCGAGTGGATCGGTGAAGCCTGCTAGTGGACGGGGCTATCGATGATTTGTATTTTTTTGGGGTGGGGGGGGGGAGGAATTTCTTGGGGCATGCTCAGTTTTGGGGTACGTACCCCATTATAAGTAGTGTAGTAGGATAGATACCAAAGAAGAAATGTACCTTCCGATTCTGAGAAGATAGCGAGGGGGGGGGAAGTCAATGGTGCAAACCATGTGAAGTGAAGTGGTATGTAGTTCCCTCCATCTATGTAATAAAAAGCTTGTACCTAGCTGCAGTCTCCTCAAAAAGAAAACACCATCGCTATGCATATCCGAACCACAAACCACCAAATACCACTCTCCTAGTTTCCCCCTAAGTCGTTAAACCCTCTAAACCAGTTTCTCACCCAGACGCCATAACTAAAAGTTCTTCCTGGGCCGCATATCCACAATCTCGAGCGGCGCATCCGTCAACTCAACCACATGGCCCGGCTTAAGCGCCTCGGTATACACATTATCCACATCATGCGGATGAAAGATACCCGGACGACTACAGTTCAGAATAGCCTGTTTACCAGGTGGATCCGTGAGGCGGAAACAGCCCCAGCTACAAATCATCAACATCAGTACAACGAAAAACTTCCAGAACAGACAAATGGGGGATAACAAGAGGGGACATACCTCGGCAACTTGGTCGGCGCACAAACAATGGCAATACTCTCTGGCATCATAACCTGATAACCCACATGCGTATGCAAATCCCTACTACTCATAAAGCAGGTTTGCGTCGGATGGGTATGTATCCAGCCCAGCACCATCAATTCCTCCTTGTCGCAGTAATCGAATAATTCCTCCTCGTTTAGCGTCTCGCACGTGTCGCTTGTGCTTGTTTGCTCAGGGATGATCAGGCGGGTGATGAAGAGGGCGTTGGATTTTAGGATGCCGCCGAGCATGCCACACGTTTCGAGATTGAGACGCGTGTTTGCCGAAGCTGCTACTAGGAATTGGTTGCGGAGTTGCGAGGGGAGGAAGACGGGGCGGAGAGGGTCGCCGTTTTCGAGAAAGGCAGAGGGTTTGAAGGTGAATTCGTCGAGTTCGTGCGAGGGAGTCAGAGGGCGTTGGTCGGGGGTTTTGCCTGGGAGTGGCGGGGCGCTTGAGGAGATCTTGCCTGGTACGGGCGGTGGTCGTGGTTGCTCGAAGCGTGTGTCGTAGGTGGCAGCTGGAGGCTTGGGAGGTAATGGTGGTGGCGCTGTCGGTGTCCCTGAGGATCTGTATATCTGCTCCTTTGGCGGCCTGGCGGGTGCCGTATCGCGTGACTGAGCATCGGACCACCTTTCTTGGGCAGTCTGGTATGGGACAGTTGGATAATGGTACGGAGAGGCGGACTGAGACGTTGGTCGCTGGGCCGTTAGCGTTGAGCAAGGTGAACTATCATGCAAGCCTACCGAAGCGTGTGATGTCCTGTGACCGTTCTGCTGCAGTCTAGCAACCTCCTGTAGTTGACTGGAGAGATCGTCTCTATCGCCGTCCTGCTGCGCAAACTCGTCCTGCCAGGTATCCCACGTGCCCCCGCTCCGCCGTGCCTGTTCCTCCTCTTCAGATACACCATGCTGCCGTACGCCTCTCCTAATTGTGTCCCTTCTCTTCACCTCCCTCTGCGCCAGTCTGGCAGCCAAAGACTGATTCTCCTGAGCGCGCGCATCAATTGTGCGTCTCAAATCGTACGATCTTCTCTGGGATCCACGGCTATGTATGGACAACCCATCCAGCTCCTGCGGTAGGTTCTGAACACCTTTCCCTTCCAACGACTTCAGCGCCTCCAGTTGCCTCCTCCTACGCTCTTCATATTCCTCGTACCTCTTCTTGATCCGTGGAGCGATTTCCTCGAGCTTCTTCAGATCCCGGCTCACGGCGGCCGTGGCAGCATTGAGGGCCTTCCGGTTCTCAGGCTTGTTCCTGTCGGGATGCCCTTGCAGCTTCTGGAGGACGAGATCGGCGTGACGGTAGAGCAGGAGATATGTTTGCGCGTCGTTTCCTTCTGCTTCGTAGACTTGGGCCTGGGGCGTCATGAGTGCGCGCTTCTTGAATCACGTCTCGCCACGCACCTCTTTCTGCATAGTGCTAGCTGTGCGCAGCCAGTTTGCCAGCGGTATGTGTGCATTGTACGTATAGTTCCCGGCTTGTTCAGTTACTTCGGCGACGCTGACTGGGGAGTTCATCGCGGCCATCTTGCGTGATGTCGTGGGTACTGGTATGGCGGGGCGAGCGGGAGGTATTCACGAGTCAATGTAGCCAGGCAACTACATAGACGATGGGAAGGAAGCAGCTACCAGCATGGGTCGAGATGACGCGTCCTGGTTAGCCGCATGTAGAGATCATATTCGCCGTTGCTTGAACGTGTTTGCGTGTTTGCAGTCTGGACGCGGCGACGGATGATGCTGGTGGGGCGTGGAGCGGCGCATGGCAAGCACGGCCATCGCAACTTCGGATGTTGGGCATCAAGGCGCGTCAATAGTCTTAGACATAGCAGGAGCGGGAGAACGGCGCAAAGGATAAGGGAACAACTCTATCAGCAGGCTCGCTCCCTATGCGGGGCCCGGAGACAAGTCTCGCGTGTTCACGTGTAATGACATTGAGACAGATGGAAGCGCGTCTAGTCTTCAAAAGCGTACAAAACCGTGTCAAATAGCGTCTAACCTATATCCGTGTCTATCATCTCTCCCCAGAATCCTCAGACAGCTTCTCCCACTCACTGTCCGTAGACAAGTCGCCCGTTGACTCTCCCATGCCCTTCCTTCTCTTGACTGCCTCGTTCACAGGCGCCGCAAGCCTCGTAGTCGCGCCCGTAGTACTAGCAGCTGTAGGTCCTCCACCGCCCACAGACGCGGTAGCCTGCGCTGGGCGCTCCATCCCATCTTCACCCGGCCTTTCCACGAAAACGGTACTCTGCGTCTCTGGGCGCGGCGCACGAGGCGGGTTGGGCTTCAGCGCCGACTTCTGTTCAACCTCAGTGTCGACTTCGGTGTCATCTCCCGTATCCATGGCCTCTCCATCTCCATCGTCACCTGCGCCGCCCTTCTCCTTGCTGCCTCTTCTGGCTTCCCGGATACGCTTTGCTTCCTCCTCTTTCGCCTGTGCAGCGCGGATCTCCGCTGCAAACCAGTTGATTGACCACCAGAGACCTCCACAGAGTACGGAGAGGATCATGAAGTGTATGCTGTACGTTACGAGCAGCATGACAAAGAGGAGCACTTGGAGCGCCGCGAAGGAGGCGTTGGTTGCGACCAGGAGCGTGGGCGTCGGGCCCGGCGTGAAGATGGACTCCCATAGCTGCTCGAAGAAGGATGCCATGTTCGGTGATTGTAGGCTTGGGGAGTAGTGTAATCGTCGTATACGTCAGGGGAGCTGTTGTTGCTATTCTGGGCTAGGTACCCCGCGATATCCGTGCCTGGCGAAGAAGAGGCCTCAGGTCAGTGACAGGGACGTAAAGAGTCAGCTATTTGAATGTGATGTCTATGTGGCTGGGCCGTCGACCAGCGCCAGAGAAGACCGACGGGACGGCGTGCTGGGAAGAGGGACAGACAATGCACGCTTCGTGTTTGACGTGTCGCGCCCGGCGGGGCTGGCGTCGGCCCCCGGGCAGGGAACTGCCTAGTCCCAAGATAGGAACCGTTAGGTGGTCACGCGTCTACTCACATATATTATCCCAGACATCATCAAATTGCACAGTATTGAAGGTAATTCTTTTAGCTCATACTAGTAGGACTTGCCGGTAAGTTCGTTAGAATGGCTTCTGTGTATCCAAGTGTCGACGAGCAAAATACTCCGAGATAATCCAGGCCGATCCAAGAATGAACCACACCCTCTGGAGACCATAGGACCACCTCTTTTGCCGATAGCGAGATAAACATGACGCTCGACCGTTGTTTCTGAATCTTGTTCAGGTAAGGATCATACCGAAATCTTATCCAGCGGGGCTTTTCGCACCACGCTATCATCTATGGACATCCGTTCCGACGTTGCAGTGAATTCCACTCCTCCATTACCCTCCTCACATCTCTCATGCCCCGTCTAGCTTCAGTGAAAGTTTACTTGCGGCCCTGCGCATTCGCATGGCGCGCAGACCGCCGTCTGTCCACAGTCGAGAAATCCATCTGCACACCAACAAGAGAAAGTGCTGCATCTCCCAAGTCCGCTCTCGTAGGCTTCTTCACGCCCTTCTTGACCTTTTGTGCTATTCCTCGAGTTTTGGGCTTCATTTTGGGCTTGTCGGCCACCTCCTCTTCTTCCTTATGCTGCTTTGAGGTGGCGGGCTGTACGTCTGCACTTGACTTCGGATCCTACAATCATCTTCAACATCCATGCTTTCGAAGGTCTTGAGACAAGAGCCAAAAGCAATTTTCACATGCGAGATGGCTACTTACCAGATTGCTCACATCCCATTGAGATATGTCAGAGGGACAGTCCGAGAGCTCAGAGTTCGAAGGGGAGCTCCAATGCTTTGACTGCGCAGTCTTCGAAGAAGTGATCGGTTCGCTTGGGTTCGCGGGCGCAGCGCCTTTTCTGGTAGGCGAGCTGGTAGACGGAGTGATATTTCGTTTCTCCACTTTCCCAGCTTTGCCCGCTGAATCCGGAATACCGCACAACTGATAGGACTCTTCCAACGTCAAGTCTACCTTATTGACCCTATTCGTATGATTAGCTTAGCATCCAAAAAGTTCAAAAGACAAAATCAACAAGCAACATACCTACTCGCCCCCAAAACATCCTCCATCTTCCCCACAAGTCTCTCCCTACCAGCACTATCATACCCGCGGATGAGCTCATTACAAGGGACCGTGACGAATCCGCCTTGTACCGTGTCCGAAGTAAAAGCAAAGGCATTGGGGCTATACGAAGACGGCCGACCTCCGATGTCTCTTTCCTCGCTCTCCTCACCCAAGAACATGGGAGGCAACGGCGTCGGAGCTCGTGCCAGCGGCTCATAGCAGTCGAAGCCGCGATACACTATCCAAGAACCAGTTACAAGGAAGCTACCTTGGCGTTTTAGAGCAGGACCGCACTTACCTCCGTGGTCGTCGGTGAAGCCTTCCGAATCCCATGTATATGTTCCGTCGTAGAATTTGCGGGACCGCTTCGTGATGGCTATGTTGGGTGGTAGTCTGGTCTTGACCATGGTGCTTGTGGTTCACTGTATTGAGTCGAGTGCGCAGTGTCTTGAGGTGATGGAAGTAGCGAGGGTGGTTGAGGAAGCTGCGACTATTGAGCCTGTGGTGCGGAAGCTGATAGAAGCGACAGTGACGTCGAGGAGCTAGAAGGCAGCAGCCTTGAAGTGAGATAGGAAGGAAAGACTGAAAGCTCACTCACCGCTTGGGGTAAGGGCAAACGGTGGCGAGAATCACTGTTGGTGTCGCTGCGATCCAATACGCGGCAAAGGCAGAAATCTTCCTGCGACTAGATCGCATAGAATATATTGCAACACGTATGTAATTCCACCTGAAAATAAGAGAATGATTATTTTAGAGAAGGGAAATGTCGATCCGGAAGACACTGTTTCTATGGTCTTGAGTACACCTGGGACCCGGGTGAAAAACAAAGCGCCTGCAAGAGAAATGCATGTATAAACGCCTTGAGCCATGTATCCGGCCAGCCACTTGGCGTTCGCAGCATCCACAGTGGATATCGTACAAGTAACTAATCAAGTACAGAGGATGCGAGAGGACAGAAGGAATCCGTGAGAATGATGGCCGTAACATGAGTTTTGACTGAAGGAAAGAACCAGCTGGCTACGTATAAGGGATGCTCTCAGCTTCTGCCCGTCGCAGTGCCAACAGCTCCAGCTGACTTTGAAAATTCGTAAAAGCCCTGGCCTTGGGTAGTGTTCTGGTCTACATGGCACTAGCCTGGCCGGCGGGAGTAGGATGCGTGGTAGGGGGTTGCTTGGCTGCGATAGTTGCCGCCAAACTTTCACGCGCTTGCTTTTCTTGCTCCATCATGGCACGGTCGGCCTTGGTAACGCGAGGTTTGCGGACAGTAGTGCCACCACGAGAGCCAGGACCTCCGCCACGTCCTCGGCCGCGACCGGATGCCTCTCCTCGAACGGTGCCGCCACGTCCGCGTCCTCGTCCGCGTCTAAGGGTCCCATCGGCCCTGTTTGAAGTTAGCATGTCACAAGCAGAATAGATTTTAGCTGCGTACCTCTCTACAGTTGGCTTCTCCTCAGTAACGAGTGGGCCACTGTAGACAAAGAAGCCATCCTTAGCCATGAGTGCTTGCTGTTCCCAAGCCAGCTCAGTGTCGTCGATGAAGTCGTCCTCCTTGTCGTAGTCTTCTTGCTTCCTCTTACGCCGCTTCTTGCCCCCATTCTCACGAGCCGATGTTTCGTCGTCCATGCCTCCCATCTCGACATTACTCTCGTTCTCCGATAGGTCTACAGACTGATCATCGTTTGAGCCGCCGCCTGCAGCTCGCTCGAGGGCAGCACCCGCCGCATTGATCTGACGTTGGCGCTCTTTGCGGGCGGCAATGCGGGGATGAAGAGCATGGAAACCATATTTCTTCTCGACCTCCTGTGCGAAGTTGATGGTGACGTTGTCACGTCCCTTGAGATCAAAGGTGAGATAGATGTTGGTGCCTTGGGTCTCCGAGGTGCCATTGGTGTTGGCGGCAGGACCAAACGGGGTTCCTGATAAGAGGCCGCTACCGGTAGGCAGTGGCGGCGGGGCTTCCTTCTGGCGGGCTGCCTTGGTCGGCGGAGTAGGCGCGTTGGAGTGCGAGGGCGTACCGGAGTTGGTAGAATTCGACTTGGTCATGGGGATGGAGGTTGGCTTGCTAGGCTCCGTGTCGATATCCATGGGAGTCGGCCCTGATGCCGCGGCGACGTAGGGCTGATTCTGGGCCGGAGGAGGTGGTGGTGGTGGTTGCGGCTGCTGTTGGTGAAGTTGCGATGAGTAGTCCTGGGCAGGAAGGACCGACCCTGGCCGTGTAGAAAAAGCAGCAGGTGACGCAGGCGCCGAGGTGATGGATGTCTGTTGCTGGGGCTTGACCGGATGCAAATAGAAGGTGTTGCTGGCAGACGGTGGGTCGATCAGACTTGTAATGGAGGGAGATGCGCTCGCGCGATTGAGAGGTGGTGAAATGGGCGGAGGTGCGCTCGCTGGCGCTTGAGGTTTCGACTCAAAGGTGCCACCCCGGATGGGATCATATCGCTGGCCTGAGCTCGATGGCCGCGGTGTTGAGGGCGCGACGCTGATGTGGGACAGGTTTGGGTTACTGTGCAGCGTGGGTTCCGGATTGCTTAACGCGCGCGGAGCCGGTGTAACAGCAGGTGGCTGCTCAGTTTGCAAGAGAGGGACCGGCTCACCGGGCATGCTCTGCGGAGTGGGCGACTGCTGCACCGGCGGCTTCTCGTCGACAACTTGGGCTGCCGGCACTGCCTGCGCGTCCAGTGATGCCTTTGTCCTCCTCTTACGCTGGACAGGGGCTGCATTTACGTCTTTGGGCTCGGCCGTCTTGCGAGGCTTGCGGGCCTTCTTCTCAGTTTCGGGAACACTGGAATCTTTCGCTTTGGGCTTGGGGCCCGGCTTCTTGCGCGGCTGTCCCGACGCTGTTAAGCCTCGTGGCGCGGGAGATGCATTTGCAGGGGTGGGTGTGCTAGCTCCTACACCAACACCACCTGCAGCTGCGCGGATGGCCGACGTTGGAGTGCCCTGCTCTGGCGAGTGCGGGGGCGAGCTTAGACTGCCCGGCGAAGATGCATCGTCGGCGTCCATGGCGCGCGACACGCAAACAACACACCTCCGGAGGCGGCGGCCCAACGCTTTTTAGAAGTCAAAAATAAAAAGGAGTTGGAATTCGTGGGCGGCGTATCCGGATGCAAGGAGCGGCGTGGGAGGCGTATTGGGCGCTGGCCGACCTAGGTGCTGGCGGTGCGAGTGTAGACTCAACACCAAAAATTGTGTGGATAGCGGACTCTGCAATGGCAGGCGAGAACACCAAAGTCGTCGTGCAGCCGGACAGGGGACCGGGGAGCGCCTAAAGAGCGTCTGATGCACGGCAAGGAACACCAAGTTTCGTTCTCTAACGAGAGTTTGATGGCAGCGCCCCCAGCAAATGCACTATCGATGAAATGGTAGCTGCAGTGGTGGATTTTGTACAGGAAAGAGAGAGAGAGCGGACAGTAGAGCAGAGGAAGAGAAGGGGCGAAAGACGCAGTCGTTTGGAGGGGGTCCCAGGGCTTCAAGTAGGTAGGCCATCGAAAGTGCCATTTGGGACAGCAGCGGGCCAAAGCTTGGGTTACGACGAGGAGCCCTAGAACAGAAAATCGGTTTACGCCAGAGAGACCTGCGCAGTGCCGTCGACTGGGCTGCTGTGAATGAGACCCTGGCCCTCTGTCGGCTGCGGAGTTGTGTGTACGTATCAAACATGACATATTTGAAAACGCCCCCGTGCTATCAATTTCTATGCTGCAGTTGCGCTGATGGAGGTAGTATCATCGTTATACTTGGTCGCTTGGAGCTTTTACAGATTTGCGTGAATCTGCGTCGTTCCACTCCAGGGGAAGTTGGGAGAGAGCCCTTTTTAGTTGCACCATCATACATCCGACGTGCCATGAATGAGGCGCACTTAGCTGTCACGACCATTTATATTGCATCCATGGACCCTAAGAAATATGCTCATTACACTCCTGCGTTCACACAACCAAGAAGCGAGTGTTCCCGCACGGTTTACCAAAACCCGCACGCGACGACAGTGCTCCATGGGTAGGTAGTGGTTCCACCGTTGTGCTTCCCGTGGTCCAAAGTGAGCTGCATGTGGCTGAATCGTCCGTGCGCTCCGATCAGCTGCAAGGGTCTCTGATTCGCCCGAAGAGCGTGGCGTTAGAGATCCAGGCACGGCCTTACGAACTCCCCAAGATCGCATTCCTTGTCAACATAATTCGCCCTTGATCGAAGAAACTTTGCTTTTGTAGAATGTCATATGGTTACCAGCGCCAGGTATATGTGCACAATTCATCTTCGCAACTCGTTGATGGTACACGTAACTCGTAGTACTCTCCGCAGCCCCACAGCCGAACATAATGTGCGCAAACAACGCCAGGAACACCACCCATGGAAGAACGCCAGTACGAGATCCAACAAGGTATCAAGCATGAATACAGTCACCATGATCACGCCTTGCTTTTCTTCTTCTTCTTCTTTTCGCCATCCGCCTCGTCGGCGTGTTTCCGCTTCTTGTCCTTCTTCGACTTCTTGTCAGAAACCTCGTCAGTAGCCTTAGATTTCTTCGACTTCTTGTCCTTCTTCTCCTTGCGCATGGCTTGCTCCGTCGCAGCAGCCGTGACACCGTCCGCCATCTCAACGTCCTCAGCGGCAGTCGCGGTAGGGTCTTCGATGCCAATGTCCGCCAATACAGAGTTCATCGCGGCCTGCATGACCGCAGAGTTCTTTGCGGGAGGAGCTCCTGAGGCATAGAATTCGATTCGCTCGTCCACCTGGCGTTTGAGCGCTTCACCAAACTTTGAAGTTGGTGTGTCAGAGAAGTTGTCAATCCTTGAAGCAATTGAGCACTTGTTGGCAAGGAAACGCGAGATTCTACCCTTGGACTTCTGGCCAGTGCGACCAATGAAGCTAGAGTGATAAATCAACCCGTATTTAGGAGTCTAGATAAAGTCAATGAAGCCCTTCAGTGCTTGTGTATCACAACGTACGTTTCCTTTGGTCTTGAGGGCTCGGAAGAGCGCCTTCTCAGCGCCCAAGATCTGCACAGTTGAGGCCGGATATTTCGACAGGTTGGTGAGAGAACCAGCCTTGGAGATGAGTCGTGCGCCGACGGTATCACCAATCAACGCCGCGAGATTGGGTGCAACCTGGTTCATGCGGCTAGACAGGTAATTCGACAGTTGCCTTCGGTAAGCGGCTAGAGACGCTGTTCGTTTCGCCAGACCCATAACAATCTCCATGTCCGCTTCGGATAGGTCTCGTCCCATAGAGGTACGAGCTGCCTTGATGATTGCCTGCGCAACGCCCTCATCGTCGTCGACAACGGCTGCCAGCTCGTGCAAGTCATCGTCAGTCAAGCGAGACTTGTTCCTGATCTGGAGAACCACTTTGGCGTATTGGTCATTGCTTGACACAATTTTGGCAAGCTCGGGAAAGTGCCACCCATAATTCTCACGGAGGCGCATGCAGAAGGTGTTAACATCCTTGTCGATCTGGTCTAGTGTCGCGATAGCTTGGATAATATGGTTGTCTTGCTTCTGGACGCTAAACTTGACTTTTCCTCTTGAGTAGGCGTGCCCTAGACCCAAAATCGAGCGGTCGATGTCACCGGGTTGGAGTTGTTTGATCAGCTTCCCAGAATGCTGGCGAAGGCCGCGGAGCAGGTCAGACACGACCTCAGAGGTGTCGGGGGTTTCGCATGTGAGGTTCGGGAAAGCCGCCTTGATGCTGCCAGCAAGGTTCTTCTCACTCACGCCCAGCGTTATGCTCTTCTTTTTTCCGGCTTTTGGGAGCGCATTTTCGAGAGTGGCGCGGAGAAAGTCACTCAAAATGCCCTCTGAGATATCGTTGATTTCAGAGAGAGCGACCTGGGTGCCCTGAAAGGGCGCGAGACTGACGAGCTCTACCGTCTTACCGAGCTTGTCGAGGTCTTGCACCGCTTGCTGTACTTCCTTGAGGCGGCTGCCGATGGTATCGGGCTGGATGACGACTTTGAACAGCGCGTAGCCGACAGGGCTCTATAGAGGTTGAGGTGTCAGTTGTGTCTCATCCCGTCCGCGCGCCATGAAGCTTTTACCTCGTGCAAAAGATAGTCCACACTCATTGTTGCGAGGGCGTTGTGTGAGATGAGTCAGAAGTGGTCGCGAGAGCTCTCGGTAGTTTGCGCGATTGGATGCGCAGTTTTCCGGGTGCGTGGGTAGCTCTAGGGATATGGGCGTTTCGTGCGTGCGCTGGAGTCGAGTTACGAAGTAAAAAAGTTCCGCACGTCCAAGCTCTCGGTCTTGGCATTGCGGGCCCGGGCGCCATCCACGGATTTTCTGTAGAGGGACGCGCGACAGGCAACGCGAAAACAGCATCGTGCCCCACCAACACTGCATTTGCTCGCTTACTGCACTGTTCGATACCCTCGTATACTCTGTTCAGCATGTCGGCCGCACAACTTCTCAATCCCAAGGCCGAGTCGAGGGTTCGTCGCTTCTTTGCAGTGTAACGGCGTCGCTAACAGTACACAGAGGCGCGGGGAAGCTCTCCGAGTGAACATCTCGGCCGGTGAGGGCTTGCAGCAGGTATGAAATGCTCGAAACGGTATGAAAGGGCTAGCTGATCTTTGGAACAGGTGCTTGCCTCGAATCTGGGACCCCGCGGCACACTGAAGATGTAAGTACTTCTAACTACTGGATATCCTAGGAGCTGCTAACGTCAGACAGGCTTGTAGATGGCGCAGGCGGAGTATGTCACAACTGCACGACTACGATGGCCTGTATTGACCGGTTCTGCAGATCAAACTCACAAAAGATGGGAGCGTTCTGCTCAAGGAGATGGTATGTACCTACATCGTCGCAGGATCTTCACAAGCTAACCGTAGCAGCAAATCCAAAATCCCACTGCCGTATGTTCTACCCTCTCCGCTCCATGTCCGCGACTCAAATAAGCCAGGTTATGATTGCGAGGGCAGCGACGGCACAGGACGAAATTACAGGCGATGGCACGACATCAGTGGTACTGCTGGTGGGAGAGCTGCTGAAGCAGGCTGATCGCTACATTGGCGAGGGACTGCACCCGCGAGTAATAGCGGATGGTTACGATATCGCGAAGACCGAGGCACTGAAGGTATTCACGCCTCGTGCACTGCGCCGACAGCTGGACTGACATTCCGTTAGTTCCTTGACGAATTCAAGCTCACCAAAGAGGTCGACCGAGAGCTGCTGTTGTCTGTCGCTCGCACGTCGCTGTCAACAAAGATCAACAGCTCGCTCGCCGAACAACTCACACCCGACATCGTAGACGCTGTGCTCGCCATCTACCAAGCTCCCGCGAAACCAGACCTACATATGGTCGAGATCATGACTATGCAACATCGAACGGCTGCCGACACACAGCTTATCCGAGGACTTGCTCTAGACCACGGCGCAAGACACCCAGATATGGCCAAGAGGGTTGAGAATGCATACATCCTGACTCTCAACGTGAGCTTAGAGTACGAAAAGTCGGAAATTAACTCTGGCTTTTACTACTCGAGCGCAGACCAGCGTGAGAAGCTTGTCGAGAGTGAGCGACGGTTCGTCGACGAGAAGCTGAGGAAGATTGTCGAGCTGAAGAAGGAGGTGTGCGGAGACGATCCGAAGAAGGGATTTGTCATAATAAACCAGAAGGGTATCGATCCGCTTAGCTTGGACGTGTTGGTCAAGAACGGTATCTTCGCGCTGAGGAGAGCGAAGAGGAGGAATATGGAGCGTCTACAGCTCGTATGTGGCGGTACGTCTCAGAATAGTGTTGACGACATGACACCCGACGTCCTTGGATGGGCGGGTCTCGTTTACGAGCACCAACTGGGCGAAGAGAAGTATACCTTCATCGTAAGTTTGTTCGACTGAATGATTGGCATCCACTCACACCAAACAGGAAGACGTCAAGGAGCCTAAGTCAGTCACATTACTTATCAAGGGACCAAACTCGCACACGATTGCTCAGATCAAGGATGCGGTTCGCGACGGCTTGAGGAGCGTATACAACATGATTGTCGACGGAAGCGTTGTGCCAGGAGGGGGTGCTTTCCAGGTGGCATGCGCTGCTCACCTCCAGAGCGTCGAATTCAAGAAGAAGGTCAAGGGTAAGGCAAAGTGGGGGGTCTCAGCTTTCGCCGATGCGCTGCTTGTTATCCCGAAGACGCTAGCGGCCAACTCCGGTCACGACATTCAAGACTCCTGTAAGTACTGCAGTCGACGGTCTCATTACTTGCTAACCATATCACAGTGGCTGCGCTGCAGGAAGAGCACCTCGAAGGCAACATTGTAGGCCTGAATCTGGCGACCGGAGAAGCCATGGATCCAACTCAGGAGGGTGTTTACGATTCGTTCCGAGTACTCCGCAACTGCATAGCATCCGCTACCGGCATCGCGTCTAATCTCCTGCTGTGTGATGAAATGCTCAAGGCGCGGCAAATGGTAAGAACTGTGATAGCTGCTACTTGGACGATTATATGCTAACATATGTATTAGGGACGGGCACCGGGACCAGGCGACGATCAATAATCAACTCGAATCCGAGTTCCATGAGAACAGACTATGCAGCGTCATTGCTCGAAATGCAATGCCTTCGGCACGTGTTGATTTACCGGTTGGTAGCGTCGTGAGAGGAGCTACCGCGCCCATCCGCTGTTAACGTACCGCACGAATGCTGCATACTGGCGTTGTCTAAATAGATTAAAAATGCGACCAGATATCCACAAGCCATTATTCGTGCAGTGTCGAAGTCATTACACCAGCCTTTTTCAGACCGACCACGTGGTCAGGTCGCCTAGGCACAATACATGTTAATGACCCATGGTCTCCACCTCGGCTTGCAGCTGTCAAAGAGTGCGACATGGGGATTTGGGCGCTGAAACACGTGTGTCGAATGCAGGGGATATCGGATGCCGGAGCAGGACCCTTACGACCCTAGTGCCTATTTAGCCAGGATGATTTAAGCTCAAAGCTAACGTCGGCTGGAACGGATGCTGCTCAGTGCTCACACTCATGGTGCGGGGATGCGCGCGCGGTAGTGCCAGGGTGATCATTATTCTACGGTGCCAGAGGAATGTCATATACGGCGACAGGAATGTGTACACAGTATGTGTTGACGGTGAATCGCCACCATACCACCCTAAGCTACTGGAATCTCTTTGCGCCACCATTGTCGATTTCTGGCCTGTCTCCAACGTCCACCATACATCTCCAGGACGTGCATGCGACTAACAGTGGGTAGAGAGCCAAGCCCGTTGGAAACAAGACGGCACCTCTGCCACTTGATCTACTATCTGTTCTCTCCACCCACGAGACTTTGACTCGTCGCTCTTCTCCCTCACCCGCGCACCGATGGCAGCAACGAAATAGCGCCTCCGTCCGCTTCTTCCGCCGTTTCTTGTTCCTCGTTCATATCGCGACAGCGCGCGCGACCCTTGCTCTTCGATTCTGCAACACTCCCTCGGCCATGTTTCGCTATAGAAGATATCGCGCCTTCTTAGTCTTTGCTGTTATTGCTGTATTAGCCCTATACAAATTTGGCGCATCTGGTGTGGCATGGAGAGAAGCGGCATCGCATGCAGTTGGGGCGGTCGACCATGACAGCGAGCCGCGCCCTGCTGTGGCGCACGAGACGAAGAGCCTAAAGTTGCATGTACCCGCCGCAACCAAATCACAGTCGATCGAGACCCCGCCCCCAGTAAAGAAACCCTCTCCATCGCCATCGCTATCGCCAAGTCCTACAGTGACAGAGCAGCAGCAGAAGCCTACCATACCCTCACCGAAACCGCCGCACCCACCACAGGATAAGCCCGCCATTTCCGATAATGGCCTTGACTCGTCGACGAGCATCGAGGTTATCCATTGGACTAAGCTGCCTGAGCGCTTTCCCGTCCCCTCAAAATCTCTCATCCAGCTGCCTTCTGGCAAGCCGAAGCCGATCCCGAAGATACAGGCCAAGTTCAAGCCTGAAGATGCCATGGCCAAGAAGGGCCGCATCGCGAAGCTGGAAAAGATTAAAAGAGTGGCTAAAAAGTCCTGGGATGGATACAAGGAATACGCGTGGCTACATGATGAGCTCCGGCCGCAGTCTGGGACGTTCAAGGACCCCTTCGCCAATTGGGGCGCAACACTGGTCGATTCGCTGGATACATTGTGGATCATGGGACTAAAAGAGGAATTCGAGGACGCGGTCAAGGCAGTGGACAAGATCGACTTCACGACGACGATGCGTGCTGAAATCCCAATGTTTGAGACTACGATCCGCTATCTCGGCGGCCTGGTTGCCGCGTACGATCTTAGCGACAAAAAATATCAAAATCTGTTGGATAAGGCTGTTGAGCTCGCCGAGGTTCTCATCAGCGCCTTTGACACGCCCAACCACATGCCCAAGATGTACTACTACTGGAGAGCCGAGTTCGCCTCTCAGAACCACCGCGCCGACCAACGCGCAGTCCTAGCAGAAATTGGATCACTTTCCATGGAGTTCACTAGGCTCGCGCAGCTTACAGGGGAGCACAAGTACTATGATGCCATTGCGCGCATCACGGACCATCTCGAAGAGTTCCAAAGTAAAACCAAGCTCCCCGGGATGTGGCCTACATATTTAGACGCCTCTGGATGCGGCAAACCCTATGTTGAATCGCCCTCTTCGACCGAAAAGCTCTCTCCGGAGGGCAAAAAGTTTGTTCCGCTGAATCTGCCAGATCCCGTTATGATCACCTCAGAGACCGGTGGAGTCGATTTGGAGCCGAAAGGAGACCCAATTAGTCCAAAGGTCGCTGGGGAGGAGCACAATCCACAATCTGACATGCTTTCTCCGAGTGGCAAGACGTTTGTTCCATTAAACCTTCCAAATCCAGTTCTGATCACTTCGGACAACGGGGTCGATTCGGGCGCGAGTGCAGATTCAATAGTGCCAGGAACAGCTAGGAAGGAGCAGACCCGGAGCCGGAGAAAATCGCGACAGCTCAATATTGACGAGAATCCACCGCCGAAAGCGGCAATAGACGGTGATACTGCTTCTCCAAGCTCATCGGCCGATGCGAGCATGCCAACGACCCCGGAATGCGTACAACAAGGCTTTGTATCGGTTACCGGTTACGGACGCGAAGAGTTTACCCTAGGTGGCATGTCGGACTCCACATATGAGTATTTGCCCAAGCAATATTTACTGCTCGGTGCCCAGGTGGAGAAGTACCGGACCATGTACGAACAGTCTATGGACGTAGTCAAAAAGCACCTGCTTTTTCGACCGATGCTTCCCAACGGACAGGATATTCTCTTCTCTGGCAAGCTCAACGTCCCATCGAATGTCGACGACACTAAAGTAGGAGACCTGACAGCTGAGAACGCACATCTCACCTGCTTTACTGGCGGCATGTTCGGCATGGGTGCAAAGCTATTTGACCGCCCCGAGGATCTCGTTATCGCGAAGAAATTAACAGAAGGCTGTATCTGGAGTTACAGCATGACCCCGACTGGCATCATGCCGGAATCGTTCGATGTAGTTCCTTGCGAAAATACGAATGAATGCGCGTGGAACGAGACAGCATACTGGGATGCTATAGATCCACAATACGCCTCTCGAAAAAAGACACATGAGACTCAGATGGAGATATACAAAGAGCAGATGATCTCAGCCTCGTCATGGTACGCTGCACAACTCGCTGCGATGACTGCACCGCCTACACCATCTGCCACTGCTGTATCGGAAGCGCAAGCTACTTCAACACTAGTTTACGCGGACACGCTGGACAGGCGTCAGCTTGCCGACCTGGTGGACGAGGCGGAAATTGGACACAAACCTTCCCCTTCAGTAGAAACCCAACAAGACCACGACTCAGTTATGGGCGGCGAACCTGAAGAAGGCGAAGGTCCGCCTACCAAGGTTCAACCTACACTCGATATCGCAGAACTAGCACTGCAGCCGAGCATGACTCTCCCAGTTCTACCCAACGTATACTCGCCTGGCCCTTTTCTGGACCACAAGGAGTATGTGCAGACACGTATCCAAGAGAATCGCCTGCCACATGGCGTTACGAGGATCGGCTCGAGAAATTATATCCTCCGGTAAGTCCCTTCGTCCCCCTCCCCCTCCCACTCCCCCCAGCATCAACAATCGTGCTTGCGTCTAACAACCAACCAGTCCCGAAGCAATCGAGTCCGTCTGGTACATGTACCGCATAACGGGCGACCCCTACTGGCGAGAGGCTGGCTGGCGCATGTTCCTCGCCATCGATCAGCACACGTCGACCGAGTACGGTAACTCGGCCATTGACGACGTTACTAAAGTGACGCCCGAGCTCAATGATGATATGGAGAGTTTCTGGCTGGCCGAGACGCTGAAGTATTTCTATTTGCTGTTTGCGGATGAGGATCTCGTCAGCTTGGATGAGTGGGTGTTGAATACTGAGGCCCATCCTTTTAGGCGGCCTACATAGATGGACTAGTGCCAGCGGCGTTTTTGGGCGTTTCTCGCGCGTGCAAGGGAATAAAAATTGGTTAAGCGCCTAGTAAGAAGAGGTACACCGATTATATACACTTTTTGCAGTGTAGCATAGAAAGAAGAGTGTAACATCAAATAAGTATAAGAAGAGGTGAGGGACATGGCGCCTGTTGCGTCACGTTACCCATGGGCACTTCGACTAGTGTTTTCCCTGCGTGTTCGCCGGTCTCGAAATGGAATTCCTTGTCATCATTACTTTTTTCTTTACGCTAATTTTAGATAACGTCACCGAGCTGGAGCTTTCAGTTGGGGGTTGCCGATGCGCCTTTGATGCTGTTTGCTAACGTAGCTGTAGGTATCATTACCTATTGTCGTAAACTATCCTCCTTCCTTTTCGTCAAGCATCCTCCAACTACATGGGCAGAGCCTCTCATCTACGATCCACAGTAAACTGCGTCCGCTCCCAATATTACCAAGGTCATACAGCTTGTTGCTCCAACACAATCTGTTCCTGAGCCTAGCACATCTGTTAGCACCTCATCCTCGTGTTTCGTATTTGCGGAACCTATGTATGGTTTTCTTACCCAACTGCGTTACTTAGTCCAGATTTTCAAACTCCATGTATCGCTCATACCCAGTTGCCATGTTGGCACATGCAACGTCAAACTCTTGCTTCGTTGCGCCGACACGGATGCGCATGGGCCAGGGCTGAACAATGGTATGCTTCAACTTGGCCTGTAGTCCGTGGCTTGCCGCAAGAGTACAGACCCGCTTACTATCCAGGTATATATCGAAGTACTTGTCCCAGTTTATGAACATCCCATAGATAGTTGAGCGGAAGACTAGCCGTGGGTGGTATTTGTTTTCATTTTTGCCCCCTCAATGCTGTCGAACCACATGGGTGTCATGGGCAGGTAAGCTTCCAATCGACCCATTGCTTCGTAGATCTCTTCTGCGTTACCTTCAGGGTTTAGTGCGCGGTTCATATGTGTTGCTGCATTGATGAAGAGCATGAGGAGCGTGGCAGTGGCGTTCTGCGACTTTGGCTTCAGGAGCCCGGAGAAGGCTTCCAGACTGGCCTGTAGGCCGATGAATTCGGAATCGCAAATGTTGGAAATCTTTTCCTGGTTTTTAGGACCAACTACTGGTATGATAACGCATCTCTTACCTCAATACGGTCGAACTTCATGGCGCCAACGTAGGCGCTCAGTTTGCGCGCATCCATGCTAAAGAGGTGGAAGGAGACGTTTGAATCTCGTATGCGCTTGCAGAACTTGATGAGAAGCTTGCGAACATGGAAGAATATGGCCCCGAACTCATCACCCTTTGCGGCCGGTGCATCTGCCATGTATTCCGCATGAAGCCAGGAACCCCGCGGATTCGAGCTGTCGTTCAGAGCCCAACCTTTCGAGGAGAACAACGTCCTAGCGTAGGTATCGTCAGACAAGGGCCGCTTAATCTGATGTACGTAACTCACGGATTGGCAACGTTAAAAGCGTGGGTCGAACAGCCATAAGGCAGAAAGACGCCAGTATAGCGAAAATGAGTCTCACCCTGCCGGACCGACTTCGGCAAATGAAGCAAACCACGATGACGAAAGTCGATCCTCTCTGGCGCCAACATGATGCGACGGCGGACCATCTGAGCTTCGTCGGTAGTCATGTTCTGTGATCTCTGGCAGAACTTGGGGAGTTGTATCCACTGTTCTTTCTGCAGCACCAGGCGCAACTTTCGGCCATGGAAATCGAACGTTTTCGCTTGAAATGAGTCGCTCGGTTTTGCGTCAATCTTGCCACAGACATCCTCTACCATAGGGAGGATATGCGACTCGATCGTTTGCATCATGACGGAAGGGAGTAGCGCAGAGTGCCACAAGTGGATGATTATCGGCACTGCAGTCTCGGGATCTAGATGCAACGCTAGAAGCAGCGTGATAGCATTGCGCGCCGCGATAACGAAACCTTTGTCGTTGATCACGGCAACGCAGTCCCCTTTGTATCCAGCAGGCAATCCGGAGATAGTCTTGATCACGTTGCGAAGATCGCCAGACGCCGCAAAGAGAAGGTTGAAGTTGCGGGTGACGGCGTCGGCTGTGCCTTCATTCTGTTTGATCTGCAGGATGTCGAGCGCCGGCATGTTGCCCCAGAGGTACTTGGTGGCGCCGAACATGGCGCAGTGTGTCCCGTCTCCGATAAACGACGGTACGCGGCCTTGGGTGAACCAGGCTGGTTGCCATGTGTCTTTGAGGAACGGTGACCTGCATGTTGCTTTGTGGCGCTTCCAGTCGGAAATCTGGCATTCTTTCGAACAATACTGCCAGAGTCAGCATGGTGGCCTTGGGTGTTGGCCTTTGTGTTTGCCGTTCTGAACAAACCTGGACTATAATACAGCCGCTGCATGCCAGCGCTGCGTCTTTCGTGCGAGGCATGATCACTACATCGACCTTTTGCTCGGTATTGGCACACAGGTGCGGGTTGAGGAAGGCGGACAGATCTGGCAGCTCGGATGTCATCGTCAATGTCGGTATGGAACAAGAAAACGTGAGATGAGTGCGAAACGAAGAGCCGAGGACTTTGATTTACTGTTTGTTATATCTCCAATCGCGGCCAGTTGGCTAGGTGGTGAAGGAAAGCAAAAAGCGAAGATGATGAGACCGCAAAAGAGGGGAAGATACACTACGCACGAGCAGAAGGAACAGGAAGAAGCTATTGCGTAGGTATACCTGGTGGCATATTAATACTTAAAGCCGTCCATGGTCCGTGGAGAATGGTCACTTGCACGCCCAGCTGCTCCATCAATGCTCTTTGCTACTACTCGTGATTAAGTCATGCTACAACTGTCAACATAGTGGATTGGAAATCTTGTCAAGCGTGGAAAGAAAGAGAATCATAGTGCTCTCTCATCACGCCCATGGACTAAACAAAACCTTCTCTTTTCACGTCATATCCATAACATAACACGAGAACCGGAGGTATCAAATTCGAGTCCCCTTAATCCATTTTGTACTGCTTGCAGCAACCCCGTAATCTAGAACACCGTATTCTCGATCAGGATATTGTTGTAACTGGTAAGTCGCATTTATTGCAATTCAAGGCTGGCAGCGAAGGAGCTGGAGAGTTAAGCACACGACTTCATGGATGCTGAGGGGCATGATGGTTGGTACATGCAGGAAAAGGAGAAGGGGATGTTTTCTACGAATTTTAGACCTACAAGTACCATTCTGTAAAGTTTTGTGCCGCATTTTTATTTGAAGGGCCGGTTCATGTAGGGGATTGTTGAAAGGGACGATACGGATTGGTTCCCGCTATCCGGCGAGCGGTGTATGACGAACACAGTAGGGATCGTGAGATTAGGTTATAGAGAGAGTATAACGGGGGAAAGTGTTTGAGCTGTTACTCTTTATTACTATTTTCCTTGCCCAACGCCTAATAAACCTTCAACCTCGTTGCTTAACTATCGTAGATATGGGTATCGTGAAAGAACGTGATTCGCCCGCTTTGTCGCAAAGTTCGCCTGTAAATCACTCGATACCACGCTTCGCGCGCTTAGTAGCGAGCTCCATCAGCCGTCGTGGAAGCAACAGGCGCACCAGGCTGTCCAGTTGCATACTGATGCTGAACAACCTTCTCGTGGTCGACCCTGTCCCTGCGGATATGGTCCTTGATCTCGTGGAAGGAAGCCGTGATGGCGTGGAGGAGTCTGAGGGAATAGTTAGTAATTGTTTCCAATAGTTAATAATGGGAACGACTTACGTGCTGACGATGGCTAGGATGAATGTAGCCCAGGGAAGGTCGCAAGAGTCGTCGCTTTCCTGTCTGACGCCCGGGATCAAACGCCTGGGTTCATAGCAGCGACCAGAACCGGCGGGGCCACCATCCGGACGAGTCAATACCGAGACGGCCATAAAGGCGCCGACAAACAGAAGGTCAAGGAGCACCCAGAGCCATCTCAGCATCCTGCCTCCAGGATTGGCGGACTTTTTGATGCAGGAGAATAACATGGTGAGGAGCGTGTACAGGACAGCAGCAGCGAGCATGCCTTCGACGGCTCCGTAGGAAGCATTGACACCGCGGGTCCTTTTGAAGTTGTTGACGAGACGGTAGACTCGGTAGAGGCGTTGGCTGAAGACGCCGAGTGAGATCACGGAGGAAAGGAACTGCAGGACGCGTGTGAGGCGCAGGAGCCAGCGGTAGAAGGCGGTATTCCTAAGCTTGTGGGGGACGAACCGCGTGAGGAGACCGGTTTGCTCGCGCTTGTCGACGACGGGGTAGTCGACAGGGCCGTCAACGGGACGCTGATGGCGGGTCATTGTGAGATTAAAGTACGCTTTTGATGGACTGTGAAGTATTGAAGGTCGAGTGGGGAGATGTCTGGGTTGTGGCTTGTCAGTCGTACAAAGAGCGGGCATAGAGCAACTATCTTATAGCTGGAGACAGGTGAGAGACGTAACACATGATGGCTCGTTTGACCTTGTCGTCACTCACCGTCACTCCACACCCTATAACAACCCCTCGGGAGCGTCGAACCTGTTGTGCATGGAATTTCTGGTATTGACTGGACGTATTGCTGGGCGGTGACCTCATGGCCAATGAGAACCCCGGCCACTTTGCTGAGCCACAAACGAGTGGCGGAATGAGACCTCACGTGATCGCGCTAGCCGTACGTCACTAGTAGCTTTTCCATGTTTTTTCTGTGTTCGTGCTTCCAAAATGCCATCGCGAGCAGTTCGGACACATGCGAAAGCTTTGGTAATTTTTGTGCGAGTGTCCAGCTTGATCGTAGCATTTCCCGATGAGGATGTCTATTCATCGCGATATCACGATTTCAAAATCCCAATGACGCTTTGGCATGTTGAAGCCCTTTAGGCAGATTTTGGAGAGCGGGTTCTGAAGAGCAGGTTCCTTCGAAAGTACGGAGTAGTACACCGAAGGACTCGCACGCGATCCTGGTTGACCAGGGAATTTTATATTACAAGGTGGCGCATCAACATCTCTGGGCCCGCGGAGTTGCAAGAATGTTCCTTGGTCGTGCACAGCGAAGGACTCGAAGATGGCTGGGCGACCGGCTTTCGGATCCCTTCCTAGCATTATTGGGTTTTGGTATCGCATCTCATTTGTCTGGTTGAAATAGCCAAACGTGCGTACATCAGGTAGCGAGCCAATCGTCATGATGCCCACGCCCACTGAGTACAGTCCCCTCTCTTTTCTGATCTGTCAGTCTCTTCTTCTTTGTCATCTGCGGTCACGAGTTTTTCTTTGCAGATTTCTTGATGCTTAGAGTACTTGTGATCCCAGCTATCGATTATGTATCATCTTTACCTCAATGCAAAACTCGATCCTACTAACACACTGCGAAGTATACTGGACTGGTATGACGACAAACCCACAAGTTGCTCGAGATCTTGTTCAGGACATGTGTCGGCCATTTCATCGCTTTCATGGTCTCTGTCTCGTTAACAGGGTGCAGCGCACCAATGTTTGAAGTACATACCGCTTCCCATCTGGGATGCTAGCAAGACTCATCGTCTAACGGCAGAGATTCGTTGTTCTGTCGTAGGCATTGGAAATGCCGAAGAGCATGTGGAGGCGTACGTAGAGGGAGCATGCGATCCGGATCCACAGTAGGTAATCGTTGTCGCATAGGCGGCGCTTGGTTTCTGATGGGATAGAGATGCGCAACAAAGACAAGACCCGGAAGCATTGCCTTCGAAAATTCAGGTAGGTGGTTTAGGAAGTCGAAGTGTGCGTTGGTGGGAAGCCTCAACGAAGACCTGTGCGCTTTGCAAAGTCTATTTCGTGTACCAGCTCTTCGTCAAGGTAAAACAACACTTTGCCAAGCCGTTTCGTGGCTTTCTCGGCTCCGTAAGTCAGTGCCCATTCGGTCAGACATTCTTTTAGTTCGTAGAGATAGTATTTCGACTTCTCCAAGTCAACAGCAAAAAGCCGTTCAAAATCGAGGTGCGCAAGACCATCGATCTTGCGCAGTGGCACAACTGCTTCGCTGAGAAGCTCATTGCCACTCCCGTATCTAGTCGTGTCGATGCGGATGGCAAGGGTGTTGATCCGAGTAATGGGTAGCTTCTGGTTTTCGCTCTCATCTTCAGGGATAGGCAGCGGCCCGTAGTGACCGTCACAAACTCTGATGATGAGGTCCTTATCGAGAGTTCGGTTGAGCAAAAACCCGACTAATGGGGATATCAACTCCCATGCAAGACATTTTGTGACAGTTGAGAAACCCTCGGTGAAACGTCCATCCGGGTTGTAAACCGAAGATTCCCAACCGTTCTGTAGATGTCGTTCATCCTCAGTGCAACACGGAAGAACATCCATCTCGAATCTGTTGAGGACGCCTTGAGGTCTGGGTATTGGGACGATACGCCATGTTGGCCAGAACCAATGGTCGTTAACAATCGCAAGGTCAAACTTGAAGGTCGTGATTTGGGTCGCTTTAAAAAGATATTCGCGAGTCTCAGCTTTCATTCGTCGGTTAACCAGGAGCAGTTTCAAAGCCTGAGGTACTTGTAGAAGCTGCAGATCGGGGATACAGTAAAGATTGCGATTGCAACTTTTCCAGGCCGGCCGATGACGTACGCCGTCTCTCGGCAACACAATCGGCGACGAGAGCACGAGATCGACTATCTGAAAAAGCAGCTCGCTCGAGAGGTCCAGTAAGCCGACCATGATGTTGTGTGTAACGAAGCTGCGATGGTGTTGCGAGTTTGTCGATGGGTTGGTCGCTGCTGGCTGTGTGGCTGTGCCTCGGTATGATGCACAAGCCCCACATCGTGCACGGACTGCTCGTAAACCTTTACCCATTTTCATCTTCACTCTGCTTCATTCCTGCCTCAGCATCGCCTCGATTTCAACACAGTCATCGCTTCAGTGGCCCGCTCAGATTTGTTGTGCGATGAGCAGTCAAACCAATTACCCAGGTGCTGTGGCGCTCTCATCTTAAGTACCGTATTCAGTTAGCGTGAATGACTCATTTTGGCTCACTCTCTCCACACGTGCCACACAAGGCTCAACACCCTACAGAGTCATACAGAAGGCCCGATGGGGAGTTGGAATGATTCAGCTGATGATTCAGCTAATGGTATGACGGGTTTGACAGTCGCTCTAACATAACATAAGTACTCGTGTCTAATATGGATGCTGAGTTGCCCGAGCATCAACTGCAACTACTGTTTTCCACTATTTTGCGCTCAGTATATCTGTGCGACGGACCTTTCATCAACACGTTTTCTGAGTAAGCTCATTATCTTCTCCTGTTATGGCATCTGCCGACCAGCCCTCACATCCTGTTCGTATCTCGACGACTTCGTATGACACAGCATTATGCATTATCCCACCGATCTCGCATTGCACACACATCGACCAATTACGGGAACTCTACGACAAGGCCTACGGGAGATGGCCACCACACATCAATCTCATATATCCTTTCGTCGCGCCTGAGAGCCTCCCGCAGGCTCAACACCAAATCCGGGAATATCTAGCACAGCACGTTGGCCCGACAGAGACGGTTGATGTAGATTTGAGTCAGGCGGGATGCTTCAAGCAAAAGTCCAAGTATACTGTGTTTCTTGGTGAGAGCCGGATATCCTCTACGTCACCTCTCCAATCGCTACGGACGAAAAGTGTGGAAGCTCTGGGCCAAGGTGGTGCTCCGTCAACTCTACATCTGACGATCGGGCAATCACAGGACAACACCGTATTCTCGAGGGAGTTCCTCCTAGCGAAAGCACGCCATTTGCCAGTCTTGCAGTTCCGCGTAGGTACACTCGCTATACTGCTACGTAAACGAACAACAGGAGCGGACCCAAAGGATTATATGAGCCTGTACGGAACCATCGACATCGGTGCTTCGCAAGATATCTGGAGCCCTGACGCTTCTGACTACTGGGTGGGCTCCCTTGTCTCGAATGTGTCGGGTCTTCAACTCGAGGAAGGCGACGAAGACCACACAGTCAAACCTGAAGCTTCAGTTTATGATCAGGAAGTGCAGCCTGGATCAACATTCTACTTTGACGAAGAGCAAGACAAGTGGTCAATCTGCAGGGGCGAGGAGGGAAGCGATATCGATGCGAAGGCCATAACAATTTCAAGCTACAACGTCTTGGTTGATACCGAGTACCCTCCAACTCATGACCGCGACCCACTGCTCGTCAGCACCATATTGGCCGACTCTGCCATGGCTGATATCCTGGTACTGCAAGAGGTTTCTGATGATTTTATCTCTTATTTGCTGGAAGATGTGGAAGTTCGACGAAGGTACCCATTTACCTCACATGCGCCGCCTTCGCAACCAGATGTAGGGCCTCTACCTAGTTTACGAAACATCGTCATAATCAGCAGCTACCCTTTCAACTGGAAGTCAGTGCCCTTCTACCGGAAGCACAAGGGCGCTTTGGTTGCACAGTTCGGAGACATCTGCACTTCTTCTTCCTCAAGCTCAACAGGTTTGGTCGTTGCTGGTGTTCATCTGACCGCGGGTCTTACCGATGGAGCCGTTGCAACTAAAAAATCTCAGATAAAGAGCTTGATAGGGTACCTCCGTCAACACCACGTGAAGGAGCCATGGATTATTGCGGGAGACTTCAACATCGCTACCTCGACCTACACCATCACTACCGCTCTCAAGAACAAGTCGATCTCCAGCGAAACTGGAGCCGCCCTATCATCGATGGAGGCTGCGATCAGTGACGCGGGGTTGCTTGACGCCTGGTCTGTCGCCCATCTTGAAGGAGCAGATGAGACAGATGCCACCGACTCAGCAGAGCTATTCGAAGGCGAAGAAGGGGCGACGTTTGATCCGCAGAACAATAGACTTGCTGCAGGAACGACTACCACCTCCCACGATCGACCACAGCGCTACGACAGGATACTTGTTCGCCCTCAGGATGCGCTTTGTATTGGCCGCTTCAACCACTTTGGTATCCCTGAACTTCTCGACGGTCTGCAGATCGTCGGCAGCGATCATTACGGAGTCAGAACGACTATGCAACTACTCAAGAATGTGGCAGAGAAGACTGGGGCTGATATCAACACGTCGGAACAGCTGCCTGTTGAGTACAGACGAGCTATCACAACCTTGGCTGATTCATCAGACATGAGCTCGTCGCTCACAGCCCACGACATGTTTCCCGATGAGGAGCAAACGGAACGACGGCAAAATGCTTTTGCACTTCTCAACCAAGTTATTCTCGGTGCATCAAACTTTATGGACCCTGGGCTATCCGATATCCCGATGATCATGGTGCCAGTAGGCTCTTACGCACTGGGAGTTTGGACAGCTGAATCTGATATTGATTGTCTCTGCATCGGCACCATCAGCTCGAAGACATTCTTTAAGCTTGCTCGTCAACGACTTGTGAAAGCTGAGAGTCAAGGAGTGCGGATCTTGAGAAAGGTGCAAGCTAGCACGGGTACGATGCTAGAGCTTTCTGTAAAGGGAGTAGCAATGGACCTGCAGTATTGCCCAGCAGCACGTGTTGTCGAAAGGTATGTTTTTCACCATCTTCCAGAATAAACACTGCTAATAGACTGGCTAGGTGGTCCGAAATCAGCCACGTCCCAGCGTCTGATCCCATCTTCAATCTCCCCGTTCTCTCGCTGCGAAAGCTCAAGCCCTATCGCGACCTCTTGTACATCCGACGCACGCTGCCATCCTTGCCTGCGTTCCGCCTAGCTTATCGCTGCATTAAGCTATGGGCTCTCAAACGGGGCCTCTACTCCTCGAAGTTTGGGTATCTTGGCGGTGTGCACATCACGCTGATGCTCTCCTGGATCGCCAAACGGCTTGCACACGATCATGGCTCAACCAACGCCACGGATCTAGTGATTAGCTTCTTCCACCACTACGCGCATTTCGACTGGGCGAATGAGATGGTGTACGATGCGTTTTTCCACAAAAAGAAGCCACGCTACCATCGAAGTGCGAGGGAGCCAATGGTAGTGCTTGGTTTCCATGCGCCAAACTCAAATGTTGCGCATACAGCTACTGTCCCTGGCTTGCAGATGCTCACCAAGGAGTTCAAGGCCGCTGATGAGCAGCTGTCTGAACCTGGAATGTCATGGAAGACCTTTTTCGGAACAATCTCGGCCTCATCTTCGGACACAAAACTGCCTCCTGGAGCGGCAGTCTTTCTCGACACCCACAGCAGCTTCGTTAAAGTTGACATCAACTTCTGGGGCCGTACATTAGCAAAGGGCAAAGGTCTGGTCGGCTGGGTCGAATCCCGATGCATATCGCTTGTCGTGGGTAAGTTTAGGCCCGACGGTGGATATGAGTTCCTCACATCTCTACATACTGATAACAATAGATATACACCAAGGACTCCCTGGTCTCGAAGTGCGAATATGGCCTGCTAGATTCACCGATAGCGGTACGAGTGATGCAGACAACACCAATGACTACCATGGCTGTTACCTGATCGGCCTCTCGAGGCGTGCCAAAGTTGATACCTCCGATAACAAAGTTCTCGCCAAGCAAGATTTGGACAAGATTCTCGAGCGCTTCGTCACACAGCTTCGCACGGATGAGAAGAATTACGATGCGAATACATGCTGGATCGACGTCTCACTAGCGAAGCCAGTTGAAGTCCAAGGCCTCTCCCTCGACGATCGGGAATGGGGCGACTACGCAATGGACCTAGACTCGGTCTCTGACTCTGACGAAGAAGAAGAAGAACTCGACTCCGACCTCGAAGCCACCGATGCCGTCAAACCCCCGCGCGCAATCCCCCAGCGTCCAAAGCCCACCTCCACACCCTTGTCGGCCACAAAACTCCGTCCCGCATCCGACGTCCTCAACCGTCTCCGTTGGGACCCCAGTCTCGACCCTAGCGAGTATATTATTGGGTACGAGGACCGGTTCTTGGGTGCGCGAGAAACCGGGCTCGAGAAATGGAAGACGGAGCAGACAGACGAGGAATTCATTCCTCAGCACCGCATCTTGTACTTTAAGAAGAAGGGTGGGAACGATGGGGATGCTGAAATTGTGTGGGAGAGAGCTACGAGGATTGATAGGGTGTTTGGGAGTGGGCTTGGGGCTGGAGGTGTGCGTGCGGGAAAGGGGTTGAGATGTTGACGTGGACATGTAATGAATGAATGAATGGATGGGAAGCGAGGGAGTGCAAGGGATGCAGAAGAGTTCCTGATACGTCAACTTTCCGTAAACGATATGCTAGAATCTGCATGCTCGTACGGTGTCACGATATTCGAGAGGGATCTTGGCACATCGCCGTCGTGTGTATACTGTCGTTACGATCAAGGACATATGCATCAATGCTTACGCTATATGCGCGTATCTCAATATCCGTCATCCCATCTCCCCCTCTCACAACTTCCCAACGACGACCGAAGAGCTCGAGCGAGAACAAACAGTGTCCTTTAAAATGCCAAGAAAACAGATGTGCAACCACGATAGAAACATATGATTTTAAGAAGAAACATACTCAGACCAAACCCATGTCAAACGAGTCCAAAATTTTGGATTTGAAAGGAAGCACCAACATATCAACCCTCACAAGGCAATTGAAAGGCAACGAAGAACAGATCCATTCACTTGTAATAAATTGACATCAACTACTCCCTCATCAACCAACCAACCCTAACTCCCCGGCCCCGTAAAATTCCCAATAAACACCACCAGAATCGCGCAATAAGCCGCACTAGCAGCAAACAACTCGTGTCGCGCCGCCTTCGTCAACAAACTCATAGCCGCACTAAACAGCAACGTAAACACCATCAAGACGCCGACCGCCTTCACGGTATCCCTGTCGTTGGCGTGGGCGACGGCCGCAGATTCGCCTTCAAAGTGGGCGGCCGTGCTGGTCAGTTGGTACATAAGGACGATGGGGATGACGAGCAGACAGAAGATGACGAGGGTGATAAGCATGTTGACTACTTTGTCGATGCGGGCGCTGCTGTAGAGGGATATGTATTCGTCTGAGGTTTTGGCTTGGGCTTCGGGGGTGCGGAAGTAGCGCTGTGGGGTTATGTACGTCAGCCAACTCTCCGTCACTAGTACTGCACGGCAGGGGTTACTGCATACCAGTAAGGGGCGTGTTTTCGTCTTGAAAATCTTTTGTAGCCAGTCATCTACTTGGCCGATCGTGGACTCTACGGCGGCGTCGAAGCTCAGCCATTCTCGTCCAGTATGTAGGGAGACTATGTCTTCTTTGCTTCGTATTGAGTCCATTTCAGAGTCCATGAGCGGTTTGGTGTTGTGGCAGTAGCGGCGTACACTGCGATAGTTGCGGTCTGATGGTTTTTGGAAGGCTTCCAGTTTTCGCGCTTTGATTAGTACTTCATCTGTACCATTGTTAGCGGCTGCCTTACGGATATCATGGTTGAGTTGGGCTCGCGCCGTGTATGAGGGTAGCGGAATAGGAGGACGTACCATATTCCAACAGCTTCGTCCTGATCTCGCCAAGTATGACCCGGCGGCTGCGGACTTCCCCTTCGCCGACAGGCTGGCTGATATCATAGTCTCTCGACATCAAACGATCGGGATCCTCGCTGGAGTCATCCAGGTCGACGTCGTCCAGTTCTTTTTCTAATGTGGTGATCTCGTCTTGTAGGTCAAGCAAGATACGGGAGTGCAGGTAGCTGAATGATCGATATAGTGAGAAGTTTGGCTCGCTTGATTGGAACGCTGCGAGCCTTGGGAAGCCATTTGGAGTATCTTCGACTGACAACTATGAGTGACGAGCGGCTGGGAAATGCGGAATAACCTCACGTTTTCTTGTCCTGGTTTCGGTCACAAACTCAGGTTCGGGCTCCGATCGAAAGGAACTTGTGATTCGATGCAAAATCTTGGGGCGCCTCTTTTCGTTCTCTGGAGCTTCGTTAGTGTCGGCTCACTCCCATGCAAACTTGCAGCCCCCAATAACGTATGCTGCTTTGAATGCTCATAGCCATGTCACGCATGCGAGAGCTGAGGAGAGTATATCTTCCTATCTGTCATGCCTCGATATATTTGGGGCTAGGTTTAATGATGGATTTTGTTTGGGGGCCAAAATAACTGCGAGGGATCACCTACCAGGCTGTGCGCTCTCTACATCAATCGATGAATCTGTCCGCACCGAAGGGCGAACGGTAGAATGACAGTCATCCGCAATCTCAATGAAGGCATCGCCCGTCAATGTCGAGTCTGTGTTTGTCGGCGAGGCTGGTGATTGAGGTGTTTTCTCATCGGTGAAGGTTTCCCCAGTCATTGTACGAGGAGGGGTCATGACGAGGGTAAGCGCGACCCACACATAAAGAAACGACAGAGAGAAGACGAGAAATTTTGTGCACAAGCAACCGGCAATCACGTTAGAATTAAGAAGAACTGTGGCTCAACATACTGTGGCGGTAAAGAAGTCTATGTAGCTGAAAGAAAGATTGAGGTTGTGAAGACGATCGCCCATCTCCGTAAGACTCGCTAAGACTCAGCCCCCCAACGCCGGAACGCCTCTTCCACGATTGGCTGCGCCGTCTCCATCACAGCTGCCTGGTGACTTTCCGGTGAACACAGCCACATGTTAATGTCGTACTGCTCACTTGCCGGGCTTCAACACATTCTCGCGCGTCCAGGAACGGTCCACTTTCAGCGTGTAGACGTCCTTGAGCTGGTATTCGAACCAACCCTTCTTGCTCAGTCTGCGATCGTAGACGGTATAGACACCTTTCGATCGAATCCCATTGCAGACGACTGGCATTTGAACGACATCGCCCTTCTTAAAGCGCGCGCGTGACTGCAACATTGTTAGGACATGTGGTCTGCAGCTGGAATCCATGGGACCTACCAAAGCGGGGTCTTCATCGTTAATGCGGACGTCGGCCTTGGTCTCGGGTCTTGCATCTTCCGCGATATACTCGCACTGTGGCGAGTGGTCAGCCGTATGCGGCAGAGGTCTCAGCTATAGGATTGAACAACTCACCTCGGCGGCCTGGACAGGCTGATCTTCGACTGCAGTGGTAGCCATGGTGAGGAGAGATTTGAGGAGTGAGGCAGAATAGCCTTGTGGGTGATGCCCTGGGGGACAAGGAGGATGTCTGATATTATACTGGACCTTGTTGCTGGCCTCCTAGACGCAGCCCTGCAGCCGTATGCAGCATCGGGTCGTGACCGGTCCCCAAATGTGATGCAGGCCCATATCTAGGTGAGCTTGCACAGCCGTAAACTGCTGTGACTTCGGCATGGTGGAGGCTCAGCTTTCGGCCCCCACATGGTGAGACTGCAATGGCCGCGAAACGCTGATTGGCTGCGCCTTGCGATCTGCCTTCCCCCAGCCGTGTTGCGTCCCATTCAATATGGGGGCTGAAAGTTGGTGTGAACTCCATCGTTCATCATGGCCTGCTCCTGCGAACTCCTCCAGCCTTGTAGACTCGCACATTCCGTGACCAATGGCTCTTTCCTCGAGCACAGCGGCGCACGTCGTGGACACCATGGCCCCTGAGATGGCTCCTCGCATCGTGAACCCGTACCCTAACAAAGTAATCCATGCCGACATACGGATCCAGGGTGTGGAGGAGGATCGAAGGCAAGATGGGTTTCCCCCGCAAAGCGACGAGCCTGAGCCGGTGGTGGAGAGCAAGCCAAGTGCGGCAGACGTCGAGTACCAGGACAGGGCTGCGGAGATGCAGAACTGGTGGGCCGAAGCCATGGCGCGGAATATGGACCTGCCGGAGGGCTACTCCAAGGTCGCAGTACTTCTGATCAAATGGGCGCCCGAGCTGGACGAGCTGAACACCGGGGACGAGGTGCGTTGGAGAGGAAGGCGCGTCCGAGAGTCTCACCAACTCAACTGACCCACCGCTAGGCCCGAGAACTTGACACCCTCTTCCGCGATCGCTTTCACTACGAGACCAAGATCGTGGAATTGAACGTGGGGAAGAAACCACAGCACCAGCTCAACAATTACGTCAGCGAGTTCATCTGCGAGCACGACGGCCCCGACAATCTGCTCATTGTATACTACACGGGGCATGGTGTCTACGACGACAGGCGGAAGTGTCTGGAGCTCACGGGGAGTCTCAAGAACAACCCCTTGCTGCACCTTGGCTTCCGCAGGAATGCTCGCGCCACTTGGAACCAGGCAGAAGATCAGCTCCGCCGCGAAGACGTAGAGGGCGATGTGCTGACCATACTGGACACATGCTACTCGAGCAACTTTGTCAAATCGGGCAGGGACGGGCAGAAGATCTTCGAGCTCTTGAGTGCATGCTCAATCGATCAAACCACCGAAGCGCCTGGCGACAATTCCTACACCCGCGCGCTCATCGACGCCATCACTGTAGCGCTCGATAAGGAACCAGAGCAGCCCATTTCCACCTTTCGCTTGTTCCAGGACATCAACAGAGACTCTAGGCGTAAAGACACTCCCTCACAGCTGTGGTCTCGCGGCAAGCGCACCCACTATAACGAGCCGCATATCTTCCTAGCTCCTCTCAAATCCAAGAAGTCGAATGCCTTACACCAGCCACGCCACCGGCCCAAGCCCAAGGGCTACTTAACCCTGCGTTTTGGACTGCGGGACTCGTCTCTCAGCCAGGAGCAAATTGAGTTCATGACCCGATTACTTTCAAAGGCGTTTGGCAACAAGGCACTGGTAGGCCTCCGGAGGATCGATTGGATGGACATCGAGCCTGCACCACCGACGTCGCACTTTGAGCGCGTGGCTTCCATTATGCGTGTTATTGCCCAGTGGAAGAGGGTGATTACCAAGAAAAAGCGCGAGCGGGAGTCGCAGCAAACGTCGCAGAGGAGGGTCGATGAGATCACGTTCCCGCACTCGACCGAAGTTGCTTCAGACCGCAGATCTCCAAAACGTGCACACGAAGGCTTGGACGAGTTACCCGATGCGAAGAGGCAATATCTGGACACTGCGCAGCCACCGTCACCTCCAGTGTCAGACTCTTAACGCACTGATTACGACGCGTGATGCGACCGGATATTTCCGAGCTTGCCTCTCTGCTTCCTGTATTGTTTTTTCTCGTTCTCTCTGGTGTTTCCTTTCCGTCTAGATACCCACACTTGCGCACTTCTCGGCATACTTCCCGGCGTCTAGTTTAAATAATAACATCATTCGATCTTAGCACGCTGGGTCGTGGCAGGCGAGGCTTCGTCGCTGCGTTCCGCTTCCGTGGTGCCGCGTGAGGCTAAAAGAAAAGGTCACACCACATCCGCTCGATCTCACCACCTGCCACCAATAATGATCGCCACCCACGCTTATGCGATAACAATGGCGCCACAAACCACACAATCTCCAGAGTGACCTCGTAACTTTGCAAATGTGTCCCAATGCAACACGATATCGAGACTAGCACGTTCCGTCCCACTCACCGTTCCCATCCCATATAACTCTTCCAGCCGTCGCATTAACACCCACCCATCCACATCAATACAACAACATCGAACATTGACATCGCACCAAACGACCATCATCAACAACACATACACCAAGAACATTACTATCGCACCACATCCGATGACTGCAACACCAACAACAACCACCATCATCACAGCCATCCCAACAAACACACACGACCACACAATCGGCCATTGCCGCGCACAACGACAAGCACTCTACTACGCGTGCGAACACTGTGCTGAACCTCATCCAATCATGAGCACCACCAACACCACCGCAGTCTGCGCAACAAACGCACACGACCACACCATCGGCCACTGCCGCGCCCAACGACAAGCCCTCTACTCATGCACTGAGCTCTGCTCAAACACACCAGCAGTCCAGCCCACACCAGCACTGCTACACCCCACTCAAACATCCGCTTCAACGTCCACTACCGCCTCGGTTTCAGCGTCTGCGTCTGCCTCCGAGGACGAGTGGACAGATAGCCAAGAGGAGCTTGAACGCTGGGGCATGGAGGAATCCGTTGTGGAGACGAAGAAGAGTCCTACCGCCGACTCAAGGCTCAAGTTCGACGAAGTGAGTCGGTTTTGGCAATGAAATCGATATCCGAACGAGTGGTAGGGAAGGGGAGAAATTGGCATAACGAGGCGTTAATGGAGTTGCATTGGAAGGAATATTGTAATACTGGGCTTGGGTTTGTTCTTCTTGCTAAAACGGCAAGAGAACAAGGGGAGTCTAGAAGAAGGGAGTAGCTGCCGCATATAGGTAGCTACATGTTTACTATAGAGTAAACTAATACTGTAATACAACAACTGAACAATTTTTTGAATTTTTGGAGTGAGCTTTTTTGGAGTGGAAGAATCAAGTAACTATTCATATGCATCTGTATACCTACCGACTACCTACCTTTCGCTAGCAAAAGCATAGCGGTACCGCAAAACAAACACATTGATTGCCCTGCATGCATGCATGCGTACGTTCGTTTGGCATAAGTGTTATTCCATCCATCGCTATTGCTATGACTGCGCTGCCGTGGTTGGTGCAAACCGAAAGCAAAAGAAACGACTTTGATTCGCCGCGCTTATCCACCTATCAAATCAGAAACTTCCGACCTCACCCCACCCCCTCCCTGACCATACCCACCCACCTGCTACCGCGCCGTTTTATAATTTAGATTATATTTGTAAATTTTAGAAATGTTCTCATCGATCATGAAAACTTAAGGTGCGGTGCCAGAGTGGTTAATGGGTATGACTCGAATTCTGGAACGTATAACGATATCATATGTCTTCGGACGCAGGAGTTCGAATCTCCTCCGCATCGTTTTTTTTCCTGGGCTGGACTTTTTGTGGTGGGGGTTGTGCGATTTACCTGTGGAGAGGTAGAGAGAGACACCTATGTGTATGGGTATGGTTACTACTTTTTCCGCGTATTTATCTAATTCTTATGCTATGCTATTTTGTATGAGGGGTTGCGCTACGCTATATCTTGATGCTAAATTTTAAACAGCTGTTCTTAATGCTCTAGTTTGATGTTATTGTTGGGTTCGAGTCTTTGCGGTATTTTCTTTTCACAGCTCTTTTACGTCCTTTTTTCTTAGCGCTAATTACCTAGCTTATATACGAATCTCGCTTCTTTCACGAGACATCTCGCACATATCCATGTCTCCTTAGCTTAGTTAGGTAGGGCTTAATATACGAATATCACACAAGCATTGTATGCGTTCTTTTGTGTCTAGGGGTTGTTCAAGTTGAGGCTGTTCTTGGGGATTGTAACTGTCTCGTTGTCACTTACTTGGCTTTTTTGTGCTAGAGTGGTGGAGCTTAATTGGTATTATGTTGTTGATGCAGAACATGGCATGTACGGTTGGGGGTATTCTCTGGAATGGGAGACAGTCCCGGGACTGGTGAAGTTCGGTGCGGGTGTACGTATTGTGTTACTTGCATGCGCGAGTTTTTCGTGTTGGGTCTTTTGCTGCAGACAGCTTGTCTGGAGGCTGTGAGGATGATGAGTGGATAGACGACCTAGAGCTAGAAGCCTGTCATTTTGCTGCGGTTATATATTGGTAGGACGGCGGTTCTGGTAGGTAGGTCTTTTCTTCTTCCCCTGGGAAGCTTACCTAAACTAGGATCACTGTTTCACTGCCCCAAAACTAAGCGCTATTCTTACCTCTAAGACTGTTCACTTTTCGTCTCGTATCTTTGCATTGCCTTGCTCTTTCCTATAAGATAGGAAACTCGAACCGCCATCATAATACAAATGTTTCCTCCCTACCAAGCATACAGTAGCAAGAACCCTAACCACCAACCCAGTCGCAAACAAAAAGAACCCCAAGAAAGGAGAGAAGCAAATATGCGAATGTCACAGTCATTACCTTCCCTACAGAGCAAAGACTTGTCGATACCGAAAACGCCTATCTCCATACTCCACTACCACTAATACAAAAAAGACCACCCAATGTCTCCACCCATCCACCCACCTGTAAAACTTCTCACCGCCACCGCCACCGCCATCTCCCCAGCCCAACTCCACCCCATCATCCGCCCCAACCCAAAACAAACCACCGTATATATACCCAAACCCCAACCAGCTTACTCATCAAACCAACCCAACATCTCGAGTAGTATAGTGGTCAGTATTTCCGCTTGTCAATGAAATCAAACCAAAAAAAAAATTGTACAATGTCGCGGGAGGCCGGGGTTCGGTAAGTGTTTCTTGAATTGAAAGGAAAATTGGAGGGTGTGTATAGTCGACTCGGAGAGCTGACTGAATGTGGTGTAGATTCCCCGCTTGAGAGGTTACATATGTCTTTTTGGGTTTTGTTTTTTGCTCTAGTAGCGGACGTGGCGGACGATTTGACCTTTTTGGTAAGTCGAGTGTTGAAAATAGGATTGAATACGGTGGGAGAGCACAATTCTGAGACTTCCGTGGCCGAGTTGCTATTTTTTGACGCTTGTATGTAGCTTGGTGGATGTGATATGCAATGAATTTGCTTGCACTCGCTGAAATGCTACGACTACTGTCCAAAGTCCGGGGAATCGCCCAACGCCCTGGTATGAAATATGCCCCATGATGGCAATGTCCTCTTTCTGTACAAGCGCCAAGAAGCCATCAAATCGAACAGTGCCATCGTGGTTTGTTGCTATACATGCCTGCTTATAGAGTCTTCCTCCTCTTCCACCCAGCGTCTAAGTGTGCTTCCGCAACCGAGCACCCGCCCATAACACTGGCGCGAAATGTGTCGTCATGTTGAAGCCAAACAACGAGGCAAACCACAATATGGCCGTGACGGCGACCGGTACCAGCAACAGCTCTGTGTGGTGGAGGAAGGGTAGCGCATTATAGCCGAGGAAGGTGATGATGAAGTAGTAGTTCAGCCCGAGCAGGTACAGCGTGTTCGATAAGAGGAGCGAGAGCCTGCGTGTGTGAGCAAAGCTATATCAAGGTCACTTCCGTTCTTACCAATGATTCGTCCCGATGAGTGGCATGCAGAGGAACTGCACTACGTAGAGAAATACCCAGACGGGCACGAATGCGCGTATTGCCACGTCCCAGCAGTATCCAAACTCCAGCTCTTCCTTCCCGCTGTCGTCTCCAAGATTGTACAGTCCTCTTCGCCGCCCGGGTAGCAATGAGTTTCCGGGCCCTAATAACCGGCCAACCAGAAAGAAGAAGAGCGTCGCTGTCACGAGGGAAAGCAGCAGAAAGTGGCCGAATATGAATACGAGGGTTATGTGGACGGTCTGCGTAAACCCGTCGGCGTATGCGAAGCCCCATGCGAGGGAGGTTAGGGTGAGGAAGAAGGAGAGCAGATAGGTAAAGGATGGGTCGGGTCGGTGGTATGTTTTGGTCGTTTGTTTCTACAGCTGTCAGGGGCGCTCAGGATACAGCGAAGTAGGACATACATGGTAGTATATCTGCCGAAAGACCTTCTTCGGGGCTATAATCAGGCTCATAATCTCCCATATGGCCATCTCAAAGTCCATCTGCGGAAACTTGAACATGCGCTTGAAGAAGCGCGGCATTTTGATTTCATTCCGCCGTGATGACGACGTGGAGCCGAAGTTGGAGGGCCCGCCCGTTGGCCGGGGCAGTGATATGTGTGGATTCATGCTGACTGCTGACTATGCGCGATGCCGAGCGTGAGGTTTAAGATGCGCGTCTAGAGTAGTGGGGTCACCGCAGATGCCAAATTTCCATCATGAAAAGGGTGGACGTGAATCGCCTACTCTGGTGAATGTCGTGATGAGCTCGGGTTCGGTGGTGTCAGTGTTGGTACCTGAGCACTGAGCTATGACATCGCCGTTGGAGCGCGAGGGCTAGCGCCAAGCACAGACCTGGATGTCACGTGCAGACTCCGACGGAAGCCCGCAGAGCTACCTTTTGGTTCTCTCCATCTCACGACACGGCGTGCATACCACCACGAGGAACCGCGCTTCATCTCCCAAAGGGCGCATCTTGGGTTTTCTACAGCCTGCGCGACACTCGCACTTGCCGAACGATAGTCCAAGGCCCAGCGCACCTTCCGCTCTGTTGCGCACCTCCCAGACACCAAGCACGCGACAAAGAGATCCATTGTCTCCCACCCTCACCTTGATCGCAAATCGTAATCCACTACCCTCACTACTTCGCACACCACCACCAACTCTGACACGATCCACAGTCCTCACGCGACCCCAGCTATGGCGGACGATGCTGAGCGCGCCTTCCTGGCGGCGCAAACGGACGAGTACGACCCGACAGCCGGCTACACCATGACGGAAGCGCCTGTCGACCAAGAGGAATATGACCCCGCTACCTCATACTCGCCACCATCTGGCCACTCGGCCTCGATGCAGCCAGAGTCTGCCGCAAACTCGCCGCCCGCCGCGGACACGGATGGCGAGAACGGGCTGAAGCCGCAGCCCACGCAACCATCTGCAGACACGTCCGCAGCGCCGACGCCGTCCAAGCGGCCGCGCACTGTCGGTGGTTTTGTCGACGAGAGCGAGGATGAGGAAGAGGCGCCCGCGGTGCAGCCACCTGAGGCGAGTGCTACGCTGAGGGCGTCGGGAGCTACAGAGTCTCCTCAGCCATTCTTTACAAACACCTCAAACAATACACTACCCAACCCAGATGTACAGTTACATAGTGCACAAGATCAGGCTCCTGCATCTATTTCTGCTTCTGTCGCTGTCAATGAGCCTGCTCTCTCTGTTGCTTCTCACCCTAATGGCAGTACTCCCGTTCCAGACGCTACTAAGCCAGGTGCTCCCGACGTCATGACGCTTTCAGCCCGCCAGTCCGCAGCGCCAGCTACTCCTGCTCCTGCGCCTGCGTCTGCTATGCTGCCAAAGGCGCGTCTTCCACAGGATCGGGTTGGTATCCTCGAAGATCGCATTGCTGAAGATCCGCGTGGTGACATCGAAGCGTGGCTGAGTCTAATTGAGGAGCACCGCAGGCGACACAAGCATGACGAGGCGCGAGCAGTCTTTGAACGCTTCCTCAAGGTTTTCCCTTCATCGGTAAGCAGGACGATCCGGGTCGCATGCGATTCGCTAACAGGCCCAGGGCGAGCAATGGGTCGAGTACATTGCCTTTGAAACCGAGCTCGACGAACTGCCAAAGGTCGAGCACCTCTTCGGTCGCTCCATTCCCCTGGCGCAGTATCTCGGCATCTACTCCGCTTACATCGACTTCATCCGCCGTCGCTTCAACTTGACTACGGACCAGAGTGGCCAGAACCGCCAGACTGTCACCCAGGCTTACGAGTTTGTGCTTGGTTACGTTGGTCTTGATGTCCAAGCTGGAAAGCTCTGGCTTGATTACATTGAGATGTTGAAGACGGGGCCCGGTGTTCTTGGTGGCACCAACTGGCAGGACATGCAGAAGATGGACACATTGAGGAAAGTCTACCAGCGAGCCGTCTCGGTACCCCACAATGCTACTTTGGAGATCTGGCGAGAGTATGACAAGTTCGAGATGAACATCAACAGGATCTCGGTATGTTCATTCACATTCGCCCTCTTCGTCCACCGACTCTAACACACGACAGGGCCGCAAGCATCTCCAAGAGACCTCACCCGGCTACATGACTGCTCGAAGCGCCATCAATGTGCTTGACAACAACATCACGAGGGGCGTCGTCCGAACTACACTACCCAAGCTGCCCCCGGCTGCCGGTTTCGACGGCTACGAGGAATATATGAACCAGGTCAAGCTGTGGAAGAACTGGATCCAGTGGGAGAAGAGCGATCCGCTTGAGTGCGCCACCGACAACCGCGACCTTTACAACAAGCGCGTGTTGCATATATACAAAAACGCACTCATGGCTCTCCGATTCTGGCCAGAGTTGTGGTACGAGGCAGCGGAGTGGTGTTTTGAAAACAACCTCCAGACCGAAGCCGACAAGTTCCTCAATGACGGCATGGACGCGAACCCTGAGAGCTGCCTCCTCGCCTTCAAGAAGGCCAATCAGGTCGAGCAGCGCACCGATTTTGAGGACGGTCAAGCCGGCATCATCGCCAAGGGCAAGGCCGTGCGCGAACCGTACCAGAGGCTTCTGGACACTCTCTACGGCCTCACAGCGCAAGTCAAGAAGCGCGAAGAGCATTCCATTGCACGAGCGAAGGAGCAGTATGAGGCACAGAAGGCCGCCGATGAAGCCGCTAGGGCCCTTGCAACGAAGAATGAGGACGCCGATGACGAAGAAGAGCTTGCAGCAGCTAGACGTGCGAAGGAGAAGGAGGATGCCTTTAACGCTCAACTCAAGGCCGTGTCCGCCGGCTACAATGCACAGACACAGAACCTTAAGAAGACGCTGACATACACATGGATAGCTCTCATGCGGGCGATGCGGCGTGTTCAGGGCAAAGGTCACCCAAAGGAAGACGTCGGCGGTTTCCGCGGTATCTTCACAGAGGCTCGCAATAAGGGCAAGTTGCTCAGCGAGGCCTACGTCGCTAGCGCTCTTATCGAGCATCACTGCTACCAAGAACCAGCCGCGCAGAAAATCTTCGAGCGTGGCATGAGGCTGTTCCCGGAAGATGAGCACTTCGTATTGGAGTATATAAAGCATCTGATCAAGCTCAATGATCCGACCAGTAAATTCTTCCTACATCTAGCTCTCAATCTCAACTAACACATCCAGATGCTCGTGCTGTGTTTGAGACCGTTGTCGGCAAGCTGACCGCGAAGCCGGAGAACATCCATAGGGCCAAGTCGCTCTTCGTCTTCTTCCACGACTACGAAGCGCAGTTTGGCGAGCTGACCCAGATCATGAAGCTCGAGCAGCGCATGGCGACGCTCTTTCCAGAGGATCCTCGACTACATCGCTTCTCGCAACGCTTCGCAAGCCCGGCCTTTGACCCTATCTCGGTGCGCCATGTTATCTCGCCACGTACACAAATGAGGCCGGTGATGCCCTCAATAATGACATCTATCGAAGAGCAACAACCTATACCAGCGATACCACCACAAATGGTAGCAGAACCGCAGCGCCTTGCATCTCCTGGTCTCGGCAACTCTCCACACCTCGGCAACCTCCTCCCTGCCACCAACTCGCCCAAGCGCCCGCTCGAAGACGCAGACGATGGCACCCAGCCTCGCAAACTCGCTCGCGGCGAGTCTCCCCTCAAAGGTGCTGCAGGCCGCCGTCTCGATGCAGCACGGCGCAACCTCGCTACCACAGGCGCTACACCAGTTGGTCAGCCTGTAGGCCCACCGCCTCTTCCCCGCGGCGTCAATTTTCTTCTCACCATCATCCCCGGCGCACATACATACCGGGAGACGCGCTTCAAGGCGGAAGGTCTGGTGAACCTGCTGCGCGACGTCGCTGCTATTCCTGTCCCGCCCGGCCAAGGTCCACCGCAGCCGCAGCGCTGGGGAACTACTCCTACGACGGCACAGCAGTTGCAGAGCATACAAGAGAAATATGGCAATTCGGGCCATGCTGCTGCCATGCAGGGTGCGCCGAATCCCTGGGGCCCCTAGGGGGGTCTGATGGATTTGAGAGGGGAGCCGAAAGCTTCGTTGGAAGCGAGAGGACTTTCCAGGTTGAGTTCGGAGCTTGGTGGTGAGGAGTGGCTTGTGATAAAAAGCATTGCATGGGTTGGTGTTTATTGCTTTCTCTCCTTTCCCATTGCGGGAGCACTGCTTGGGAGGGTTTGCCTCTATGGTTCTTGGTAATAGGGTTCATTGCGGGTCTCCGGCCTGCCATTGTCTCTGAAGGAGCCGTTGTGTTTATTGCTTTTTTTTTCCTTTTTTGCCTCTTCGGCACGCCTTTTACAGACCCATTGCTCCAGACGAGCGTTAGTCGTTAGTATTCGAGGAAGTGGGCCGAATGTTCTTGTCTTAGCAATGCAGAAACTGGTCGAAAAGATCTTTTGAAAAGCTTGAATTTCCCCATCGTGACGCTTGTTGCCGGTTAAAGGCGAAATAACAGGATTGGGGTCTTTCTACGCAGTAGACCTACGACGTGCCATTCCAAGCTTCTACTCTACACTACCAAGCAATACAGCCCCTTTGCACCCCATACCATCACAATCTATCCCCATTTCTTACCGGTATGTAGTCCCTTCCTGCCTTCAATGCTTCGTGCCCAGTATCGATACTCGCACAGTATACCTCAGCACTACCTCCCCCCTATGGTACCACCCATCGCCGTAAAAAAAACTTTTTTGTTGGCGATGATGTTTGTGCTATACCTAGCTTCTAACCCCACATATATACGTTTAATAAGCAAAGTGTCGGATCATGTACACCTCCGCAGTGCCCTCACGTAGCAAGAACAACACAACCATCATCGAACAGAATGCATTCATAGTTATTTCCTTTCACTAGTGAGCCTTCCAACACAAAGACAAACGGAGGAAGCTCGATGTGATTGGTTGGCGTGTGTGACCTATTTTTTTGTGAGGAACGAGGCTTGCTAAATAACGCTGCTTGTGCCAGCTTGTGCCAAACTTTTCTCTGCTTTTTTGGAGGCGGCTCAACGCAACGCGATATCGTGTCTTGTTATGTTACGGTTATGGGAAGCAGATCACGTGTAGGTGTTCTGGTGCTACTTCCTCACTTATCGAATACCTCTTACCTCAGCTGTATCTTAAATACGTCATGTAACCAGACCCTGCTGCTGGCCTTCTGGGAGGTCCGCACGAGGAGAACAGAACACATCAGAATACACAATACTTTTGATTCACTGCCTCGCGCATTTACCCTTTGACCATTACATATATACACCGCAACATGTTACCTACCTAAGCATTGTTGTGGTCTGTGCGTGCTACCTACCTACCGTATCTTCTCCGAGGAACGAAGCTTGATGATGTGGTCACTTGCGCTTGTGCCAACCTTTGCTGGGTCAATGTAATGTAGGTAACATTGGCCTGTGCTAGCAAGTGTAGGTATCTGATAGAAGGCACAAGTGAGATGCGAACTTGTAGTGTTGTTGTGAGCTATCTGAAGTGGCTATGTAGAAAGAACGAGCTGAACCGACGCTAGTCCCGAAGAGGTACACATGTGACTTGTACCCTCGAACACACCCCCTCAGCGAGAGATGCTTAGATAGCCGTAAACTAATTATAAGTGACAGGAGAGATAGTAGGCTTGCTTAGACCAATCTGTTTGACCCAGGCGGAGTGAGCTAGCTTGTCAAGCGGCTTTGTAAGTCCGTCAGCCGCCATCTCATGGGTGCGTACATGTTTGAGAGCTAGGTGGCCGTCCTTGACGCGATCCTTGATATAGTGGTAGTATATATCGACGTGTTTCGTACGTTCGTGGTGGCCATTAGGGGCAACAAGGTCAATAGATGGCTGATTGTCGCCGTAGAGCCTGATAGGATGGGCGTCTTGGCCTAGGTAGCCAACTTGCTTTAGCAATCGGGCGAGCCAGGTAGCCTCCTTCGCAGCATACGTGAGACCAACGTACTCCGCCTCTGTCATAGAGGTAATAACAAGACGCTGTTTGCACGATTTGTGGCAGATAGTGCCTCCTGCTAACTTGAACAGGTAGCCAGAGGTAGACTTGCGGTCCTCTGCGTCGGCGAACGACGCATCGCTGTACGCGTGGAGGCCTAGGTCTTGGTGAGGTGAGGTCTTAGAGAAGACATCAATGGATAGGTTAGACGAGTCATGAGGGGCCTTATAGGCCATAACTAGGTCCTTGTACGTGTAGAGGTAGTCAACGATCTGCATAGCGTAGTTATAGTGATCCTCTGTTGGATTGCTCATCGCTCGAGTGAGGTAGTTGACATGGAATGCCACGTCTGTCCGAATTTGCGACGCTGGGTATAGTAGTTTGCCGATAAGCGATTGGTATCGCTGTATGAGCTGGGGCGGAGCCTGATCGTCCTTGAGTCGAAGCTTGAGCTTGAGCGCCTCAAGATCCATAGGATGATGGCGAGCTGGGGCGTCAGTGCGCTTGAAGTCGTGTGCGAGCTTGTCGATATATGACTCCATAGAGAGCTCAATAGCTCGTTGAGTGCGATCGCGACGGATTCGGATACCAAGATAGTGTGAGATAGGGCCTAGGTCGCGACACTTGTACTTTCCAAGTACCAGCTTCTTGAGAGCAGTCATCTCCTTCTTCGTACGCGTAATCAGGACAAGATCGTCAACGTATGCGAGAATGATGCTGCCTGTCGCAGTGTTGATGAATACGCATGGGTCTGCCTCAATTGGCAGATACCCGATTGAGGCTAGACAGCGAGCCAGCTCCTCGTACCATAGTCGCGGAGAGCGACGTAGGCCGTACAGGGCCTTGCGGAGCTTAGCTAGCTTACCGTCAGGTAGGCGAATATAAATGTCCTCGTCTTTGTCGAGGTGGCCGTTGAGGAAGGCTGTAACGACATCAAGTTGGTCGCACTCTAGGTCTAGAGCGGCGACGAGGGCGAGTAGTGCTTTGAGAGTGGTTGAGCGGGCGACTGCGGCGTAGGTCTCGCGGCAAAAATCAGTGTCCTGGCGGTTGCCACACACGACAAGCCGAGCTTTAAAGCGTACGAGCTTGCCAGCGTCGTCGAGTTTGTATTTGTATATCCACTTTGTAGGTAGAGCAAAGATGCCTGTAGGTAACGTCACGACGGTCTCCCAAGTGCCGTTGTCGTCATGCGACTGGTACTCCTCACCCTCCGCGAGCAGCCATTGTTTGTCGAAACGGTGGTGTCGGGCCTGCTTCGCGCTGGTCGGTTCGGGAGGGAGGATTGGGTTGTCTCTGGTGACGCTGGGTGAATAATTATCACCCCCTAGTCGTTGGTTGCTTCTGCTGTCGTTTTTGCTGTCAGCACATTCGTGTTGCTTCTTGGCAGCAAAGGAGGCAGTTTTGACAGGATCATCACGTCGAGCTTCGTCGTTGATCTCTTGTATCATAGAGTCGAGCGTGAGATTGCCCTTAGAGCGCATGGCGCATCGTACGACTCGCGCGTAGTCAGGGTAGGACTCCTCGATCGCGAGGATGAACTGGTATAGTACGCCCTTCTCCGGCAGTTCAAGCTTCATGTCCTTCAACTTGTTGAGTGAGGCGCGGAATTTGTCTGTGAACTTGAGCGTGTTGGTGCAGTCAGCGCAGCGAAGTTTGAAGAAATCAGTCCAGGCTGTACAGGCACGGTAGCGGCGAGTGATCTCCCTGTATTGCTCTGCTGCAGTTTGGAGGCCTTGAATTGCTTCGTAGACCTCGCGTGGAACTGAATTAAGGAAAGTCATCTTAAGGGCGGCGTCCAGCTTGCCCCAATACTTGATCTTCTCCTTCTGCCTCTCTGCTGACTTGATGATGCTGTTGTTGATAGATTGACGGCTGTCGTCAAATATCTTGCGATTAGACATGAGCTGTAGATGCTCGTCATTGTTCGGATCCAGTGTAGTTCCATCGAATGGCTCAGGCTCGTCGATGAGGCCGGCGTACGATGGATTAGCTGGTCGCGGCTTCTCGCCGGTAAGGACCTCTGTCGCGTCATGGATCTGCGCGTACAGGGTGATTGCAGCGTCCCATTTCCAGAAGTTTGAGCCACCGGCGTCGAGCTTCGGGACGACTGCCTGCGCGTCGTAGATGCCCATTTTGGGTATGACGTCGCAGTGCTGATGCTGAGTTTGAGCGAAAGCCTCACCAACGCTGGCTGCGTCGCACGTCAATTGAATGCGGCGAAGGCAGTACTCCCAGTCAGTCGTCAATGAGTTTTGTGAGGGCTCATAACCTGATAGAAGGCATAAGTGAGATGCGAACTTGTAGTGTTGTTGTGAGCTATCTGAAGTGGCTATGTAGAAAGAACGAGCTGAACCGACGCTAGTCCCAAAGAGGTACACATGTGACTTGTACCCTCGAACAGTATCTAACTCGGTGGATGTGCTTGCTTGTTCCTTTCTACTGTGTGTATGTGCTGCCACTGCTGCCACTGCTGCCACTGCTGAACTTGTGTAGGTATGTATGTGCTAGGTACACCACACCGGTGGCTACCTAGTACGACCATGCCATGCCGATTGATGACGAAGGCGGCGCGGGTGTATCTTGCGGAGATGCTGGGTAGGAGACTGCACTGCGGGCATGAGGGTCGGTCGTCGGTCGATACGAGTTCGTGCTTGAGGAGGATCGTGTAGGTAGGTAGGTATGACTCGCAGCCGATTCCTTTCGCGTGTTTCTTGTGAGTGTTGTCGTGCGGTGCTTGTTTACGCGTGGGGGTTAGGAGAGAGCTTATGTTCGCGGTTCGGTGAGGGTGGTGTTCGTGCACGGGTGGAGTGGTGTGCTGGTTCGGCGCCGGCTGGTGAGGATCTCAGCTGCGGATGCGGAGGTGGATGTGGATCTTGAGGTGGGGAGACGCGATTCGAAAGTGGAGGGTGGTTCTGTCTGCTGCGGTTCGCAGATGATGTGGCTCTGCTGCAAGAGTTAGTTTTGGTGTTGGGTTTGTGGTTGACTGGCGAGGTTCACGTTGCGGCATAGCTCCACGCTGTGGTCAGTGTGGAAGAGAGCATCCGTGCCAAAGCGGAACATGGTGGAACTGAACTTGCTCAGCTTCGAGATGGGGAGTTGTACTGTTCTGAGCTCGGGGTTTCTTTTGTCAAAGCTGGTTCCGCCAGTGCTCAAGCTATAGCACTGTTGCCGCACATCCACTTCTGTTCATAGTGTCTCTTTTCGAAGATCTGTCTTTGTGTTCCTCTCTGGAGATCCGCAGATTCGGAAGAGTTTTGCTGCGTTCTTGTCCTCCGGAGCACCCGCGTTTTCCAACGTGGGGAATCTGGTTCTCGGACGTAGATACCGCGTGTCTTCGAGTGTATGCTACTGGGGTTGTGTCGTCGGAAGCTAATCCGCGCATTTCTCTGGATGTTCTACGTAAAGAAGTTGCTTTGGAGTCTTGCTTCGCTTGCTGTCTGGGCGTACAGATGCGGACTGCTCGCCCATGGCACGGAGGTAGATTTTGCATAGGTCTACATGCCAAAGGTTCCTGTGCTTTGCTTTTGGGAACTCCTCGTCTCTGTCAGCACCGACTCTTTGTTAAACATGTCCTTGTCCATGAGCTGTCTTTCGGTGCGTGCCAACTGCATCCTGGCTCCTTCCTAATCCTGCTTACTATCGCCCATATTCTCTCTCTCTATCTCAAGCTGGTGTTTATTCTGTCTATCTAGCTTGTTCCACCGTCTGATGTTCTGCCCCCTCCTGGGAAGCTCTCTCACCCAGCACCAAAAGACGGTCATACCGCCCGCAAAGCAACCACCCTAGGGTCACAACACCAGGATTCTCACCTGGTCTATAATCATCAGACCCACTAAAACCTCTTCTTTTACCTAGATACACTGCGTCAACGTGTCATGGACCTCTAAGGCTACCGGAGTAGCGTCTCTAACCAGCCATATAAACAACCCAGCCCACGTTTCCTCGATCTCTCTTTCCTCACACTACAACAAAAGCTCCTCTCCACTGCCTTGACAGCTTGACTCCCACCAATCTAACAAGCTTTCGATTCTCCACAAACCTCACCACAAACAACAAGCCTTCTTCCCCAACTTCCAAGTACAAGAGCCGGTCTCGAGCTCCTCACTGCAGGCAGTTCAAGTCAACACCACTGCAGGCAGTCTCCGTGCTAAACACCTTCAAGTAAGTCTCTATCCCTACCATCTAGGATAGCACATCGTCTTCATCACCATCATCCTCTGTTGAGGAGCATCACCGTCCTCACTCCTTCCACATGGCACACGCTGGGCCTGGTCGCCCCTACCGCGCCGGGACCACTTTGAGACCCTGAATTCAGCGTCAACACGAGCAACCATGTAGCTCCTGTCTCTTTGTTTTGACGCTACTACATAACTCGCCTTGGCACAACTTTTCGAGCTCCTCATAACCTGCCCCCTCCGTCTTTTCTCTTCCTTGCCACCTACAACATCACCCATAACCACACCCTTCTTGTATGCCTGCCTCTCACATATCCACCTCACCTTCTTTTTGATTTAATCTCCGCGTTGCCGAGCACATAGGTGCGCAGCTTCCACTTTTGAATCTCACTGACGTGCCTCAGATCTGATCGGCAACCTGTTTCAAAGGCCCACGCGATCAACGCCAGTCCCTCAGTTGACTAAGATCTGAGATCAAGGTACGTGGATTATATCCAATCATCGCCGTTGCCTCCGCTCGCAAGCGCTATCTCATCTCCCGACACCGCTAACATGCCACTTAGAGTCCGCCATGGCCGGTCCACCTAAGACGCGGGCACAGGCTGAGAAGCAGTCCGACAGCTCGTCCAACGGCTCTTCTTCTGCCTCCCGTGACCCCACGCAGCGCTCTGAGACCAAGTCCATTCCTCGTCTTGACGGCAACCGCGACCCCAACATCAAGTACGCTGTCGATTACACCGTGGCGACTGACCTCAAGAACATCTCTGACTTTCTGGGTCTGGCTGGTTGGTACACGGCTCGTGGTGTAAGTACAAACGCTTTTCTGTCCCACCCCCATGTCCATGGTATGCATGCATGCCCCTTTGGGCACATGCCCCATTCCGTTCCAAGAGTCCATGCAAACACCCTCTGCTTCACGTCCTGCCGCTCTCATCGTGGCTGGCTGCGACGGAGACCTGCCTGAAAGGCGTCTCTCTCTTCCTGTCGTCACACACGTCTTTCTCATTTTCAAAACGTCCACATCCCCTGTTCATTGTTTGTACCACATCTGTTACCACATTACTACTCTTTTCTCCACCGCTATGGTTGACTCATCAACCCATCCGTCTCGCTTCTACCAAGACACCACTCTTTTCAAAGCCCGCCATGACAATATCGATTTTAACATTGCATCTCAGATCACTATCCCCAGTTCTCTGCCTCAGCGGCCCAAAAACTTCAACATCAACGGCAAGGAGTGTGCCATCAAGCTCAACACTTTCAACGTTGCTAAGGCTCCGGACACAATTGTCCACCAGTACGATGTAGGTCTTCGTGTTGCTTCCTACCCTAGTTCATTGCTAACTTCTCCAAGCTCTCCTACAACGGTGACGCCGAGGACTACACTAAGCGCGTCCTTCTGAGGAAGATCTGGAACTCTTCTGCCGTCAAGACCGCTCTCGGTGAGCCGACCAACCTCTGGGTCTGGGACACCAATAAGCTCGCATGGTCTGGCCGGCGTCTGGAGCGCGACGACTTGCGCATCTCCGTCGACCTCGACGCTGAGGAGGGCCGTCCTACCAAGCCTGGTGCACGCGGAAACAAGCACGTCATCCATGTCAAGTGGACACGCAAAGTCGACTTCATTCACCTGAATGCCTTCCTTCAGGGTCAAGCTTCGTGGTCCACCGACTGCATCGACACCATAAACTTCCTTGATCACGTCATGCGCGAGTGGTCTTCCCAGCGGTACACCCAGATCAAGAAGTCTTTCTTCCAGCGTGGCCAGGAGCGCTTCGATCTGGGCGGTGGCGTGGAGGCCTTTAAGGGTGTCTTCGCCTCTCTTCGCCCCGTCCTAGATGACAAGTTCCAGAAGTCTCTCTCGGTCAACGTCGACGTTGCCAACGGTACTTTCTGGCGTTCCCAAGATCTCACTGCGGCCGTTATTCAGGTTTTCAACTGTAGCCTACCTCAGTTCACCGTGATGTACAGGAGTGCACTTCGTGACTGGAACGCCTCTACCCTCAAGAGGGATCTTCGCAAGTTCAAGCGTGTCGGCGTCTCTACAACTCACACGAAGCTGCCCACTCAGTGGACCATCGACGAGTTTGTGAACCTGGACGTCAACCAGGCCACGTTCCCGGATCCCGATGATCGTACGAAGAGGATTTCCGTCGCCAAGTACTTCAAGAATAAGTACAACATCAACTGCATGATCCATGTTCCAGTGGTTAAGATGACCAAGAAGATCCGCAAGGAGCCCGTCTACATGCCCATAGATGTCTTGAAGATTGATGCCAACCAGCGCTACAACACCAAGCTCAGCGACATCCAGACCAGTAGCATGATCAAGTTCGCCGTCACTCTCCCCAAGGACCGTTGGGCCGCCGTAGAGCAGGGTGTTCGTCTGCTCAACTGGGCCGAAGACCCCTACCTCCGTCACTATGGCCTCCAGGTCAACTCCAACCCATCCAAGGTCAAGGCTCGCGTTCTTCCCTCTCCCAACGTCCAGTTCGGTCCAGGCTCCAAGGAGGCCACTATCAAGGCCGGCGATTTGATCCAGGGCCGCTGGCGTTTAGATAACGTAAGTACCCCGCCCAGGCCCTACTTTGAGCGATTACTGACAAGAATTACAGCGCAAGTTTGCCATGATCAACAAACTGAACCCTATCAAGTCATGGGGCGTTTGCTGTATTCAAGTTCCTCGCGGCACTCCCCCTGTTCCGGCCGTCGAAGCCTTTATCCAGAAGTTCATCCAGATTTACGAGGGTCATGGTGGCGGCGTCCTTGCCCATCCTCAGCACGGCAAGAAGCCCTGGATGGGAGGCGGTAACTTGGCCGATGGTGGGGAGATGGTTGCGAAGGTGTGGAACGCGACCGGCAACAGGTAAGCTATACGATGAAGGTGCCTTGATACCTTCGCGATATCACTAACACACCTCGTAGGTACAACTCTCCGCCCAACTTCCTCATGTTCATCGTCAGCGACCGCAACGTTGACGTCTACCGCCGGATCAAGAAGTCCTGCGACATCCGCTTTGGAGTCGCCTCCCAGGTACTCCAGGGCAGGCACGTTATGTCCGCCTCACCACAGTACATCTCGAATGTCTGCATGAAAGTTAACGCCAAGCTCGGTGGAGCCACCTGTGTCGCCAAGTCAAACCTTATCCCCAAGATCGCGCCGAAGTCAGCTTCAATTCCAACCATGGTAGTTGGTGCCGACGTCTCTCATCCAGCTCCCGGAGCGGCCTCGGCTGAAGCTGCGTCCTTCGCTGCCATTACGGTTTCCGCGGATATACACTTCGCTAGGTACTGGGCTGAGGTTCAGACTAACGGCAACCGTGTTGAGATGGTCACCACTTCGAACATCGATGATCACTTCGGCTACATGGCCAAGAACTGGATGCAGAAGATTGGTCAAGGCAGGCCTCCTCAGCGTGTGCTCTATATCCGAGACGGTGTGAGCGAGGGTAAGCTGGATTTCTTTTACTATTACCTAGCTAGGTATTGTTCACTCGCTAACATCATGTCACAGGTCAGTACGCGGCTGTTCTCGAGGAGGAAGTCCGCGATATGAAGGAGTGCTTCAAGAAGTTGGGATGCAAGGAGATCCCCAAGTTCACCGTTGTCATCGCCGGCAAGCGCCACCACATCCGCTTCTTCCCTGATGCTGGAAAGGGAGATCGCAACGGCAACCCTTTGCCCGGTACCTTGGTGGAGACTGGATGCACCCATCCCTTCGAGTTCGACTTTTATCTCTGCTCCCACGTCGCTATCAAGGGTACCGCTCGCCCAATCCACTACCAGTGCATCCTCAACGAGGGCGAGTGGCTGTCTGCGGAGCTTCAGCAGTTCATCTTTGAGCACTCTTACCAATACGTCCGCTCCACAACCCCGGTCTCCCTTCACCCAGCTGTCTACTACGCTCATCTGGCTGCTGACCGCTCCCGTGCTCACATCAACGACAGCCCCGTCTCTTCCGGCAAGAAGGAGTCCAAGGCCGAAAAGAAGACCACGGTCGGCTCCTCTAAGCAGACCGTCGAGATTGCTCCTCTGATGGGAATCCCGAACGCCCGCGGTTTGAAGGATGTCATGTGGTACATCTAGAGTTCGGCGGTAAGAACACCGGGCTATGGAATGGCTGCGAATGATTAGCATGAATAGGTTCATGGTGTATCAAAAGTTGGCTATTTGGGCGTTATCTTTCTTCCATTGCTTCCTCACGATACTAATCTTCACGGTCCCTGGATAGACCTTTCATGATCCTAGTAGTTAGCCAAGCCCATCAGCGGCCTGGCACAATGGGAAAGGATAAATAAATCTTCTTCTTCAATAATCCCCGTGATGCTGCCTTTGGGTGTTGGGCTTCCACGGCATGCTGACGATATCCAGTCTCAAATGGTGACATCAACTCAGTGTAGAGGCTTGGACCCATTTTCATGCATCGTGAAAGCCGGATTTCGAAGCTGGCGACATGAATTGCAATCAGCCTGACCACAAGACAAGTATGGGGAGACAAGTTTTTTTTCGGCTCGCATCTTTGCTGGACAGTATACGCAAGGGGAACCCGCGGGGCCGGGAAATCGCATAGTCTGCGTAGACCTGGTGAGCTAGCTTTCTTAGTCCGGGAAACCTGAACGCAAGAGTTGAGCTTTCTATTAAACTGCCCGCGACTTGAACTAATCAGAACGTCGCTAAGTTAGGGATGTACAGAAGCTCTAATCTAGACCCTGAACGAATCGCACAGCACCGAGGAAGCGGTCTGGAAATGCTGTGAACTTGGTATGTAAGAAGATGGAGCGTGAAGCTATGAGCATTGCCATACCTCAACTCCTTTACTAACATGGAGGTGAAGAAAATAGGTTGTGCTTGAACTAGCTTCTCTGTGCACGAAAGCGAAGATGTGCTCCTTGCTTTGTTGCAGCGAGAAGATTTACACATGGTATAGGAGAGGCTGGGACAAGAGATTTAGAGGAGGTGATGTTGCGTTGTGGATTTGATTAGGTAGGGACTCCCTACGGCGCTGAACAAAAAACAGGTCTGCTACTCTCTCCTTTGCGATACGAGCAATTCCACGGAGAATAGTTATCAGAAGCACTGCAGATGCTTGATAGCTGAGATGACAAGAGCGTGGTATATTTTAGATATACGAGGAGCAAGGGGGGGCGGAGGAAGAACAGAGAGCGATGCGTGCGTGGGCAAAGAGACGGCCGGTAACTTGGCCCCCACGACGTCGGCTGCGAAACTAAAAGGCGGAGATCGCTGCACTTACGACGACACGTTGGAACTCATACGCCTGGTCCTACGAAACCAGATCGTCCCAAAGATCACAGCCAAGAAAAAATAATGTACCGTCCAAAATATTTACCTTCGCTCCACCAGCGACGTGCGCAGAAGAGAAGGGGGTAAGCGAACGCGTGTATTGCTCTAACCTCCATTTTCCCCTCCAAATCTCCATTGAATGGTGGATGACACAGAGTGAATAATGGGGTATTCAGTTTTGGGGAGCAAAAGGAAGATTGGCGCCGCGCGTTGGTTTTGATGGTTGAGATTTCTGGATGACTAAGGGACGCTTGGGTGGATGCGGTTAGCGGAGGATTGCATGGGCGAATTGGGGCTGGCGCAAACGTGTGACGAGATGGATGGTGGGGCAGGGGTTTCTGCTTTGGTGGTGGGCGCGGGGCTGCGTTGTGTTTTGTTGGCGACCCTGTGGGCCTGACTCTTTTACTAACAACAACAAGACCAGAAGCGGCATTCGTGGGCGGGTATACTAGGTGAGTAATGGTTCTTTTCACGGGTGAAACGTGGTTGAAGGGCTAACGTTCCGTTGTTTGACAGGCGCGCACTTGTACAAATTGACCAACGCCCTCGCTCGCACGTATACTTGTACAAACGCACACTCACACTACGAACTGCCACGAAGACTACAGCCGCCCCAAGCACGCGACATACTACAGAGTCAGAGCTTCATCACGAGGAGCGCTACCGAACAGTCCCCGCTTCTCGAGTATCCACTGCACACGCGGGCTCAACCAGCAAACTCTATACCGCATACCTTCCTCTACCAACACTACTCTTACCTAGACACACATCATGTCTTCAGCAGGACGCGGCCGCGGCGGCAAGTTCAACAAGGTCAAGCGTGGCGGCGGAAAGAAGTTCTCGCGCGACCTACAACCGCTGAATGCAGATGGCGAGGTCGTCGGCATGTGGGGTGTAAGTAGCTTCCACCCAGCATTCACGATCACGGGCTAACGAATCTCAGGAACAACCCGAAAAGGTCGAAGAAGAGTCATCGGGGGAAGAATCGTCAGAAGAAGAGACTAGCGACGAGGATGGCAAGCCGGCGCAGGAGGAAATGACGCGCGAGCAGCGCCGCGAAGCCGCAAAGAAACGCAAGGCCGCGGCCATAGCGAAGAAGACACAAAAGGTTCCCGAAGCAGGCGATCTGCCCACTGACTCCTCCGAAGACGAAGACGACGACATGCCCGCGAACCCGAACCACACGGCCAAAGCCCGCACACAGGCCGCCAAAGCACCCGTCGACCCAGACGCGGAGCCCGCTGCGGCTGGAAAGGGCAAGGGCAAGCAGCAAGACATCTCCCAGCTCTCCCGTCGTGAGCGCGAGGCTCTCCAGGCTCAGGCGAGCAAAGACCGGTACGAGAAGCTGCACGCAGAAGGTAAGACGGAGCAGGCGCGTGCTGATCTGGAGCGTCTGGCCCTGGTGCGCGAACGCAGAGAGGCCGAGGCGGCACGGAAGAAGGCCGAGGCCGAGGAGCGTGCTGAGCTTGAGAAGGAAAAGAAGGAGCTCATGGACCGTGAGAACAGGCGAAGGGAACAGGCCATGGGCAAGACGAACCGTCTCGCAAAGGGCGGGAAGAAGAAGGCGTAAATGTAGCGGTCATGGGACCTCTCCAACGCTGGTTCCCCAGTAGAGGAACTCGGGCTCTATAGCTCTTTGCTTGCAATTTGCATTGTTTGCGGATGGTCGAGCGGTCCCGGGTTAATCATGGTAGATACTCACGATATGATGACGAGTCGGGGCAGAAGACAACATGCTACATCTTCATGGCGTGATGGAGCCTCGGATACTTGGACGAATTTCACGAAAGTTGACGAATCAAACTTCTCTTGCTGCCTGCCGCTGATGTACTCGTGGTTACTCTTCTCGCAATACGAGTTCGTGTGCTAAACATTCAGCCCTCATGCCGCCCTTGATCTCCAGCCCCGCGCCTTGGCTTGCCTCACGAACGCGAAAGTTCACGACTTCGTCATCACTCCAACGCCTACATAAACACCACCATGTCGCCACTCATGTATCCCACAACGCGCTCACGATCAAACACATTCTCATCCTCGCATAGACAGCTCCGTCAAGCCCTCGAACATGGCTGAATACATCCCCGCCGAAGAGCAAGCCAACTACGAGATTTTCCGCGACTGCCTGAGCGAGCCTGTCCTAAAAGCACTAGCAGCTCCAATCGACAAGCCGAAACCAAAGAAGAAAAAACACGCAAAGAGAGGATCGAAGAACAGTATCTCGAAGCCGGAGATCCAACAGAATGAAGCCAACAGCAGCGAAAACACACCCACAAGCGACGCAGAAGACCTAGGCGAATTCATCGAAGTAAGTCCCTATGTACAGCATGCGCCATCACTCCACTAACAGTAAAAATCAGTACCTAAGCGCCCTCATCTTCCCCTCGCTCCCACCCGACCTCCGTACCCTCTCCCACTCCCTCTTCCAATCCTCCCCCCACCTCCAAACCATCTACACGCCCCCCCTCCCACCCGCCTCAACCACCAAGCTCCTAAACGCCATCCCACCCCCCGCAATCGACAGTCTAGAATCCTACGCCGTCCTCCCCACCCCCTCGGACGCCCTCGACCAACACCACCTCCTCACCCCCCTCCTAACCACCTACATCGCCACCGTCACCGCACCGCCCCCGATCTGGAGCCTAACGCGCGCCACAGCCTGCGAATTATGTGCCCGGGACTGGGTGCCGCTGACGTACCACCACCTCATCCCCAAATCGACACATGCCCGCGTGTTGAAACGGGGTTGGCATGCCGAGGAGCGCTTGAATGCGGTCGCTTGGTTGTGTAGGGCTTGTCATAGCTTTGTGCACCGGTTGGCGGGCAATGAGGCGTTGGCGAAGCGGTTTTATAGTGTCGAATTGATTGTTGGTGGGGGGGTTGAGGCGGATGAGGAGATTAGGGCGAGGGTTGAGGGGTGGGTACGATGGGTTGGGGGGGTAAGATGGCGGGCGAGATAGGGGGAATGAACGGGGCGAAGGGTCGAGTTTTTCCCTTTGCCTATAAGCTACACCCCCGTAAATGGCAGCTTGTTGTATGAATGTCACAAAACTCATCCACTCAAAAACTCAACCATCACATCACAACCCCCCATCCACCCCCCAATCCAAAAACCCCTTCTCCCCCTCATCCACAAAAACAGGATACCAAATCCCCTTCTCAACCCCACTCCCTGCCCTCCTCCTAGCCTCAAAACTAGCACGCACATGCACCAAAAAGGCTACCGCAGAATCGCTCCTCATCCGTCCTCCCACACCACCACCACCACCACCACCACCATAGCTTTCCTCTTCCCCTTCATCCCGGATAGCTAGGTCTGAATCTGTGTAGCGCGATGGAGACGGAGACGGACATGTCCTTCCCACCCCCAAGCGCACTTCCATACCCATCTCTACACGCGCCGCGGACCCCTCATCGCTAGTACTCCATCCTCCGTCGTCACTACTTAAATCGACTTCGCCGCCAGTGCTGTGGTAGCGCGGAATTGTATGTGCCATATAGCCCTCGTTTTGGTGTGCATGTTGGGGGGCCGCGGAAATGAATGTAGATGCGGTGTTCATAGCGGTTGGGGGGTGGGCATGTGTATGTGGTGGTGGGGGGGTTGTTGAAGTGTGAGAAATAGAGGGTTGGGGACTGGTATTTGATGATGTGGTGGAAGAACGTCTAGTCAATCCAAAACTGAACGTTTTGTTGAAGATTGAGCTGGGCCTCCTCTTTTCCTTTTTCTGCTTGAAAGGATCTGCGGGGGCTGTTGGTCCGACTTGTTCTTGGTGTTGGTTGGGGGATATTTGAAGCCCCATCGTCGGGGTGGGTTGTAGGTACGCCTGCCTATACTTTGGGGTTTTTTGGTGTTTAGAGGGAGTCGTAGTAGCGAAGTTCAAGTTTTGTGAAACTTTTTGTTTGGTGTTGAACGGGTTTTTTGGGCGCGGTGTTGGGCGTGTGAATGGATGAATCACTCAGGCAAGGCGCGTGCATGCGTGCATACGCAACGTGGAACTAGTATGGTATGGTACGGGCCGGCGGTATCGGAGAGTTTTTTTGTTTGCGGTGGGGTTTTTGATTTGGTGTCGTGGGCGTGGATGGGGTGGCGTGGTGCGGTCATATGGTCTTGGTGTTGTGTTGTGTTGGCCATTGTGACAGGTTGGTCCCGTGCCAGTGCCGCAACCTGCAGACTTCGTCACGTTGACATTGTATTGGGGTTTGATATTCCGTTTGTTTCTTGATTTTTTTTCTTGATCTTTTCATGGGATGACGGAGCTATGCAGAGCGCTACTACGTAGTAACATGGGTTGAGAAAAGTAGGTAAGATGATAGAACTAGTTTTCTAGGAGTAAGTTTACAAGTATGAAGAGTACCTACGCCAGACCCATTTTTTCCCTCCTATTTACCTATTTACTGTTTAACTTTCAAGCGCACATAAAACCCACTCTGTCGTACAAACCACGCATTACGCACACTCCATTGCGCATCTGCGTCGGCCATCGAAATCTTCCCGCGTCAGCAACGAGATTTGCACAAGGAAATCGTCAGTTTTCTTACCTCAAACTTGTGTAGCAGCACAGGAACAACCTTGTACATTTCCAACAGGCTGATATTCTTGCCAATACAACTCCTCGTGCCGGCACCGAAGGAAAAGAGAAGATTGTTCATCTCGTTCTTCTTCTCCTCGGTCGCTTCGATCCAGCGCTCCGGTCGAAATAGCTCGGGCTGCGCGCCGAATACGCGTTCGTTGCGGTGGAGGACCCATGCATTACATCCAACGATGGTCCCACCGGGAATGAAGTGTCCGCATACGGCAAGGCCGGTGGGCGGTACGATGCGCTCGAGGCTCAACCCAGCGGCTGGGTGGCAGCGAAGCGCTTCTTTGATGACGGCGCTGAGGTACGGGAGATCGTGGACTTTACTCCATGTTGTGAGCCCGGTTTCAGAGAAGATGTCGTTGCTTTCGAGTTCGTTCATTAGCCGTTGCAGAAGGGTGGGGTTAAGTAAGAGGTTGTAGAAGATGGTGCGGAGGGTTATGGCGGTGGTGTCTGAGCCGGCAAACATGTTTGCGACTGTGACGGCGAGGACGCGCTGCTGTGTCATAAAGGCTGGGTCTTTGCGGTGGGCTTCTTGGAAGCGGGATAAGAAGTCTCTGGACTTGGTCCCTTCGGCTTGAGACTTTTCTTCTGTTTCGCTACTGCGCTCGGCCATGCGTGCTCGCGCAAAGGCGGCGACGGGTGTTGTGGTGTTTGTTAGGCCGAGTTTACTGATCCAAAGGCGGAGTGGGTTTTTAACGAATATCTTATCGAGGATGGGCAGTTGGCCGACCTGACCACGTTAACTCGTTTCCGATGTCTCTGTACAAGAATTTGAGCATCTTTACCGGTGCGACGTAGTTCAGCAGCCGCTCCAAGTCCCCAATTATACCATCGACATCCATGCCCTTGTCGACGAACCCAAGACGTTTCGAAAAGGTCAATTCACCGATAACGTCAAAGGCAAAATACTGAAGCCACAAGCCAAAGTCACACACGCCGCCCTCGTCCCCGTCCGTTCGACTGGCAAACCTCTGCTCGAGCTGGGCTAGGAAAGTAGTGATGGTTGAATCCACCAACGGCTCGAACTGAATCAGACTGCTCATGGCATACGCGTTTCCCACTGCCCGTCTCAGCTTAGCATGAAACGCGTCGTTCGTGGTACTGAAGAGTGTCTCTAGCCGTTGTCCCTTGGCGACTGTCTGCTGTACGGGATAGAAATCAGACTTGACATAACCCCTCTTGTGCGCATAGATGGTTTTGATGGCGTCGGGGTCAGCGATGGAGATGCAGTTTGGTCCTAGTCGTACGATAGGGCCATTTTGTTCATGGAGTTCGATTTGAGTGAGTTCTGGTCGACCTTTCCAAACTTGAACGAGGCGCCAGAGGTCGGTAAAGGAGGCGAGCAAAGGGCCGGGTATACGGTGGAGACCATATCTATATCGATTGGAGAGAAGATAGAGAGATATAAGGATACAAGTCGAGATGATTACACCGATATATGAATTGAGGACACAAAACGGGGCGTGTTCGAGAATCATGGTACATTCCAGTGTAATTCTCTTCTACTAAGTAAAGTGAAGAGCGAAGCGTTACACTTCAGGTATGAACGCGGCACCGCATCATGGTAGATATAAGTATACGTCCGCCTTCGTACTCCACAATATGCAAGCGGGGTTCGGGAGTGATGCGTTAGTCGGTGTTCCGTAGTCTGGGGTAGTCGGAAACACTTCCGAGCACATGCGGAAGCTTCCGCTTTCATGCTCCACAATCTTGACTTCCCGCTTCGCCGAAAAGTAATTCTACCTCAGCGACTGGTAATCAGTCCGGGACTTGGATACCGTGTGCAAGCGGCAACCGGCCGTCGTTGCCACACTTGATAGCATTTAATTGAAGGACGGTGCTGCGCTAATGGCAGAGACATTGATATTTGTCTCTCGGTCTCTACTTGTCTGTACTTCACCATTGCGTCTTTCTGGATGTCACTCCTTTCCCTGGATGGTGCTAAGCCTAGGTGATGCTAGCGTGTGTTTATAGCGACTTGCCACTGCCGTATTTGTCTCTTGTGGCGCGGTTTGATCCATCTGGTGGCCGTCACACTGGTTGGATAGTCTAGGTAATGGAGGTGGAATCGGTTGCTGCGAGAACAGGGAAGATGCAGTCGGATTCGATGATCAGCTCAGGTCAGCTCAGGTCGTAGGTGGTCTCCACGACGCGTGTCCGGGCCAGGGTGGCTCAGGGGGCAGCTCGTCGGCGGCATTAATGAATTCCCAGAAGCCGTATATGATGCAGAGAAAGATGAAGACCACCAGCGCCTGCCCGAACCACTCCGGCAGTGCGCGGTCCGTCGGCTCGACTTCGCTGCTCGCTATCGACGATTCGTCGGTATACGGCCGGAAGGTGCCGTAGCTGGGCGGCGCAGCGCTATTCCCGATGGCGTCATCGTAGGATGGTGGAGGCTCGTCGGGAGGGTGGGGATCGTGGGCATGGGGGTGGTGGTGTTGGTAGCTATCTGCTGGCGGGGGAGGTGGTTCGGCCTGCCACGATTAGTCAGACTGAGGAGCTAGACAAGTTCTGGAGCGATTACCGGCGCTGGGTCGTGCATGGTACCTGAGAGGTGCTAGGCGGGCTGTCGAGCTTGAGGCTTCATGGTGGTGGTGATGATGGTGCTGCTGCTGGGCATGTCGCGTGCTGGGCGCGTCCTGGTGGGGTCACTGGGGTGGCATGTGAAACCCGTGTTCACGCGGCCCGTGCCCAGAAGTGCGTCGTGTCGGTTGCAACATTTCTCTTTGTATTGAGCTGCGAGGTCAACGCGGAGGCAGCAGATAGTGTATCCAATCCGCCTACAGCATGTCCGGTAGCTTGGCATTGATACATGGACATGTTCACAGCTGCCCGACCCAACATGTCCGCTGATCCTGCTGCCGCCAGCCTGCACGTCTTCTCACCAACAGGCTCCGGTCGCTCGAGTCCCGTACCGCGGGCATCGCGCCATGCAGCAGAGGAGCGTATGTAATCAGTCGCGTATACTGCCCATGCAAGGACTAACGACTCCACAGCGCTCTATAGAAAAGACAAGGGCTTCCGACGCTATGCCGCCGGTGTCGAGCGCGCCCTCGCTCTCTGGGACACGGCGCAGCAGGAATGGGCCGACTATATTTCCTTCCTGGCGAGGCTGCTCAAGGTCAATACCACCATGCCACCACCCACTGTAAACCAATACGCTTATACGATGCACCCTCCAGGCCCTGCAGTCGCACCCCTCCGATATCCCCGTCATACCCCATAGCGATACAGTCGCACTGCGATTAGCGCAGTGCTTGAATCCAACACTGCCCTCGGGCGTCCACCAGAAGGCGCTCGAAGTCTATGACTACATCTTCTCTACCATCGGTGTAGGCATCCTTCCCCGCCCCACGTTGGCACCAGCTGACCCAGGCCCAGACAGACGCCCTCGCCCGTGACCTCAGCCTCTACTTCCCCGGCCTGGCCTCTGTGCTCTCCTTTGCCTCGCTTTCTGTTCGCCCGCTGTTTCTCTCCGTCTTCGAGAGACACATAGTAAAGCTCGACGGAGCGGCGCTTCGTCCGGCCCTGAAGGCCATTATACTGTCCCTTTTGCCTGGCCTAGAGGATGAGACGAGCGAGGACTTTGAGCGCGTCGTCGCTGCGACCGAGAAGTTGCGCAATGCTGTGCAAGACACCCCAGGCGACGTCGCTGAAGCAAAGGCCAGCAGCGGCTCGTCGCACTTCTGGCAGTGCTTCTTCCTGGCCACCATCACAAACCCATCCAGAAGACAGGGCGCCCTCGCTTTCCTCGTACGTCGGTTGCCCAAGTTTGGCCGCTCAAACCGCCGCAGCTCTCCGTCGGACCATCTGCCAGCCGAAGCCGAAGCCGCCATATCTCCGGAGCCGGGTCTGCTCATCCGCTGCTTCGAGTCTGGCCTTTCTGACCCTCAACTTCTCATCCAACGCGGCTTCCTCGACCTACTGGTCAGTCATCTGCCTCTCGACTCTCCCGTCTTGCAGCAGCGCATTGGCAAAGGGGACCTGGAGCGGCTGGTAGCTGCAGCTGCTGGCGTCGTGTCGCGCAGGGACATGAGTCTGAACCGCCGACTATGGGCATGGTTCCTTGGTCCTGAGCCTACTGCATCTGAGGCCAACGATGCTGTCACTTCTCCCACTTCGGACAAGCACAATACTTCGATAGATCCATCCGCACATCAAGCAGCTTTCTTCTCCGCATACGGTCTTGACCCTCTCACAAACAGCGTTCTCAAGATGATCAATCGACCCAGCGCATTACCGTCTGAGCGGGCACGACCTTTCAGGGTCTGTCTGTCTCTCATGGACCGCTGGGAAGTAGGTGGGTTGATTGTGCCAGAGATCTTTCTCCCGGCGTTGCAGAGTGTGCAATCATATAGCGAGCTTGCCCCGAGAGAACACGTTGACGAAGTCATGAGGAGCGCCAGCGCATTCTTCGACGGCGTTGACAGTGGTCTGATATGGGGCAAATTGATCCAGCTGATCACTTCTTCCCTGCAGACCGACAAGACGCCTCGAGAAGAAGCCTTGCGGCGGATCAAATTGGCTAAATTCATTCTCGCACGCTTCAATCTCAAAGAAGAGGATATGCTCTTGCATCACATGCCTCTAACAGTCCTATCCTCGCTTACTTCACTGAACCAGGCTTTCGAGAAGGCTGGAATCCCTGCAATAGACACGGAAGTCGTAAGTCTTGCGCTGGAGATTACAGACTCGCTCGTCCAGATTATACCAGATCGATCGTTTCAAAGCTACCAAGCTACGGACGAACAACTATCTGCAGCCATTAAGATACCTCGGCCAAATGTTTCGCAAAAGATCCACGTGTTTTATGAAGAATCTCAGGGAAGCCTTGATGCTGCAGATGCCCCCTTTGAGTCATATCAATTGGGTCAAGTTGTGCTGCGCGAAGCATCGCGCATGTTCACAGTTTCATTACAGTCCAACGATTCTGCAGCCTCCGCCGAGATGACTTCGAAGATATTGGCCAATCTAGTGTTCAAGATACAACGCTTGGTGGCTATTGACGATATCGACCTCGTTGCTGTGTTCGGGACGGTTCTCCAGACCTCTGATGATACAGCCACGAACTTTTCCTTCTGTCATTTGAGTGCAATGACCACTGTCCTGCTAGCACTACAGATGGGACGCCCTTCAAACCCTTACTTCGCCCCATCTCAACTGTCCGAACTAGTGCATCCGCTGGTCAGGTACTTCTGGCACTATCTTTCGCCAACCCTACCTAAATACCATGTCGAGACCGCTCGGTGCATGTTGCAGTTACACTCAATTGCGCCCCCCAGTCGGATCGTTGAAAGCGCCATCTCGTCCATCATCATTGAGCAGGCACCCCAAAGCGCGGCATCGACTGGCCCCTCGGATTGTGGCCGACGATTCGCGACTCTTTGGACTCATATCATGCACGAAATGAGCTTACAGTCCGAGAAGCGGGCTAGCATCTCGCGGCGACCGAGCGGTGGTGCCACGCCCTTTTCAACACCGACAGGGGACTTTCATTCCGTCTTAACGAGGCCCCTGCTTCTGCTGCTGGATACGCTCGCCGAAGATGGGTCGGAGACGTGTGCATTCATGCAGGGCTGGTTGCAAGACTTGCCAAGTTTGAACAAGGTATTCGAAGTTCTCGCACTCCATGTCCAGTCGCTGAACTGCTTGGCGGCCTCCGATAGCCTAGCACCTGAGAAGGACAGCCAGAAACGTCGGCCACCGTCGAAGAGAGACGATACCAAGGAATGTCTGTATTACCTGAAGCATGTTTTGTCTATCATAAGACGGCCTTCACAACTCACTTGGGCAACGCTTGCTGAGGTAACTATCGCATGGTCTGAACAATCTTCAACGCGGACGTCGATCCAGGAGTGGCTCATACGCACCTCTTTGAAGACACTCTCGCTCAAAGTTGGTGCAGCGGAAACAGATGTCAAGCCTCATATACACGAGCTCCACCGACTCTCCGTTTCGATCATATCGCAGATCTATCTTAGTCCCTTCGCATCTCCACTTCGAGAGTTGGAGCTCGAGGTATCGCTCATGGCGAGACTTAGAGCTGCTAGTCCATCATTGCAGAGCCTTCTACTACGAGCGGAGTTGGCTGCACTGAAGCTGCGGCTTAGCCCACCGCCCCAGGAATCTGCTCCAGAGCTGAAAGTACCCAGTCAACCCACGAACCGGTCGCGCCTATCTTTAGCGACAAGCCGGGATTCGGAAGACCACGAACCGGCGCCCATTCCACCACCTGCGCAGCTTGTTGAGTGTTTGAAGTATGGATTCTCATCACCCACCAGCCGTCTAGTGCTTGACGACTGGATTCAGTTTCTCGTGGAAGTTTTACCCATGTTCGCCGACACTATCTTCCAGAACCTGCTTCCGCTTGTCGAATGTCTGTGCAAGCAAATCAACCTCACCTTCGAGCAGCTCAAATCTACGTTCGCAAAACTTCATGTACATCCGAAGATATCGCCCGAGTCGACGCTAATCTCACTCATGAACGGGCTGGAGCAGATCCTAGCAAAAGCACACGAGCGGTTAACGACGCAGGAAACGAAGGCATCTGCCAGCAAGTCTCCGGAGCAACCCCAAGGCTTCTTTAGTAACGTAGTGTCTGGCGTGTTCTCGTCCGAGGCAGGTCAGACACGTACACCAACAGCAAACAGTAGGCTCACAGTTTTGCTCTGCTTCCAAGACACCGTTCGTATCTGCTTTGGAATCTGGTCTTGGGGAGGCTACGGGCAGAGGCAGGAACACCAAGACCATACATCGTCTTTGTCATTTGCGTATACATCACTACGCATGCGCAACCGAGCTCGTCGCACGCTAGAGCATCTTTTCGGTGCGGAAGCGCTGGAGTGTCTGGAGACGTTGGTAGTACAGTGGGCGCATGCTGCCACTCCAGACGATGGTCAGGGAGCCGCCATTATGGGCCTTCTTAATGTTCTGAACGGCTCCAAACCCAAGCATACTATTCCTGCAATCTTTAATGCAGTCTACAGTCGCACTGACCCTGGTGCCTTGGATACTCATCGCCTATCGACGTTGACCTCTGACCTCGCCGACACCGATCTTGTGGCCTTCCTTGTTGAGTATACGAACTCCTTGGAGGATGACGCGATGGACGAGATATGGCAAGACTGCACGCTGTTCTTGCGCGATGTCCTTGCGAACCCTTTGCCTCATCGCCAGATCTTGCCTACATTGCTGGAGTTCACCGCGGTAATTGGTCAGAAGGTGGATAACACCAACTTTGGGGAGCAGCGGAAGATGAGGAGAGAACTCGCGGTAAGTGGAATACACCTCGTTGGAATCAAAATGTACTGACCTCGTCCAGGATATCTTCACAAGGATACTGACCGCAATCTTCACGACCCGCTCAATGGGCTATCTGCAAGACGCGAATCAGGCCGCAACCGACAAGACACCAGGAGCAACAAACGGCAGCCGTGCCCAGAAACGAGCGACTGATGTCGTCTGCATTCTCACCGCCATTGTTCCGAAGCTGTCAATCATCCTCGTAGAGAACGACCGCGTGGCCAAGATCGTCTCGGACATTTCCACCTCCGTCATCGGTCCCACCTTCCGCGCCAAGGCCTTCCCGGACAACGTATCGAAGAGCATGTTGGACCTGCTTCAAGGTCTAACAAAGATTGCACAAGGCAACAAGCTCCTAAAGAAGGACATATACGACGCCTTCAACGACCCCAAATTCTTCAATACACCACTTCCCCTACTGCGAGAAGCCTGGCTCCCCATCCTAGCCCAATGGACACAATCAGACAAAGAGCGCGTCCCAGAGCTACTATCGCGCCTGTCCGCACCAACAACAGCGGGTATCATGTTTGGCGTAGGCGCCACCTCCGCCCGCCAAGAAGCCGACCGCAAAACGCAGCTCACACTCCGCCGCATCGCGTTGCTCATACTAGGGAGCCTCGAAGATGCATTCACACCGAACCTTCCCCAAATCCTCGAGAAAATCGTCGAACTCCTCACGGCAACACCAGCATCATCCCCTTCATCCATCACACGCGCAGACGTCATCGTACTGCTCCGCGCCATTATCCTGAAGACGTCACCAGTCCACCTCGCGCCCCTATGGCCTGTCATCAACGGCGAGCTCACATCCGCCCTCTCATCCCTGCTGCCCGATGCGCCAAACAAAGAACACTACAACAACGTTGGCACGATCCAAATCTGCAAATTACTAGACCAGCTCATCTTGCTCTCCCCGGACGACTTCCAGTTGATGGAATGGCTATACATCTGCGATACCATTGACGCCGTGTACAAACCGCCTACACCACCTACCCATCTCTCACTCACCGACGAGATCAATGAGGTGCTCTCCCAGTCTTCTATGCCCTCCAACATGGTTACAACGGTGCCTTCCGATGGACCAAGACGCACGCACTTCCTAGACCCGCTCATAGAGGCCCTAGAACAAGAAGAAGGCGCCGCAGTACTAGATATGGCGCGGAGCGAGTTACTGGGCAGATTAGTCCGGCCGTTTTTGGGAAACGTGGCGATTTGGGCATTTGAGGCAAGGTACAGGGGTGGAGCTGTGGATTACGAAGCGGTTTGGGCGAGTGTGGTGCGGGATGCTTGGTCGTAGAGGTTTGGATGAGGAGGGTAGGATGGGATGGGAAGGGATGAAATGTTTGAGAAGGGAAGGGAAGGGAAGGGAAAGGGAATTTGGATTTGCATCTGCGGACACATGTTTGTGTATGCGAGTTGAATATGTTATAGTAAAACCTTTTGTTGTTTTTAACGATGAATGTGTTGGGAACTGAATAATTGTCGATTCGTGTCCGTTGAGGACTACTTTTTTATTAAGTAGGCGTCCCATGCTTCATTTACCGTATCCCATATAATATTACACTACGTATCTACACAGGTACTCTTGAGCTCTACAACTCAGCGCAGAACATCCCACTCTATTACGTTTTACGGTTGTGATTTTTTTTTGGGCGTTTCTTTCGCGTTCCGGGGTCGCAGGAGTGAAGGGAGTAGATACCTATCGTTAACGCCGGATAGGTACAAATGTACACATCGACAACTAAACCACAATGGTTTAATCATCATTGTATTCTCATACCAATACCTCAACAGTACGCTCTCGTTCCATAGCAGAAATTCTGCATCCAACAAGCGAGGCTCCATAAGTTCAATGCTATCGCGTTCCGGAGACCGTCTTTTTGGAGTAGAAGGGTATGCGATTAGCCGTGTGTCTGTGCTGCTGCTGTAGTACCTCAGCGTGTTGTTTCTGTTGTGCTTGTCAATTTATACTCGTGTTGAGAACTGTTGTGCATAGCATTCGCAGCACGACATCATTGTCGCGCGGCAAAGTGAAAGTGAAAACGGACTCTAGACGCACCGCAAAAATACAAAAAATAAATAAATAGTTATCAAAGAAAGATAGAAGAAGCCCTAGTGGAGGAGCCTCTCAGAAGGGACGTCTATATTGTGGCATCAAACCGCCGACGCTTTTCGGATGAACAGTGCAAGGCCGATGGAGGAGCCTCTCAAAGGCGTTCATCTTTCTGCTTTTTTGGTGGTTCGGTGGGGTATTGTTGAATTATTCTATATATATATGTATGTTGTCCGTACACCGTACGGGCAAAGGCTCCTGATAGTGTTGAGGTTTCTGCACGATAGGCACCACGTGATGCCTGTGCGCTGCAGGGCGTGTTTCTCCTTTCTTCCGCACCTTCAAACAACGAACAAGAACGAATACACCAGTCTTTTATCGTACTATTGCTTTCCCTTTACGCTGTACTTTCGTACGGCTCTCTCTCTCTCTCTCTTGCTAAATGAATGTGTAACCATCCTGTTCATGCAGCTAGCTGTAGAGCCCATTCGACATATGTAGTATTTTTTTATGGTACAGTATAGTATGGCAAGATTGTTCTCCCTAGCTACTAAGATATAGGTAAACAAAACTGCATAATAACAATAATAGCAACAACTAGATCCAAATCCTCCCAATTCCTACCACATTCTTTTCGCACAAAAAGTCCGCAGAACGCATACCCGAAAACAGTAAAGCGTGATCAGATAAGATGCGGCCATCTGAATGGTCCCACCAAGTAGGTACAAGTTTAGGTTAAAGTTACCGTACCGTAACTGTGCCTCACTTTCCAGCAGCTTGGTCGGATTTTTTTTTTCAACATGCTGGCCACATGTGTAATATAAGTCAGCTTTATCCTAACCTCACACAGCTGAAAGTTGCGTGTGAGAGCGCGAGTGTTGGTTATTGTTATGATCGGATTTCAATTATACGTCCTATTGGCGTACCTACCTACCTATGGCGTGCACGGGGCATGGCTATTCAGGAGAGCGCGTGGTAAGCGCCCTTAGGTAGGTGCTTTCGGCCAAGTTGGATTTTGAGTAAAGGACTGCGCAACAAGGCAAGCAAGAGTTGGTGTTGATGGCTTGAATTTTCCCGCTTTGTTTGGCGCCTCTCTCCTGCGGGAAACGATGTTGTGTAACTACGCTTTCGGCTGCGCGTAGCCGTTGGATGTGGCCAGAAGTTGGGAGAGTTGCTGTTGGAAGAATGAAGAATTGCGCTGTCTTAAGTATTTTAGTTTCCTTGGTACCGTACCCGTACGTACGTAAAGGCATGCGGCTCTTTTCCGCCTCAAAAGTTGGCATCTTGGGAGCCCCACTGCGGGCGGGCTACGTACGTTGCGAAAAGAACTGGAACTGAGTTTTAAACAGCTGTCTGGTGGGGTCCCGAGTCAAGAAAGTCGTTCGATACTTTGAAGTTGAGATTTGGTAGAAAGGCCGGGACCTTTTTGCCTTGGTGAAAGAGCTCACGGCTTGGATCGATACGCTTGACTGACTCGGTTGTTATATCCGATCGCACGACGCACTACTTGGATGGTTGCTTCCACCAAAAAACCCAGACAACCAGCGAATTGTGGATTTTGGTGTTTATTGGCGTGGCAGCGGCTCCGGTCTTGCGCTTCCGACGCTCCGCCGCGGTGTGTTGACCGGACGAACGCATGCGCCACGGTACCGCCGTATGCATTATTGCCTCCACTTCTGCTTCGTTGTTGTACGGACCCTGAAAGTCCAAAAACTCTGGTTATTATTATTTCCATGTAATAATAAATATGAAATTGGAGAGTCAGAATGGTTCGTTGAGTGCGCAAGGATGATCGATGAAGGGGACCCTCTTGGGACTCGAGGTGGGTAATAACCATCGCAAAGCCTTCCCAAAGCCGTTGATCAGGGTGGCGTCGTCAGGATTCGCGCAAAGCTCCACAACCCCATGCTTACGCAATACCTATGCCACCTTTGCGCACGATGGAGAATTTTGATTGCTCTGCATGGACAAAGCAGGTGTGACCCAATGCGTTTTAGTTCTTCTAGAACATAATACGCGTACCGTAGTCAGCTTTCCAACACGGAATCCTTCGGGCGATTGGAAGTGCGTGGTCACTATGCGAGAACAGACGATGGGGTCCATATGAGGGCGCGTAGAAGGGACAGCGCATTGGAAGAAACGAGGGCTTGGACTAGCGCAACTCAGATCTACTGTGTTGGTGGTGTACTCCACCCGGCACAAGGATAAGCTACTAGGTAGGAAAAAAGTGGGACATCCGCATCGGTATGCCACGCAGGTGTGGAGGTGCACATCTTCTCACCGGTGCAGGTGGAACAAAGGACTCAGAAGAATAATGACATAGATACCTAGGGCGTGGATAGACTTGATTCTTAGGGAAGGTAAAACACGATTGTACCTTAGGCATGCCATACTCGTCTGGAAGTGGCACAGTAAATGTCCGAAAACCTCGTCAAGCGAGCCCAAAGACCACAGTCGCGGTTTGCGACCCGCAGTCAGAGGAAGGAAGGCCGTCTTGTGACTGGACCCTTGCGGTCGACATGGTCACCGCGTGGTTGGCTGCTTAACGGCCGCCTCAAACGGTGCAGCGACCAGGGTGGCTGAGAGTTACCGCCCGGAAGACAAGCCGTAAGCTTCGCATGCGCTCAGGTAAAAAAATGATAGGCGATGCAAGCAGTAGTTACTAGTTAGTGCTACGGTAAGTTGTAACCTCCAGAGGGACTGGACCGCTCCATGATGCTCTTTTGTGCAAAGCGCACACTAGCGCGAACACGATCTCTAATAAACAGTTTGATCGCAAACGCGTATCCGATTCCGATGTTGGACACCCCCCCCACCCCTAGAAGTAGTGAAGTTGAGAGTTTGTGGTCGATGGCGACTCGGAGTTCGCGATATGACCGACTTCATCGCGCGTGCGATCGACTATGTACATGCGTACCTACGCGGGATGGAACCGCTTGGGCGTCCATCCGTTCCCTCCAGAGGGTTGTGGGCATGATTGGAGGACTGGGTAACGAATCCTCAGCCAACGTAATACCTCATCAACTGAATCCTGCACGTCTGACTGTGTGCCACTGCCATGCATGTCCCAGACGCTCGAAACATCCTGGGTCTTGGAACAACAGCCACCACGCAGTACGGAGTACAGCCGCATAACATCGCCCGTGCTCTCTCTCGCGTGCAGGCAGGTGTAAATTGTAAACGTCTCGCGGAGTTTGTTGTCGGAGATAATAAAAAAGGCTTGCAACGTCGTTACGAGCGGTTGTTGTGTTGTACCCCTGCTCGCTGAAGATTCCATCCTGTTGCAACAAACCAGACGGAGAACGCCCCCCTGCTGGATTCTTGCGAATGCGATTTGTGGGGGGGGTGGAAGCCAACCTTGAACCCACTTTCCTGAACAGGGTCTGGGGCCCACTCGAGTGGATGGGGCCGTCAAGTCAGCCTTGTCGAGGAAATAAGGCCTCCCACTAGTCAGCCGGGATCGCAAGACTTGTGAACCCCCCGAGTGGGCTTTCTGGCGTGACTTCTGCTGTGACATCTCCAATATCGCACCTCGAGTGATAGTCCGAGATTACACCTCAGCCTGAGTATGACGTAGTGGTCGAAATCGAAAACAATTGAGGGATCGCTGTTCTGATTGTATGTGCAACTTGGATCTGTTGAAGATACTTCTCGTGTTTGAACGTCGATCGTAGCAAGCCACTCAAGCTAATGCAGGCAGCAGCGGCTCCAAATGCCTCTACTCCGTACCCACACCATGTTCCCAACAGGCCTTTTAACCGCCATATGTTTCTCTGAGATGTCCCCAAATGGCTCCGCTCTATCATGCTCTAAATCTGTCAAAACGCCATAAAAATGCAAGAACGCTGAAAATGCAAATGTCTGCGAACGAAGGACGCAAAACAGGGTATCGTGAACGAAAGTATAAAAAGGGGTTGCCGATGAGTTTCACGGGATCGGGAGTTCCGATTGGCGGATTCGTTCCCTATCCCGCACCCTATGCGGTCTGCGTATGTAGCGAACGGTTGTGGCGTTGAATCAAAGTCTTGCCCATGAGGGGCATGCGCGGTGGAGAGGAAGTTTTGGGATTTCGCAATCGACGACGATGATCTGACGAAACCGACTATGTAGATGTGATTGAAGACTTCCGGGAAGCTTTTAGGTGTATTCTCTTCACATGGTCTCGCTATCCAGCGCATTAGCAATCTTGCTTCTTCTCAAATCAAATGCTCAAGCTTACCATGTTGTCCACGCGACTGAATACCCTGTCGCATCCGTCCCAGTCACATAGTACCCCAGGGTTGTGCTTTGCCTCGTGTCTCGCAAGATCCTTTTTACTCGAGAAGCCTCCCCCTGAGGACTGTGGGCAGTCGGCATGACGGCAAAAGAAAGACTTGGTGTGACGCTTGTGGTGTTTTCTTAGGTCACAACCTCGAGTGAAGACTGCTCTTGAAGTGCATCCTGGATATGCGCAGCTCCATGTACCGTTCTTGTTGGGGTTTCCGTAGGCTCGAAGGTCTGGCGATGAGGGAGAGAGTGAGCGAGAAAGCAAAGGTGGGGATCTCTCCGAGGGGACGTTGCACGGAATGCTGAGACCTGCAGATGATGAAGCCGAGTGCGATCTTGATGGTCGGCATGCGCCAAAAGATTGTGGGACGAGAGTGGTCTCGTGCGTGAGGATCGGAGGGGAGGCTATCCCAGAGAAAGGCGGGTATGAGTACGAAGACACTTGTGGCATCGGTATTGAAGGGGATTGTGATGACCAGAGCGCGTGTGGTGGATAGGGCGAATCCATGACCTGTCGGTAGTCTTGCGGATGGTTGTACATGCTTCCATTCCCTGACATGGTCGTTTGGGATCGGTGGGACAAGTGGTGTAGCGGTGGTGAGTACATGATGCTGGGAGGTGATTGGCATGTGGTAGAGGGGTAGAGGTGACCCATGACATCGTCGGGCGCCATGAGCGCTAGCTCTGCGTCTGTAGAGTAAAAAGCCATACTTATGCAAAGTGGATGTGTAAGCTCCGTAAGTAGTGATGAGAATGGCGAGTTAAAGGTCAAGAAGGGGAAATCCGTCGGTCTTCAAATGGTCGCAAATCAAAGCCAAGGCGGGTTGTATATCATGCGAAGGAGTAGGCCAATGCGTCCAAGCGGGAAGTCCAACAGTTACAGTAGGTGAGAATGATTGAGTCTTAGGGCACAGACCCAAACTCTAGGGATCAGGGTATGTAGAGTAAGGCTGCTAGTCCAGGGCGTACAGGATTAGCCCGGGAGCGTCTTAGGGGCTCTCCACAACGGTAAGGCTGGGGTGTGAGACTTGTGGAAGGGCAGTGGCGGTGTTGTAATGTTTTGCAGTGCCTGGACGTCCACTAGGCTTTGGAGGCCTGAACCGACCACGTTGGAATCGGACAGCTGTGAGCAGCTAAGCCATGTGGCATGTATTCCTCACTGTAGATCCAGGGCGCAGACAGAAGCTTATCTTGCTTCAAGAAGCCATGTTAGTCACGGCACATCCAAGAATAGGGTGGTGCTGGCTGTGACGAGGGAATGTGGGTAATAATTTGGCTAACGCTCGTCGCGCTGGTCCTTGGTCTCCCATCTCCATACCGCTCCAAAGTTTCCGCTCCCACTCGAGGCCAGTGCATAACCCCTTCACAACTGCGGTAGAGCGCGAGTGAGCCTCGCGGGTCGGCTAGCTAATCCCTGAGAGTGGAAGTACATACCACCGTGATGGTGACCGAGCGGTGGCCTGCGAAGCGGCCTATTTGGGTTAGTGTACTGAGACGCCTTGACCCAAAGTGTTTTGGAATGATCCTTCGACAATATTAGTCGGAGCGCGTCTATTACCGACCATGTAGATACAATCGTCTGGGTATGGATTTGGACTCTGCTCTTCGACTCCGCTTGCCATGTTCCGCGGACTGATGCGGTGACGAATACGATTACCTACATACGGCCACACCGAAAGCTGCACGTGAGACTAATAGGGCAATCGTGCGGGCTGTGGAGCGACATCCGAGACGGTAGCAGATGAGGGGCAGAGATGCGCTTTGCGTTGTCTGGAGATGATGGACCGCCGATCGCAGAACGGTGGCAGCGACAAAAGGCGGCTTGAGAAAGTTATCGCCTAAGCCGGCAAAATTTTGGCGTCTTGCATGGCATGGTCACTTACGCCCCGCGCTACTCTTTGCACCGGCATCCGTGGGATATTTTTAATCCATAGGCGGAACAACCCTGCAGCCTTAAGCCCTGCCCGCTACCAAGGAATTGTAGGATGATGTCTGAGTAAGCGATGTTTGGAATCGTGCGTTACTGGCCATTGTCTCTAGCAACGCCTACGTACCATCCCGTGTTTGCCAAGGCGGCTGCCCTGCACGTGGGAGCTAGCGCGACAATGGCTCGATTTTATTTCAAATCACCATCGTCATGGCCGAATAGCGTGACAGTGAAGGCTGATTGAAGAACAACAGGAGAGACATACAGATTGAGGTTGAAGAAGCTTAAGCGCCCGGGACCTTCTAGCCTCTTTGGCCAGTATAGTCGTGATAGGTTATGAAAGCACGCACAGCCTATCTTCCTGTGAAATTAGAGGGACTTCTCGTCGTCTTCGTTGCGGAACATTACCAACAGGAGACGTTACCCACTGGGTGTGTTCGAGCATCGGTACGGAGACCTTCAGATGATCAGAACACCATCGGCCAGTACCCCAAGTTTCTCCAACACAACCAACCCCGGTCTACGGAATCCGAAGCCGAGCCGGTGCTCGACGGTAGAACTATCGGTTCGGTTCTCGGGCCCAATAATGGCTGCTAGCCTGCTACGGCAGAATCTCAAGAAATTGCCCCTGCGAAGTATTGGACCCGAGTATTCAGTAAACTATCACTGTCGGATTGCGAGTATCGATGCAGGGCTCCCACTCACGGCCTTACGTTGACCCCGCGACTGTTGAGAGACGGCCGGGTGCTCTGTAATGCTTTAACTATTATTATGGGCGCTTATGAACCTCTCACTGTTTGCTTTTTTGTCTCAGATGGTTGGTGGTCGGAGGCGGGCGTGGCAGCCACTTCCACAACTGGACCGGGACCGCTGAGCAATGACCAAAACAAGAAACTCAGACCACAGACGATACCCGTCCCTACCTATCTAGGATGTCTAAGATGCCAACATCGCCAGATTGCGTTCCCTTTGGAAGCTGCATCGCCCATCCATAGCTCTATAGGCTGGTCGTGACCAGCAACCTAACAAGCGCAAGGCATACTCCTCAACCGAAATCGCAGTCTCACAATCCACACCCTGCAACCAATATCCGGAAACTTGTGTTGTATGGGTAGTACGTGCTTCAAGAAAAAGTGTCCGGAAACTTCCCGCAACGGCGTCACCACTGTCTCCATGTCATCAAAGCAAGTTAATTAACAACACTTCAAGCCTCCTCAACATGCAAATGGCTTCCCCAGGGCGTAAACCCATGGGAAACCCAATCGACCTATAAGCATCAGCTTTTGACATCGGCCCCCACAGCTTGACCATTCTAGAACAAAACACGGGCGTAAATGAAGCAAAACATCCCGGTTCAGGCTTCCCACCACCAACTGAACTTAAAACTTCTAGTAGGACCTCGGGAGCGGCTATGCGGCGGCTTCTCTAAGCCATGCGATTAGCAGCAGCTCGATGCATGGAAACAATCCCACACTCAGCCGTTGCCTAAGCCTATTATCCCGCCGCCCGGCAATGCAGAACCGCGCAAGGTTTTTGCGTTGCGAAGACGCATATCTAGCTAAGTCTAGTCTATAAGAGCGTTGGAAATCGAATCGTTGGCTATTACGTTCACGCACGGTACGTACACAGCTTACCAATTTCTTCATTTTCGTGGTAAAGTCTAACGCGCACGAATCACGGGCTTGAATTTCTGTACCAATTAGCATACTGCAGCTGAAAGAGGCACTGTGGTAGCCTCTAGTACGGGCAACGTGCATCTTCAACTCTCAAAGTCCTAATTTCTGCTGGGTACCTCTCTTCTATTCCTTACGCTTTTTTTCGATATCCCTTCGTACACGATACGAACTGCCACTTCAATGCCATTTAGTCGTGCATGAGACGACAATGCGTTGAGTTCTTCGCTCAATTACACCGGGATGTTATCCATCTTAGCCATGGTGCCAGCCAGGACAAAACGTTATCATGGAAATTCGAAATCGGAACCTATCGAGAAGACGGGTTGTCTTGCTATTGCGCCTAAACATACGTGGATCTTTGCGCGCTCCGATCGGGAGGCCTCCATCTGGTGATGTGTCACGGTTTGGGGTCTCTACTGCTCCTGCTCTTCACCTCCTCGCGACTACTCACCTTAGCGAGCTATGCCTATCTAGGGCTAGCACTGTTTA